>CAJQZP010000341.1:1200000-1800000 GCA_907164705.1 Parnassius apollo | reverse complement strand
AGCGTCGCTCTAGTCTAATTAGAGGTTCAAATATAAAGTGTTAGGGAAATCGTTTTGTAAGAACTTGGAAACTTACAAATTAAAGTATCATTACAATGAAATGCCTCATAGCTGTGGGTACAAACACCAGGGCGGCGAGTACTAGAGAGAGAAGAGACCACGCTAATCACCAGTCGGTGATGAATGAGGTGAACCAAAAGTTGTTGTTCTGAATATACGTAATACAATTCGTAGTGTTACACACAACTGTCAATGGTGTAAGATTTAAGATTTAAGTCGAAGCCACAATTAGTGCCGCACGGCAACCTTCCATTGGAAAGAATAGCTCACGACGAGTCACCTTTCACATGTTCCTCCATAGATACCATTTTACCTACCTAAAGACTATGATGACAGTGAAGCTCTTATCAAAACAATGTGATCCCCTGAACGCGCACACACACACACACACACACACACACACACACACACACACACACACACACACACACACACACACACACACACACACACACACACACACACACACACACACACACACACACACACTCACACACACACACTCACACTCACACACACACTCACACACACACACACACACACACACACACACACACACACACACACACACACATACAAGTACACATCCACATACACACACATACACATACACACACACACACACACACAGGTCTGGTGGCTGTATCACAGGGAAACCTAGTACTACCACCGGTCTCTATAACTAGCATTTGTAAATTTAAATTTAAATATAATGTTGTTTTAAACAAATTACGTTAATGATGATGATTTAAATTTTGTAGAGAGATATAGAGATTACTATTATAGAAAGTTTTCAAAGTTCTTCTCCAAGAACATTATCTGAGAGCAACTACTAATTGACATTATTTTTCCTTTATTCTTGTCTTTCTTTTTCCTCTTTTTTTACTTCAAGTATTTATTTCATTATATATGTATTATTATATGTATTATATATATGTATTATATGTATTATATGTATTATTTGTACGTATATTTATGCTATGTGTGTGTATATTTAAATGTATTGTGTATGTATGTATGTACTTTGTATATATATTTTAATGTATATGCACTTATTTGTGTGTAATGTTCGCACCTGCCAACAATGTCCTTGGCACCCTTGGCACATGGCATTAAGTGAAAAATTATGAGAGTTTACGCTGGCTTTTATACTTCAAATCTAAAAAAACAACAGTAGTGCGCCCACTGCCGGTTGCAAAACTACTTGATGGCGGGAAAAGCTAAGATTGAGGTGGTAGAGCCGACTCATTTCTGCTAAGTATATTATATTTGTAGCAGGAATGAGTCGGCTCGACCGAAGCAGAACCACGCTCTCGCACAATACCAGCGTAAAATGGCGGCATAATGCTGATTGTGTTTCGTGTGGTGAGTGTAAAGATAAATAACTCACCATAGGAAACACAACAGTATCATGCTGCTATTTTATGATAGCGTGGTCATTGGTACCGCCTTTAACGCGTAATACTTACTTCAAACGTGATACAGCCATGCTGCAGCTATATTATGGTTGAGACTCGAATGATTCGGCTTAACCGGAGAAGGACCACGCTATTGGGGAATACAATTGTAAAATAACAGCTTAATGCTGCCGTGTTTCGTATGGTGAGTGTAGGGAATCGGAGATCCTTTTTAACTGGAAACGTCTGAGTCCTCAGGGGTGACAACGCATGTGAATTTCGATTTTTAATCGAATATAGATGTATATGTCTATGGGTGACACAGCATCCACTTACTTTCAGGTGGATTGTACGCTCGTTTGTCACACTTATTCTATAAAAAAAACTTCACTTATCATCCATTTTCTTACACCAAATATTACGTTCCACTGTCATTCTCTCACGACGCATTTCCCAGCTAATATTACAGTCTCGTACAATAATAATTAATTTAACTAATTAGAAGGCTGGAGTGGCGGCGCTAATAGCCGCCATCGAAACGGAAGTGGCGCCATCTTGTGGAGCGCCGCATAATGACAGACAAATTTTTTTTTAATTGCCAAACTTTATTGATATTAATTACCATTGGGTCATGCGGTCACGGTTTCAACATTTTATTACATCGTTTTGTGATTAGTGAAATTGAGAATACGCAGATTAAATGAAAAGAATTTAAACGGATTTTATCGCGTATAATTTTAACTTTTTAACTGCCGACGTTTCTAGCGCTTTACAGCAGCCATAGTTACGGGAGGGACGTCCAGTTATCATTATAGTTAACGAAGGATGCCTTCAACTTTTAAATATAAATCTTTAGTCCGATATACGCATAATGAGCCTACAATATTTTAAAGTCTTGCAGTAGGATGTCTATATACTTGGATTTAATTTTATTAATTATGGGATCCCAAGCAGACGGTAGCACTCAGCGATCTTCTCTATTGAAGTTAGGATTTTTTTTAATTTCAATAACCTCATGCTCTTTTGCGATCTGATTGTAATGGTGGTAATATCTTGTACATGTTGACATACTGCAGACTTTCCAGATTGTCGGTGCTTCACATCAGCTATACACTCTTTTATACTTTTACTAACTTTTTGATACCCATGGTCATTATGTGAAACTACATTGGTACCACACGGCTACTTACTGTGTGTTTGATTGATTTTTTCGAACGTATGCCCGCCATTTTCTCCATTTCCACACGCTCTCGCCGACAAGATGGTTGCCCTCGAGACCACAATGCCGTCTAATGGAACTGTCGATACCACTTCAGAAGTAGAGAGCTTAGAACAATACGGCAAGTTTTTACGGACGCCGTCATGTTCGCGCCTTTTTACGGCTTAGTGTAGAAAACCTATTTCTTGAAATTTCTTTAAAAAATTAAAACTTAAACAAAATTTAACAAAAACCCTGTGGTTGTCGTAAAGTGCGTTATCAGAGTGAGTATTGAAACGTATAGAAATAAGTTATTTATTTCTGTACGTTCCCTTCAGTAAAATCAACCATAAAAAAATTTATTCAAATAAATTTTTATTTTCAAATTTTATTTTATCGCCTCTGCTTTGGCCCGGCAGTAAGAGTTTTTAAATTAAACTATTTTTTACGAATTCTATCGCGTATATTAGTTAATTTTATCTTGCCGACGTTTCCGTGCTACCTGATATTATGGTTGTAGTACGAATGGGTCGGCTCGACCGGGGAAGACCACGCTCTCACAGAATACCAGCGTAAAATAGCAGCGTAATAATTCTGTGTTTCGTATGGTGAGTGCAGAGATCCGGAGACCCTTTTTTACTGGAAACGAGGCATTTAATCTTAGTAATCGGGGGTGACAACGCATCTACATTTTGATTCTTAATCGAGGCTAAATGTATATATCTATGGACCACAGCATCCACTTACCATCAGCTGTGCTCGTTTGTTACCATTATTCTATAAAAAAAAATGTGTGATGAAATCGATAAAAATTAGTTCTATTAAAATGTCCTCGTAAACATTAATAAACAAGAAAACGTTAGACGCCGCTTTACTGATGCGCGTGTCAGTTATCTTATGTATATATAAATTAATATATATAAATTACGTGTCACGTTGTTTGTCCGCGATGGACTCCTAAACTACTTAAACGATTTTAATCAAATTTGCACGCCGTGTGCAGTTTGGTCCAACTTGAGAGATAGGATAGTTTTTTTGTCCATTAGTGACCCACAATTTTTTTTGCGAATTTAAGGCGTTTTAATAGGACATGACAAAGCGTCGACGAGAAGGGCAGAACAACGCCTGGCAAGCTAGTCTAATATATAAAAAATAATATTTGTTTTTTTTTGTATTTTATGCGCTGACATATCGTTCATCAGATGGCGACAAAACTTTGTCAACATATTGCTTGCACTCCCGCGAAAGTTCTAGGCGTAGTTGAATGCGGTAGGTGGCGCTGTTGTAGAATCCAAATATCACACGTGCGAAGCCGGGGCAGATCACTAGTAGATAATAAAACCACATACAATTTGCAAATTTAATTAAATTTTTGTGGTTGAGTTTTCTGCTGTAAGGTGTGTATTGACGACTCCGTGGCGCAGTGGCTTAGCAGTGAGTGGCTGCGCTGGAGGTCGCGGGTTCGAATTCCGCACGGAACAAGTATTTGTATGGCCTACAAATAATTGTTCCGGGTCTGGATGTTTGTCCCTGTGCAATTTATGTTTGTAAACTGCCCCCACGATACGAGAGAAAGTCCTAGTGTAGGAGTAACGTTTTTTTTTAAAGAGAAGAGAAAGAGATGATTTCGCGAACTTTACACGTTTAAATAATACGACTTTTTACTCATTTTAAAGCTATTTCTAAACGTTTAAATATTGATTCTGTTAACGCACTTAACTGGGATATGGATTATGGAACCACAGGGTTTTTGTTACTTGTATATTTTTACATTGATCAGACCGATGAGGGCTTTAGTATCAAAGAAGCTTACGTTTAGCACTGCGATCGTAAATTTACCAACAGGGTTTGGGTTTCCTCACGATTCAGCGAAGCCTCCAAAGACAGCAAGTCTCTTTTATTAAATATTTTTTACTATTTTTTTAAATAGATTTTTTGTTCGGTAACAAAGATGTTGTAAATTGATAGTGTTATAATAATAAAACTCTCACTCGCGCGCTGTTGTGAGTGCGTGCGTGCGTTTACTATCAAAATTAAAGTAATACGCATAATGTAAAAAAATCGTAAAATATCAGCGCCATAGGCTTCTATTCCATTCACCTGTTACACCATATTTTTTCCAGACAATAAAAAAATCATATATCATTGGGGTAAGATCGGTGATGGGGTAAGACCGTAAAATTCAAATTTCCGGTGGATTATGCTCTATTTTTGAAAGCTAGCAATATGGTACAAGACTCCATTTTATTCTGCCCCTACCCCAAGTTTCAGCCAGTCGCTCCGAAAAGTAGGGCGTGTACTGCGCAGTATTTTATAAAATAAGGTAATTTTTGAAATTTTTCGACTGTCCGGTCTTTCCCTATCACTTTTATTTACGATTTTTAGCGACGTCCGGTCTTCCCCTTGATGGCCAATTCTAAAAAAATTATGCCTTGTCTTCGCAAACGTTTTAAGCAGAAACTGTTGAGTTTTGAAAAGTAAAAGCTTATTATAGCTAAATTGTGTGATTTGCGCCATATTTCAGAAATCTGACGTACATGGATGTCGAGAAAATAAAGTTTTTGCCAGACTCTTTTAACTATTCGAAAATCCGTCCGGTATTGCCCCAACGCACCTTACTGGATATGTCACGTATGTGTATCTCGTTATACCACCAATGTGTGAGTCATTACTATTGAGTATTGACGTGGGAATCGAACCACGTGCACGAGTTGTCCCGAGCATTGACATTGTTAAATATGTCAGGGACTGGCTTAATTTAAGTGAAGAAAAACAGAATACCGTTACTGTAACAGCCTATTAAAGTACGCTACTGAATATAGGCATCCACCATAGGTTACCTCATAGAGGGGGATATTTGAAATAGTTGTATCCTACACCTTTAAACGAGCAATTCTTGTATATGTTTATGTATATATATATATATATATATATATATATATATATATATATATATATATATATATATATATATATATATATATATATATGTATGTATAATCGGAATCTCGGAAACGGCTCCAACGATTTCCATAAAATTTTGTGTGCAGAGAGTTTCGGGGGCAATAAATCGATCTAGCTAGGATTTATTTTTAGAAAATGTCTTTTTGTCCGTGTTTTTAGACAATGAAAAACTGCTACAATATCGTTAGAATAAGAAGGTAAATTTTGACAGTTTATTAATGATTACAAATAGCTTAATTAGTATATAGGGCGGTCACAAAATTGTAATACGACCGATGACCGGCCGACTTTTTTTAATTTTTTTTCAAGTTCCTTTCTTTTTTGAGAAAATCTATTTTTCGAGCCCTTTTTTTAGTATTTTTTAAAAACACGAAAATTTAAATTAAACTAATTGCACTCATGATTTTTTATTCAAATAACCAGTTCAGTTTTTTCTATTATGTCGCTAAGATCAAAAAATATTATTCGTATTTCATCAGTATGTAATTTGTATCTAAATATAATTTTCAAAACACACGAATTAAAAAAAAACCGAGCGAAAAATACCGAGCAAAGCTCGGTCAACCGGGTATATATTATACAATATGATACAATACAATATAATAGCTAGAAGAAAAAAACTGTTATTCTATTTATAAAAACTAAAACCGCCTTTGCTAAAAATCAACTGAACAGTCGTTCGGCCTACCTATAATAATAAAGTAAATAAAATCGTAGACATATGACATATACAATATAATAATAAAGTAAATAAAATCGTAGACATATGACATATACAATATAATAATAATGTAAATAAGGATGGCACCATCGACATCTGTCGAGCTTGTCGCCATCCCGGTGAGTCACTTAGGCATGTCATCTCCGGTTGTTCGGCGCTTTCTAACTCTGAGTACTTGCACAGGCACAACCTAGTAGCCAGAATTCTACACCAGGAGCTCGCTCTGTAATACGGTTTCGTGGATCGGAAGTCGCCGTATTACAAGTACTTGCCGGAAGCCGTGCTCGAAAATGATCGCGCCAGGCTCTATTGGGACCGGGCCATCATCACAGACAGGACTATTCTTGCGAATAAGCCTGATATTGTGCTGATGGACCGGGCACAGTCAAGGATATTTTTGGTCGACATTACCATTCCGTGTGACAAGAACCTCGTGAAAGCCGAAACAGACAAGCAAACAAAATATCTGGACCTGGCTCACGAGGTGACCGACATGTGGGGTGGTCTGCCGACCGAAATTATTCCTGTAGTCGTCTCTGCAAACGGGCTAATCCCAGTCAGCCTCTCGGGTCATCTGAGGCGGCTGGGACTACGTGGCGGACCGCTCCAGGCTCAAATGCAGAAGGCGGTGCTCCTCGATACCGCCCGCATCGTCCGCCGGTTTCTTTCCCTTTCCCCCTAACCCTCGGCCGTTTGGTCTCCCCTGCCGAGGGCTTCCATCTGGTTGGGCTTTTATTTATTTATGTATTTTCATATTTATTTTATTTTATTGATATTTTTGTATGTTTATCTTTTCATTTTCGTTTATAATTATATATTTATACATCCCAACCAGATGAGAAAACTATAATAATAACTTACGTAAATAAAATCGTAGACATATGACATATACAATATAATAATAAAGTAAATAAAATCGTAGAATATGACATATACAATATAATAATAACGTAAATAAAATCGTAGACATATGACATATACAATATAATAATAACGTAAATAAAATCGTAGACATATGACATATACAATATAATAATAAAGTAAATAAAATCGTAGACATATGACATATACAATATAATAATAAAGTAAATAAAATCGTAGACATATGACATATACAATATAATAATAAAGTAAATAAAATCGTAGACATATGACATATACAATATAATAATAACGTAAATAAAATCTTAGACGTATTATACTTAAAATATAACACTACTTGAACAAAGTAGCTACGTAAGAGCGAAGGCAATTAATACAGGCAAGACATTTGGCTGCAAGGTGTCTTCGATCGCTATTTGTAAATGTAAACAACATGTTATCGAAATAAATTACTATTATGTTATGCAAATATTTCATATAGATAATAGTATAATAGTGATCACAATGTTTGTTAATCGTTATTACGAAGACCCTGCGACCATTTCCTGGTTTATAAAAGAAAAAACGTAGAATAATATTATGATTTGTTAGTTTACATTTGTAAACATGTACAGCGTGTAGTAATGGTGTAAGAATATACACTGCCCCATATCATCCCGTGGGTGTCGTATGAGGCGACAGATGGTAACAAACGAGGAGATGAGCAGCTGCGTCTTCCTGATAACGTATAAAAACAAAAATCAGATTGCCAACCCGCTTGCCGAACATGGTAACTAAATAATACCTAAATAAAAAATGACTCAATTATGTAATACTCTATATTTAATAAATATTGTTAAGGGGATATAGAAAGTCAGCTCAAATTCTAATTTCGCCCCCACTTCCCCGCGCGTCGTATGCTATGTACTGACATGTTTGTAATCACTAATACTGTAAGTAGAAAGGTCGTTAGACACTTATTTCATTAGGTTTATCATATTTATGCCTGTTTCTTAACGCCAAGCCAGTCGCTTCTTATTTTTATTACGGTTATTTCCCATTTTAATTTTACGTCGTCCTGTTGCGTAATGTGTATTCTAATCGCAAGCGACACAACTTCTGCCTTCAAAAGCCTAAGCGATACTAACCACAGAACACTGTTACTCCTATAGGAGAAGAACGACAACTTCATACAAAATTTAAGAAATGCTATATATAACCACTAGCTCCATCTATCGTCAGCCTCCTGCACTTCTCGTGTGGCGGGAAATTTGAACGTGGTCTTTTTTGGTTTTTTTATTTGAGGTATTTTTGGGTTGCCTATCCCAGCGCTAAATAAAAGAACAAAAATTACAAAACTTCTATTTATTTATTCAAAATAAAAAAACATACATAACTTAAGACAAAATTTCTCCAGCAGCTTAGTTCTTTCTATAAAGACATTTGATGGGTTTAAACATGAAAAGAAAATTAATATTGATTACAACATTTCAATTACTAAAGTAAACAATATATATAAGATTTACAATCATGGATGAATTGATAATATGCACAATCACAAATCACAGAATGTCTACAATAACCTAAATATCAATATTTTAATCAAAAACAAGTTAATTAATAAATAAGCTCCTACACACAAGTGCAAAATTCACAAATAATAATTTTGTTTTGATAATATTTGGTTCTCCATCTATTTTTTTTATAGGATAGGGTGACAAACGAGCACACAGTCCACCTGATGGTAAGTGGTTGCTGTGGCCCATAGACATCCACATCTATCCTCGATTACGAATCAAAATGCAGATGCGTTGTCACCTGTGTGGACTAAGATGGAATGCCTCGTTTTCAGTAAAAAGGGTCTCCGGTTCTCTACACTCACTATACGAAATACAGCAGCAGCATTAAGCTACTATTTCACATTGGTATTCTGTGAGAGCGTGGTCCTTCCCCGGTCGAGCCGACCCATTCGTGCTACAACTATACTTCTAATATAACTGCAGCATGACTCTACCACGTATAAAATTTCCCTGAATTGACACTAAAAATTTTGTCTCTATATTATATGCAATATATTAAGTATTGAATGAGCTTATAAATACAATAATTTTAATTCAAAATTATAAAACATATTAAATATTAGATTACAAAAATATTCCTTATATAATTTTAAAATTTTCATATAGAGTACTTTCTTTTTCAGGTTCAACGTTATCAGTTATGCTTTGATGTTTGTGGTTGTTCTTCAGTGGATATAATGTTGTCGTTTTTGAAGATCCTGCTTTTGGTTTTGCAGCAATAATTTGCGAGGAGCCAGCTTGTGATTCCACAAAATAAAATCGGAATGCACTGTAGGTCTGGAAATAAATAAAAACTGAAATAAATTATAGTATCATAAAATTATTATATAAAATTAAATTAACATTATATTCATTGACATTACTTTCATAGTAAACCAGCCCCTACTCATGGCACTACATTACCCTTCTACCTACCAATACAAAATAAATGAATGGATCTTGTTCATCCAACTTGCTCTATAATACACCCACTATTACAATTAATATAAAAAAATAAGATAGTAAATACAATAACTATGTGAAAAGAAGCCTAGTGTTTATCTATTATTTGAGAACCATTCGATGCATGTATTTCTACTGTGTTGTACAAGTTGTGCCTTTAAATTTGATAGGTTTAGGACGAAATGAATAATTATTCATAGATTGTGATGCTTGAACTTTCTTAAGGTTTGTTGTTGTTTTAAAAAAAATATTTGATTGTTAAAAATAATATGCAGTGTGTTGCACTTTTAATAATGTAAGGAAGGGCTTGTGTTAACTTTATAGAGTTATAGACTTCAATCCTTTGGATGCCTTGTCCGTCCAATTATTATAAATTAGTTTAAAGCATTTACAGGATTCAAACTACTGTATGTGGTCTGTCCATCCATGTTAGATCCAGATGATGGTCATATGAATAATCATCATCATCTTCATTACTGTCTATCAAAGTCCACTCCTGAATATAGTAATCCCCATATAAAATATCTAAGTAATCCTTAAAGAAAACTATATACATACCATATTACCATATACATTATACACTTTACTTACATCACATGGGAATGCAGTTCTTAAGAGCTTTTTCTTGGTTGCATCATTAAATTAACCATCATGAAAATGTTTTTCATATAACAGTCATATGAATAATCATCATCATCTTCATTACTGTCTATCAAAGTCCTCTCCTGAATATAGTAATCCCCATATAAAATATCTAAGTAATCCTTAAAGAAAACTATATACATACCATATTACCATATACATTATACACTTTACTTACATCACATGGGAATGCAGTTCTTAAGAGCTTTTTCTTGGTTGCATCATTAAATTAACCATCATGAAAATGTTTTTCATATAACAGTCATATGAATAATCATCATCATCTTCATTACTGTCTATCAAAGTCCTCTCCTGAATATAGTAATCCCCATATAAAATATCTAAGTAATCCTTAAAGAAAACTATATACATACCATATTACCATATACATTATACACTTTACTTACATCACATGGGAATGCAGTTCTTAAGAGCTTTTTCTTGGTTGCATCATTAAATTAACCATCATGAAAATGTTTTTCATATAACAGTCATATGAATAATCATCATCATCTTCATTACTGTCTATCAAAGTCCTCTCCTGAATATAGTAATCCCCATATAAAATATCTAAGTAATCCTTAAAGAAAACTATATACATACCATATTACCATATACATTATACACTTTACTTACATCACATGGGAATGCAGTTCTTAAGAGCTTTTTCTTGGTTGCATCATTAAATTAACCATCATGAAAATGTTTTTCATATAACAGTCATATGAATAATCATCATCATCTTCATTACTGTCTATCAAAGTCCTCTCCTGAATATAGTAATCCCCATATAAAATATCTAAGTAATCCTTAAAGAAAACTATATACATACCATATTACCATATACATTATACACTTTACTTACATCACATGGGAATGCAGTTCTTAAGAGCTTTTTCTTGGTTGCATCATTAAATTAACCATCATGAAAATGTTTTTCATATAACAGTCATATGAATAATCATCATCATCTTCATTACTGTCTATCAAAGTCCTCTCCTGAATATAGTAATCCCCATATAAAATATCTAAGTAATCCTTAAAGAAAACTATATACATACCATATTACCATATACATTATACACTTTACTTACATCACATGGGAATGCAGTTCTTAAGAGCTTTTTCTTGGTTGCATCATTAAATTAACCATCATGAAAATGTTTTTCACACAGCATTCTGGGCTTATTATGTAGCTTTGTCTGGAAAGCAGTATAGTAGTATAGTAGTATAGTGTAGTATACTGCTCTTGGGAAGGAATATAATATTTCGCCCACAACTTACAGCTGAAAACAAAAGATATAATTATTAAATACAAATATTATCAAAGTAGGTCCAATGGTTTACAAACCAATAATTTGTTTTTAAATGGTTAAAGAGAAACAATAAGTTGGACAAGAGATTTACTTTAAGGTTAGAACTTATTAAATAGTGTATATGTATATTGTATACGTACCGCAAAAAACGTACGTACGTACCGTAAACGAAGGACATTAATCTCAACTCAACATCGTAAACTTGCAAAATCTTAGAAAAAGACACAAGCAAAACAAACATAACAACCGATCATGAACAACAATAATTTATACGGCGGCACCATATTTTGAGAAATGAGAATTTTATACTCATTTAGATATTTTGGTGCTACCAGTAAAAAATATAATTTTCTACTCATTGAAAATCAAAACAAAAAGAAAACATTTATTTTTCTTTTTCTGTCAAGGATATGCTAATATAATAATGTAGAAAAATACGACAGGCATAGTTATCTTCCTATGGATTATTATTTCTATATTCAAAATTTTTGAGTGTAATTTATCTTTAGAAAAATCTTACTAATTATAAAACAAGACATTTATCTGACAAATGGCAATAATAAAATTCAGCCCCCGTAGGTATTTCATTCTGTCCATACAGAGTTGACCGGGCCTGATACTAACGGGGCGACAGGAATCAAGCTTCAAGACGCCGATAGTTTAGGTAATTTCTTTTTACAGTGAAAATAATGGCATTTAAAAAAAAAGTAAATAATATAAGCACTGCTTTATAGTTAGTTCAGTTAGTACGCAAAGTTTCATGATCTTATTTAAAGTATTTTATGAATACCAGCGGTTTATTGTTCAGTTTGGAGGTAACTTTGGATTTTTTTTCTATCGAGAAAATTTTACGGAATCGTGTTTTCGTCTAACATAGTACTTAAAATTAATCCTCAACTTTACCATATATTTATTTCAAAATTAATGCTGCAATACTTTCGGCATAACGGAGGATCTTGCTAAGCAATTTGAGGTTATATTTCCCCTTAATAATTTCTTATATTTATTCACAGATCAAAATTATTAATTTTTGTTCCAATCTTTTCTTATATAAGATAGGGTGACACACGAGCACACAGTCCACCTGATGGTAAGTGATTGCTGTGGTCCATAGACATCTACATCTATCCTCGATTACGAATCAAATGCAGATGCGTTGTCACCCGTGAGGAATAGGACCGAATGCCTCGTTTCCAGTAAAAAGGGTCTCCGGTTCACTATACTCACCACACGAAACTCAGCAGCATTAAAGCTGCTATTTTACGCTGGTATTCTGTGAGAGTGTGGTCCTTCCCCGCTCGGGTCGACCCATTCGTGCTACAAATATACTTGTAATATAACTGCGGCATGTCTCTACCACGTATAAAGATCAAGATTGATTGTTTGGGATCCTATAATTAATAAAACTTCAAGATACTATAAGTTCATACCGTGTAGGTGGGAACAAAAATTAATGATTTTAATCTGTGGGTAACCGCGGTTAACTATGACACATCCGAACGTCGAGCATCTCAGTCCCCCCGTGGCCACGTGTGCTGTAAAGTGCTCGAAACGTCGGGAATATAAAAGAGTTTTAACTACGCGATAAAATCCGTAAAAACTAGTTTTTTTTTTTTTAAATTATAACTTATTATTTTCAATCAAGTAATTGCTAGTGCCAATAAATATTTATTTATTTTACAACCAACACGTGTTGTCAGTGATGGCTATGGATCTGATACGTGATCTTTCACCGCCGGCCCTATGAGGGCTATGCTCGGGGTTTCTTGAATTTTTGCTTATACACATTCGGGGCACCTGTAGCCAGTGGGCCCCGTATCATTGATACGGCGGTAGCTACGCCCCTGAGGCCCCTGAAGTTCAACTTCGACCGAGAGGTCAATCGACGGATTCGACTCAGCTCTGCAGCGTTCGGGAAATTACGACACATCTTCTCGTCAGGTATACCACAAAACCTAAAAACTAGATTCTACAATCAGTGCGTGTTGCCAGTGATGATATTTGGATCTGAGGCGTGGTCCTTCACTGCTGGCCGTATGAGGACGCTCAAGGTCGCTTAGCAAGCTATGGATAGGGCTATGCTCGAGGTTTCTCTGCGGGATAAACTTAGGAATGAGGATATCCTCAGTAGAACCAGAGTGATCGACATAGCCCAACGGATTAGGAAGCTGGAATGGTAATGGGCCAGCCATAGGTATAGCTCGAAGGGCCCAGCTCCCCGACAACCGATGGGGAAACAAGGTTCTCGTACCATCAGGCGAGTTGTGGGGCGGCCTCCCACTAGATGGAGTGACGACCTACTAAGACATGCAGGAAGTCGATGGATGCGGGTGGCTCAAGACCGTGCTTTTTGGCATTCCTTGGGGGAGGCCTATGTTCAGCAGTGGACTTGTGAAGGGCTGTGTGATAATAACGATGCTAATAAACAGCGATACTGAACTTCAAGCATACTTAGAAAAAGTAGAAACTAACTACTAAACCAATACATTTTATATATGTTACTAAAAAAGTAACTGCTAGTAATGTGTGGTTGCAGCATGTATGGGTCGCTCGACCGGGAAAGGACCACGCTCTCACAGAATACCAGCGTAAAATAGCAGCTTAATGCTGCTGTGTTTCGTATAGGGAGTGTAAGAGGACCGTTTTACTGGAAACGATGTATTCTATCTTAGTCCTCGGAGGTGACGACGCATCTACATTTTGATTTTTAATCGAGGATAGATATAGATGTCTATGGGCCACAGCATTCGATTACAGCATACTCTACTTACTGAGGTGGACTGTGTAACTTACTTGTCACCCTTATTCTATAAAAAAAACTTTTTATTTTTTTATTTTATCTATTTCTAATCTAATGGGGCCCGTAGAGGACTGAGGAGAAGTATTTTGTTACACAATGTCATATAATTGAGAAGTTGGGTTTTAAATAATAGTTTATCAGTTTCTAGAATATTATATTAATACACGCAACAGTGCCTCAATGGTTTGTTCTTTAATGTTATTCACATTTTTAGCTTCCCGCTAACAAAATTGCGAATTTTCAAAAATAGGGAAGTTATTGGTTTCACCCCGTTTTTCGAAAATCGAGTTTTCAACAGATCTCGACGTTTTGAGATCCCAGGAAGCTATTCTGACTAATTTCACGTGAACGTCCATGAGGATGTATGTATGTATGTATGTGTGTGTATGTGTGTGTAAGTATGTAAACCTTTCATAACTTTTGAAAGTCTTGATCGATTGGTGGATGCTGCACCCCTTCATCTGTTTGTTTCTCTCTCTCTCCTCTCTCTCTCTCTCTCTCTCTCTCTCTCTCTCTCTCTCTCTCTGTTGCCTCTTACGACACGCCCAGGAGAGAATAATAAAAGAATGGGATAAGGATGACAAACGAGCACACAGTCCACCTGATGGGTGGTTGCTGGCATAACATCTACATCTATCCTCGATTAAGAATCAAAACGCAGATGCGTTGTCACCCGTGGAGACTAAGATGGAATTTCTCGTTTCCAATAAAAAAGGGTCTCCGCATCTATACACTCACCATACGAAACACAGCAGCATTAATCAAGCCGACCCAGTCGTGCTACAACTATACTGCTAATAAAGCTGCAGCGTGGCTCTACCACGTATAAAACAAAAATACATTAATAAACCATACCGCAGTCCCTTGTTCACTCGCCATCTAATACCTATTATTTGGCTATAACTACGACGCAAATCGTTAGCACAGCGCTAAGAGGTACGAAGATTTGATAGGGTTTATTTAAGTATTGAAACCTGCCGGCTTACCCCATCTAATGTTACTGGTATTTAAAAATTAAAATCGTATAGGTATGAGGTCTTTTTCAAGGATATCCGAAGTCCGAAGAAGTACAAAACACACAAAATCATAAAGAATATACTTATTGGTATATATAATGATTTCTTATATTTACGCGAACACTACACATTGATTAAATCTACTTTTATGGATTTTATCGCGTTTATTAAAAAAAATATTGAACGCGATTAAATTATTTTTAATTCCTTTTCACGGGGGACTTTGGTGACTGACGTCCCGATGTCAATGTTAACCAGGAGTACCTGCAGCTTTTTAGTTATTATTTATGGTCCGATCTACGCAGAATGAACTGTGTCTTGAAGTCTTGCAGTGGTATGCTTGGGTTTAGTTTTAACTTTATTAATTACAAGGTCCCAAGCGGGTAGTAGTACCCAGCCTCCTATTGAAATCCTATACCCATCCTTGGTAGGAATCGATGTTCTTTTGCGAGGATTTGTGGTCTATGAAATCTGAAGTAATTGTTGGGGCCGCCTAGGGTATGATCATAAACTGCAGACTTCCCGGAATGTTGATGCTTCAGTTCAGATTTAATCAATATATATATAATATTTACAATAAAAACAGTAATGTAGATTCTGTAAATATTACAACGAATCAGTAATTTCTTCATATCCAAAAAACAACAAAATCCTCGAAAATACTTCTTCATATTTTCGGGGACTTCGTTGTTTTAAACCTTACTAAACAATAGCTGATAAAAGTTTATTATAATATAGAGGAATATGGGACTGATACATGTTCATGGTGTTATATTTATTAATAATTATGCGCAGTGAATTAAATATTGGCTTTTATCACTAAAAAAATACGAAACACAGCAGCATTTAATTTACTCTTTTTCAATTCCCAACGTTTCTAGTGCTTTACAGCACCTATGGTCACGGAGGACTGAGGTGATCACCTAAAAATAAATTTGTTTTACAACATCGGTAATAACTTAATCATTACCGCATTCATCTGTGCACAGTTGTTCTTCTAAATCCACGTGATTTGCGCACAATTCGTGAATAGTATTAATTATTCAGCTGTAACGGATAGCGAGCAATTTTGGCCAGCCCTAGCTTTGACTAACGATTTGTATGGACATTCCTTTGATTATTAATGTAAATAACACATAATAATCGGAAAAGAGCAGTGAAGACCTGCTAAAGTATGCTTTACCCATCTCTGGGCTAGGGCTCCTAAGTACCAGCTCCTTCCACTTGACCGTATCCAGAGCAGAGCGGCTCCAACCGTCGACGAACGAATCCTCTCTGATTGGTTCGATTCACTGACGCTGCGAAGAGATGTTGCGTCGTTTTGCATTTCCTATCGCATCTTCCACGGGGAGTGCTCTGAGGAATTGTTTGGATTAATTCCAGCCGTCAAATTTTACGAATGCACATCGTGATAAAACTCGCGATACCATCCACACCATCTGGATGCGTGGCGGTCCACCACTGTACTTTTTACTAGGAGTTTTCTTCCCCGTACAACCTCTCCGTGGAATCGCTTACCACCGACGATTTTCCGGACCAATACAATTTAGGTAACTTCAGGAAAAGAGCTTACTCCTTTCTTTTACTGCCGCTAACGCACCTGCAATTCCCCTGATGTTGCGGTTGTTCATGGGCGGGTAGTCACTTACCATAAGGTGAGGTATGCTCATTTGCCCCCTCTTCTATAAAAAAGGGAAGTCAATGAATGCGGATGGCTGAAGACTGCTTTGTAGCACTCCTTGTGGAAGGCCTATGTTCAGCAGTGGTCTTGTGAAAGGCTGTAATGATGATGATGAAGTAGAATCAGAAATCGAATTATTAGTCAAACACACTGAGAACTATCCATTTCTAAAAAATAAACTACGAGAATATAATTAAAAGCTACAACTACAATTTGTAATACTTTTACGGCTCAGAGGTTTAGTGAATATACATTTTGACTGCTGCACTGCGTGCTTGGTTAGATTTCCGAACAAATATTGATATAAGCTACTAATAATTGAGTCTGCATAAATGTTCATGTACAACTTATGTATTTTTTAAATCGCCCCTCCCTCTCCACGATACTGTATAAATTCCTTGTGAGAGGACAAGGTTAAGAAAACTTTTGTTATTAACATTCAATATTATATATAATATATTTAGCGTTACTAAAATTCTCGTTACCAGTTGTAATTAATGCTTAGTTTCCATACCTAGCGTTTGTATACGATGTATAACAAACTTGTTGGTTCTCAGAAAACGGAATCTATGACTTTATGTCTTGTTACTGTTACGAGCTTAGGGTTCGTGACAATAAAAATTGCAGATTGAATTACCGAAATTGACACTTTAATTCACTTTACACTAATTAAACTTAATACACTAATGATTAATCACACTGATTCACTTTATTTCGCTCCGAAGCTTCGCTTGTCTCGCCAAATTCAATACTTCCCCGATCGCGTATTGCAGCGCCTTTATATAGGGCTCTTCCACGAAAACAATATTCCAGAATATTCAAGTAAATACCCGCGCCAACCGACCAAGCGCAGAAAATTCGAGTGTGCGGCTTCCAGAAAACTTAATTCTTCTGTTCGATACTAGATGGCGCTGTTGGTTGAAAGACTAGTCATGTATTTTCTGGAAAGCTCTCCTCGCTGTTACCCGACACCAGATGGCGCTAGTGCCAGATGTCAACTTAGCCGCGCAACATTACAATGACTGACTCTACCGCAACCGACCAGGGATACTTACTACTTACGTGTTTGACGATGTACTCCTTTTTATTTGAATATATGCTGAGAAATATCAGATTACTGCTGTAGCTTACAGCTAGACTGAGAAAGGTTATGAGGTAACTAAAATTTAAATTCAAATTCATTTATTCTTTTGCAAAATAGGGGTACAATAGTTCTTAATAATTTGAACAAAAGTACAGCCATAGTCTTTGGTGTATAAAATAAATTAATACAAAACATTATAATATAATAGATAATTATAATAATTTGTCAAGCTCCATATTTTTATTCGTATTATTAACAACATAGTAATTTAAGATGGTTGGATGTATAAGCGCTGCTTCTTATCTCGCTCAAACAGAAACAGAAACAGTACAGAAAGTTAAAAAAAAGTAAAGTAAAGTTACAGTCTATATACGTCCCACTGCTGGGCACAGGCCTCCCCTCATTTCTCAGAGGGTTTTAGGGCAAGGAAGTGTCCGCCGCGCTGCTGCGTGTTGGCGAACTTCACATGTCTTTGTAATATTTTTTTTCTTATTCCTCAGACATGCAGGTTTCCTCACGATGTTTTCCTTCACCGCCGAGCACGTGGTAAATCAGCACTTAAAATTGCAATTAACAACTTCATTGATGCCGGCGAGGATTGAATCCGGGTTACTCGCGTTCTGTTATATTTACAGCGAGCGTTAATCATCTGAGCTACCACGGCTCTAAACTTTTTATTCAATATAAATTATAAATAATACTTATTGAAAGTCACTTTTTTATTTACCACTGCTTACAATACCACAGCTTACAATCATGTATGTTACAATTAACAACACATGACAAATTAGAAATAGCTTGGTAACGATCACCCTTCCCAGGGGTTATTATCATCCATAAATATCTTAATATTATAATAACACATTTTATTCAAACTTAATTTAATAAAGTTTATGAACAATGTGCAGGTCTAATTTTGTATGTTTTCTGGTAGTTTGAAAGGCTAAGTGTAGCTATTAAGGGAAGAAGAAAGGTAATTAAAGTTTTATAGTTTAAATTTTTACTATGATAATAAATATTATATATTTTCAGTCATGTTGATCAGTAGACTTTTCAGAAGCTGTAATGATGATAATGAATATTGATGATGACGCAAAATAATTGTTTTAACCACTAGACACAATACGCTGCTGCTCATTGAATAAAGCAATGACAAAAAATCTGGTCAAACATCGTTCAAAAACCTAAATGGATGTCCACATTATTATTTCCATACCAATTATCCGGCTGCCGCTCATTGCACTTTAATAACCGGCACATCCAACACGATCGCGTGCGAAACGATCATAATTCCTTTAGGTGGCAATCTCTTTGAATTTTAATCGAATTAGCGAGAGAAAGAGAGATGGCTATAGATGATTACGTTTCACAATAATAAACCACAGTGATAAGCTCAAATAGACTTTGTACTCAACAGCTCCGTGAAATAGTTTAGGAATGACATGCAGCGCGGTAAGGGGCGCGGGTTCGAATCCCGTACGGAACATGTACATTTTTATATAGCCCGGTCTGGATATTTATCCTTGTGAAATTTATAATTTATCACAATACAGGAGAAAAGCTTAGTGTAGAGGTAAAGTTTTTATAATAAAAAAAGTTCTTAGCCATGCGTGGTTGGGTGAAATAATCAACCACGCCATTTCAGTCCCTTGGTTGTTGTAAGAGGAAAATATTGGAAACGCTAGAAACATGTTATGGCGATAGATGGCGTTATTATTAATTCGCTCAAAAAGTTGTTAATTCCTTCATGGGAAAATGTATACGCTTCAATAATGTCCCAGAAAATACGTAGAAGATGTCTATCAAAACGTTAAATTTTTTTAACTAAAAATTAGCTCACTCTTGACCTCCATTTGGCCCGGAGGCAAAGATGGAGCGAGTTTACTCGGGAGAATCCTGTTTTATCAAGCAAAAACTGTTTAGTAAGGGTTTATACTAACTACTAAAGAGTACATGATTGATATAACCCCTGGGAATGAGGTTGTCGCTACCATGCTATATCTAAATATTTTCATATTTAAATGTACAACATATTATATCGAAAATTATGGTAGGAAAAATAGACTCGCTAGGTTTCTTGTTGATTCCTCGGGATAGAGGTTATTTCCCGAAGCATTAGTAAAAATAAAAATGACTTTCAATTAGCAATTTCGTACATAATCTATATTTAATAAAATTTATTCCGTTCTATTCTATTCTTTACTCCAGGCATATGATACACAGACCAGTAACAGTAAGGAATTTCGACATCGCGAGACGTCTTGTAATGGTCATGGTGGAGCCACGCTGCAAGTAGTTAAGGACGCGTTTGCAAATCAACCAAAATTAGGGTGTTTTTCGGTAGATTTTGTGACAAAACTAAACCAAATCAAATATAAGTAAAAACTACCATGTATAGATTGGTTCTTCATCTGCAAATGTCTGTAACTCTTTTGTTGAAAATAGTAGTTTTTTATATTGTAAAAACGAACTTTCGTTGCCATTTTCTACAAAATTAACGATACCGGCTTGTGTTTCGGTATATGTTTTGGTCTATTATCAACATATTTAAAAAATTTAAAAAATACTATAAGATGACAGACATATTCAATTAAAAAACCTTGAGTTTATTTTTTAACAAAATGTCACAAATAGTCGTAAAAAAAATAAAAACTGATGCACATTTTTTCACATATTTTGGTAATACGGATGAATCATAATGTATTGCAATAAGGGCTATTTTATTGTTGGTGCCTGCTTTGATTTATTGTACAAAGATTTCGATGAAACCACAGTCCGCGCTCGGCCGCCGTCGTGAGTGGACACTGTATCGCCTGTTTGCAGTGGCTCATTCTGAAAAGATCGCTGTACATACACAAAATATTAGAAAAAAAACAAATTGGAAACATAAGTACTTGACAAGTGATAAAATTATTATTTTTATACTCACAGTTTTTTATTTCGCTAAAAATAAGTAGGATATATAAACTTACCTACTACTGCAACTCCTGGACGAGCGGAACTAGGTGTGCCGAGTTTGGGCTCGTTTTGTTGGTTATGATGAGACCTTACCTCCGCACTTGATGGTGTGACCTGAAGGTGTACTTTCGCGACCGCTATTTGAACTTCTTGTAGAGTAAAACTAGGTGTGCCGAGTTTGGGCTTATTTTGTTAGTTATGATGAGACCTTACCACCGGACTTGATTGAGTGACCTGAAGGTCTAAATCGGTGATTGCAACTGGAACTCCTAGACTGGTAGAACTAGGTGTGCCGAGTTTGGGTTCGTTTTGTTAGTTACGATGAGACCTTACCACCGGACTTGATAGAGTGACCTGAAGGGGTAATTCAGTAACTACTGCTGGAATTTCTGAACGAGTAGAACTAGGTGTGCCGAATTTGGGCTTCGTTTTGTTAGTTATGAAGAGTCCATACCTCCGGACTTGATGGAGTGACCTGAAGGTATAATTCAGTGATTACAAGTGGAACTCCTAGACTTGTAGAACTAGGTGTGCCGAGTTTGGGTTCGTTTTGTTAGTTACGATGAGACCTTACCACCGGACTTGATTGAGTGACCTGAAGGTGTAATCAGGTGGTTACAAATGGAACTCCTAGACTAGTAGAACTAGGTGTGACGAGTTTGGTTTCGTTTTGTTAGTTACGATAAGATCTTACCACCGGAGTTGATGGAGTGAAATTCCGCACACCTAGTTCTACTGGTTCAGAAATTCCAGCAGTAGTTACTGAATTACCCCTTCAGGTCACTACATCAAGTCTGGTGGTAAGGTCTCATCATAACTAACAAAACGAACCCAAACTCGGCACACCTAGTCCTACAAGTCTAGAAGTTCCACTTGTAATCACCGAACTATACCTTCAGGTCACTCCATCATGTCCGGTGGTAAGGTCTCATCATAACCTACAAAACGAACCCAAACTTGGCAAACCTAGTTCCACCAGTCTAGGAGTTCCAGTTGCAATCACCGATTTACAACTTCAGGTCACTCCATCAAGTCCGGAGGTATGGACTCGTCATAACTAACAAAACGGAGCCCAAATTCGGCACACCTAGTTCTACTCGTTCAGAAATTCCAGCAGTAGTTACTGAATTACCCCTTCAGGTCACTCCATCAAGTCCGGTGGTGAGGTCTCATCATAACCAACAAAACGAACCCAAACTCGGCACACCTAGTTCCACTAGTCTAGGAGTTCCTATTGTTGTAATCACCAAATTACACCTTCAGGTCACTCCATCAAGTCCGCAGGTAGGTAAGGTCTTATTATAACTGACAAAACCAGTTCAAAGTCCAGAGCTAACATCTCACTACCAGTAGAGGGCTTCCAGTGCCAAGCAGTCTTTGGAGCAGGTATTCATATTTCGTATCGAAGTATATTTCTGAGGTAGGTATAAGAAATGAAAAACAAATTCAATCTTTCAAATTATCAAAATAATTTCATTTGACTACGATTCCCACAGCCAACCGTGCGTACACTAGTGTGTGTGTGACTTTTGTCAATGTAGTAGTGCGATTCTATACCTATCCATTTTGTAAACGCGTCCTTAAGAGCCAAGTTGCTACTATTATTGGGTGTTTTTGGCAGAAAAAAGCGCTAGCAAGCGCCTGTAAGCAAAATAGCGATCGTAAGCGGTAAGCGCTGTCAAATCGTAAGTAGCTATTTTCCTCCAGGACACGATGTTAGTTTTAACCGGGTAACCTAACCTAATTTAAATATATGTTTGTAAAGTATTCATATTAAAAACTTACCAATCATGAATTTTTAATAACATGTATATGTTTATTCATGTAATTATACTACTTAAAACTAATATTGCACAAAACAACTTATAAACTTTACTTCAAAACAAACGAATTAAATAAGCAAAATGGCGGATTGTGTCAGCGCTACTGAAGTAGCAATCGTGTCCTGGCCGAAAACTATTTCAGCGCTTATAAGCGCTTGCTAGCGCTTTTTTCTGCCAAACGCACCCATTTATTCTGTGCTGAAACTGTATTATGGTTGTGACACGAACTAGCGTGAAATAGGTAGCAGCTTAATGCTGCTGTGTTTCGCATGGCCTTTTTTACTGGAAACGAGGCATTCCATCTTAGTCCCCAGGGGTGACAACGGATCTGCATTTTATTTGAGTATAGATGTATGAGCCATAGCTTCACCTTCAGGTGGACTGCGTGCTCGTGGAAACGTTTACCATCAGGTGGAACTATAGTGCTATGCCAAAAACTTTTTATATTAGTGTTTTAGAAAAAATAAACTAAAAAAAAAACAACTTTAAAGAATTGAATAAAAATATTTTAAGGGATTTTATAGCGATTAAGTTTACTTATTTTTAATAAGTTTTTATGGGTTCCCTCGATTTAAGACGTAAAAAACTTGTTTTATTCAACGTGTAATGCTTGTTGTAAGTAGAAGAAATCAACATTAAATAACTACAAATAATAAAAAAATTACACAAAATTTTACAGTTTCTGAAGTCGGTGCTTGACTTGATGTACATTTTTTTTGAGTTGAATATAATTTCATATTTTAAAAATTTCATCCTTTATATTTATTCTCAGTAGCGAAAGTTTTTCTTCAACTTTAAATGTTCCGAATGAGGCCTCCGCCGCCACCAGGGCGGCGTCACTATCGAGGTATCGAGTGAGTCACCTCTTGACTGTTTCGATTTATTTTGAAATGAAACGAATTAAAAAAATTAAAAAAATACCAATGACCCTATGATTTTGCATTTATTTTACTCAAGTGTGAAAAAACTGCGTAAATAAGGACATCCAGGACTTTTTCTGCCACGAGGGCGGCGTCACTTTCGAATGAGTCACCTCATAGCTGTTTTAATTTATTTTAAACTGTTTTTTTGACTCCGTCTATGGAGTATAGAAGTAAGGAGTACCAACTCCCATAGTAGAACAGTTGAAAAAGTGGCCATCTGTAAGCAGTAAATAACAGCTCAAAAACTCCCCACAACAGCGCTGGAGTAGCTACTGGGATGAAATGAACTTAGCAGTTGGCGACGGTTTAAGTGTGGTGCTAAACTGATCAGTAGCTCTTAAATCTAAAATAATTTTATTTTGTAAATATAACCTCGAAAAAATCGTCTATCCTACTAATATTTTTCGGTGCGTTCTTTAAAATTTACCCCGTAGTTATAGTGGCGCCGCCCTTATTTAACGGTTTTCTATGGACACTTTTTAATACACAGTTTGTACTCCTTACTTCTACACTCCATAACTCCGTCTTTAGATACATATTAATTCAAAATAAATAAATAAAAGAACTATACACCCTTATTAAAAAAACTGTGTAAATAAGGACATCCACGACTGTGTCTGTAACCAGGGCGACGGCACTTCGGTAAGACGGAAATGTTTGGCAAATTTAAATTTATTTGTTAGTAAAATATAAACACTAAGTAGATTAAAAACGAATAAACCAAACGTATACCCTATATGAACTTTATATTCCGGAAAATAGAAAAATTAAAAAAAATAGTTAAAAATGTGCCAAAAAATTTAAGTTCAAACCACTGAGGCATTGTTTTGTGTATTAATACTCTAGAAACTGATAAACTTTTATTTAAAGCTAACTTCTCTATTAAATGACATTGTGTAACAAAAAACTTGACATCAGTCGCTAATAGCGACATCTAGTGAGCGGTAGAGTATTAGCCCTCATTGGCGAAGATATCGCGTAATATACAAAAAAATACAATCGAATTGACAACCTCCTTCCTTTTATGAAGTCGGTTACATAGTCCTAGTCCCAATAAATATACCTTCCCAGCTTGTATCTTTTTTTCTGTCTAAACGACATTTTCCAGACACAAACAGTTCCTAATTTCAGCTTGGCAGTTTTGCGTAGCTAGGGTACAATTTTCAAAATGGCGTCTAAAATAACATGAAACTAATATAACGGATTTTATCGCGTATTATCTTAACTTTTTAATTCCAGAAATAACCCACGGTCACGAGTAAGACTGAGATGCTTGACTGGCTGATGTCGTAGCTAGCCCGGCTACCTTCGGCTTTGGAAGAAGGTCCGTGAGAGTAATATGGTCATCTTAAGCTTTGCCACCTTAGAAAACCAAAACTAGTAGGATGACAGAGACATAAACATTAAGTCGTATACCATAACTTTTATATTAGGAAAAAAATTTGCATACAAGCTTTGGCAATATTAGGAACACTACAAAAATCAACTTAAAAAACTATCTACACTACACAAATCTAAAATCGACTAAAATTATAAAGTGTAGAAGTAAGGAGTACAGACTGTGTAGTAAAAAGTGTCCATAGAAAACCGTAAAATAAGGGTGGCGCCCACTATAGCTACGGGCTAAATTTTAAAGAACGTGACGAAAATATTAGTGGGGTAGACAACTTTTTCGAGGTTATACTTACTAAATAAAATTATTTTAGATTTTAGTACTATCGAGCCGTTTAGCAGCACACTTCAAACCGTCGACAACTGCTAAGTTCATTTCATCCCAGTAGCTACTCCAGCGCTGTTGTGGAGAGCTTTTGAACTGTTGTTTACTGCTTGCAGATTGCCACTTTTTCAACTATTCTACTATGGGAGTTGGTACACCTTACTTCTACACTCCATAACAAAAATATTTACTATAATGTCAACTGTCACTTTGGTGTCGATAAAGCAGCGCCCTTTTGAGCCTTTATTATTTTATCTGATGAAGAGCTATCGTATCACAGAGCCATCTGTGTAAACAAGGCTGTAATTTTTGAGAAAGTGACCATATTACCCGGATGTCCATATTACCCTCACGTACTTAATTTGTGGTCCAGAATTAAAAAGTTAAATCGCACGATAAAATCTGTAAGATTAGTTTCATTAGACGTGTAGTGTTCGCGTAAATATCAGAAATCATTGTCGGCTAAAACTTTCTTTGTTACACTTCTAGGGACCTCAGCAGGAATGAATTGACAGCAATCAGCCGCCGCACCTTCAGGGGTCTGACGGCACTGAAGAGTCTCCACCTGGACGGCAACCACCTCAAGTGCATCGATGACAAGGCACTGGAGCATCTGAAGAGCTTGGAAGTTCTGTAAGTGATATCTATAATTAGATTTATCTGTCACAGTTACAATAACAGCCTGTTACGGTCCACTGCTGAACAAAGGCCTCCCCCATAAATTGCCTTATAAGGGGGATATTTGCCATACTTGCCACGCTAGGTGTGTTGTTACCGAAAAGATGCTACTGCCCATCACCTGTTTCAGTTTTCCTTCATCGCTTCTTACGACACCAACTGTGGTGATGAACTCTCTTACGTTAGCACTATATGGCAACATCAAAGGTTATTATTTTACGACAATAATGTCTCCAGACCGAGTTTCGGTCACGGCGGACTGCCTCAATGGAGACTAGGCATCGGCGCAGAACAAGATTATAGTGCACAAGTACTAAAAATAAAATCAAATCAAATCAAATCAAATAATTTATTTGTAAAACATAGGTAAAAAGTTACAAGCTTGGTGGAAAAGGTATGATACGTAACACTATGTTTCAAGCAATTTCTTAAATTTGGCTATATCATCAGTTTCTTTGATGTATTTTGGGAGTTTATTAAAAATTTTAGGCGCCATACCCAGGAAACTTTTTGAATACAGGGCTGTTTTATGAGGTTTTGTGCGTAGTTTGTTCCTATGTCGTTTATTATTAGCGTTTTCAAATATGCCTAAATGTTTCCTTACAAACATAGCTACTTCAAATATATATAAAGATGGTAGGGTCAGAATGTTAAGATCACTGAAATGCGGTTTGCAACTATCGGTAACCTGCAACTGACATACTGCTCGTAAACATTTCTTTTGCGCTTTAAATACTAGTTCGCGTTTTGGAGAATTTCCCCAAAATATTATACCATATCTCAATGTTGAAGAGACGTATGCATGGTAGGCGGTTATGACTGTTTCATATAAAAATATAAGAAAATCAATATATATTAACCAAATATACCAGATAATAAACAAGTCTAGATGGAATATATTTAAAAATAATATTATTATAGAAAATATTATAATTAATAAAGATAAAAATATTTTCAATATTTCAAAGAACATTTGTAAATAAACTTTGGAGATTATTGATAACGAATTTCTTTTCTCTGAAGTTTTTAAACAGATGCACTCTGTATTCTCTCACTTTCATAGTCCGATGGGACGGTAATTCGATACGACCGGAGAGAGATCAGGCGCAGGACCAACGGCTTTACGTGCTTTCCGAGCCACGGTGGTGAGACACCGCCAGCTTCCTGACTCCGGGCGGCTACTGAGCATTTCTTTACAGAAACACTCAATAACCGATTTTGGCCCGACGCGGAATTCGACAATAGGACCTCATGATCATCAACCGCATTTACCATCACTAGACCAACAAGGCAGTCATTTCATTGTTATAATTTAGCCTCTGTTTCAGCACTTTGAACAACAATAACCTTACGTATCTTTCACTGGAGCCTGCTTCGGTCGCACGTCTGCACACGTTACGACTGACCGACAATCCGCTAGTGTGTGACTGCCGAGTCTCCCGTTTACTGACCGCCTTACGGGCTGCTGTCATCGTTGGCGTCGGAGCCAGGTTCGTATACATCACACACATCATCACACGCTCTCGCGGAATACCAGCGTAAAATAGCAGTTCAATGCTGTGTTTCGTATGTTGAGTGTAGAGAAGCGGACACCCTTTTTCTGGAAAGAAGACTTTCTTTGTCCTCAGGGGCGACAACGCATCAGCATTGTGACTCTTAATCGAGGATAGACATAGTGTATGGACCACAGCATCCACTTTCCATCGGGCGGACAGTATGCTCGTTAGTCACACATATACTATATGATAAAAATATATTGAGCCGTCACGATCGGCTCGGTGACGCTGAATCGGGCTTACTCAGCTCAGTGCGGCTCGGTGACGCATTGAGTCTATACTTGGCTGCAGTCGTCGTCATCAGTTGCGTTTACTGTCTGGTAAGGAGTACGTCGTTCCGATACTTACTTTTTACAGTGAAAACTTCCTTAGAATAATTATGATTTGAAACTGGATGAAACAAAAATGCCACACTAAAAAGTGACAAACATATACATCTACAACACGTACGAATTAACTTGAGACTCCGCTGGAATGCGACCCCTTCCCGACTCCCCGCACCGCGTCCCGAGCTGGCCGTGCGCGCTTAGTACCGATAGCATTTTTGTTACGGATACGCGTCTCGACTCTAGTTCGATATTTTTGATAATTGTTTGTTGTTTGGTTTGGACTTTTGTTAAAGTGTATAATAAATAAATTAATAATATTATAAATGAGAAATTGTGTATGTTTATTTATTTGTCCTTCCTTGACGCGTTAACTAAAAATAATATTATATATATTATAAAAAATAAATATTTAAAATATATAAAAATGGCAACAGTATATCACTTATTACTTCACCCCTTGCCAGAACATTTTATTTTGTTTTTATTAATAATCTCAAAAATTTTAAATAAAAAAATATTACGACGCATTATTTTGCACACCGTACATTGACAATTACGTCATCGGCCCAGGTCTCAAGTTAATTCGTACGAGTTATATTGGATATAGCCTGCGAAAGAATGAGATAGATTACAGTGCACAGTGTTTTATATTATCTCTGTATTTTCTTTGTATGGTGCTTTAAATATGGTTAACATAACTTTTTACTGTTAAAATGAATAGTTAAAAATTTACATATTTATTGAATTAAATAAAATTAACTATATTAAATAAAATTATCATATCCAATCCATTCATAAAAATTAACATAAGCACACATCCTTTTTTATATAACAAGGATGACAAGTATATGCGCAGTCCGCTCGATTAAGAATCAAAATGCAGATGCGTTGTCACCCCTGAGGATGAGGACTAAGATTGAACGCCCCATTACCAGTAAAAGGGGTCTCCAGTTCGCTGCACTCACGATACGAAAAGCAACAATATTCTACAGTTTCATTCTGGTATTGTGTGAGAGCGTGGATTTCGTAATATAGCTGCAGCGTGGCTCTACCACGTAAGAAGTTTTTTTAAACAAGATGTCATACGGAAAGATTTTTATATTACACAATATATGAGTTTCACGTTTGTTCCAGATGTCAAGCACCTGCAACACTTAGAGGCGCCCTGCTCACAGAGCTGGAAGTCCACGAGCTGGTATGCAATGGTAAGGCTGTTTCTTTACATCTTAGAAAATTTGACCAGTTAGACTCGTAATTTTGGACATGAAGAGAAGGGGACGAAAAATCTAGCGGTGAAGAAGGCATACCTTAAATAACCTATTGTTTAACAGCTAGTTGGATTTCCAAAATATCGACAGTATAGTAAGGTGAACGAATACCATTGTGTCGTACACACAAACTACTGGGGAGGAAGAAGGAAGGAAAAACTTTATGGCGTTATTGTCTGAAGCCAAGACAACTTAATTAGATCACTTAGTGAATACAGCCCTTCACAAGTCCACAGCTGTACATAGACTCTCCGAAGAATGCCACAAAACACGGTTTCAGCCACCTGAAGCCACCGACTTCCTGCATGTCTCAACAGTTCGTCACTACATCAAGCTGAGGGTCACCCTTTTTTTTAAGTTTAGGGTGAGCCTACACTTCTTTATCGGTACAATGCCCTCGATAATCTTTCTTCCCCACCACTTCCCTATCTGAAGATTGGTTATCAGTTTGTAAGGATTCATTAGATAAAGGTTTGGAAGTAAGGATTTAATAGTTTATGGCGGCTTCGTGGTACAGTGTCTCAGCAATGAGTTTTAGTGCTTGGGGCTGCGGGTTTTAATCCCGCACGCATCAAGTATCTGTATAACCTACAAATAATTGTTCCGGATCTAGATGTTTGTCCTTATTATGTTTGTAAACTGCTTCCACGATACAGGAGAAAATCATAGGGTGGGGGAAACGTTTTAAAAAAAACACTTACAACTAAAACTTTTGTATACTTGCAGGCCCAACCATAACAATCCTGGCTGAGTGCTCTGCAGAGCCTCGATGTCCACCTCCATGCCGCTGCACTGCAGAGGGCACCATGGACTGCAGAGAAAAGCTACTCTCTGAACTGCCCTCTACTATACCGCATCGCACAACCGAAATGTTAGTTGTAACAGATCATTCTATTAAAATTGTGCTCAGTAGAAAACAGTTTAAATTTTACTGTAACGTTTCCCGTCTGTACTAAGTGGATGCTATTTTACTGTTTACCATTTTTTGTCTGTGCTGATTGGATGTTATTTTACTGTTTACTATATCTCTTCTGTACTCGATGGATTCTATTTTACTGTTTATCATTCAACTTCTGTGTCTATTTTATTGCTTACCATTTCACTTATATACTATTTGGATGCTTTTTTACTATTTACCAATTTACTTCTGTGCTAGGTGGATCATATTTTACTGTTTACCATTTCACTTCTGTGTTGGGTTGGTCCTATTTTATTGTTTACCATTTCACTTATGTGCTATGTAGATGGTATTTTACTGTTTACCATTTCACTTTTGAACTGATTTGATGCTATTTTACTGTTTATTTTCCATATCACTTCTGTGCTGAGTTGACACTATTTTACTAAATAGACACTTTTTAATGTTTTGTATATAATAATCAATAAGGGCAGATTTTTTTAAAGTTCTATAACATGTATTATTCATAATTTTCACACAATGCAATTGAAAACCAATAAGATTCTCTTTTGAAACGAATGAAACAATTAAAAATCATTTTTTCCGCGCAAACCATGTATCCTGGTTTTAACACTTTAAGGTGAGATATTAGGAAAATGAAAAAAAAACTTATTGCATTATTTTAATCCCAAAGTACTCGTACTAATTAAAAGTTATAAAAATTATTAAATATTTCTTCCCTATACAAATATGAACTTACGTTTTCTTTTAAAATTTACTCCTCATTGATATTACTGTTTAATTTAACATTTTACTCCTGTACTAAATGGTGCTCTTTTAATGATTTACATTTGATTTAACATTTAACTTCGGTGCTGAATGGATGCTATTTACTAATCCACTACACTTCAGTATTGAATAGATGGCATTTTATTTTTTAATTTATGATTGGTATATTTATGATTGATTGGTAGAGAATTACTTAAGTATTAAATTCGTTTATAAGGACATTATAATATTGTCTTGATATGAAGTAAATTAATAAATGAATATTTTAAATAAACATTAACATAGTAAAATAAAATGAAAGCTATTTTACCATAAAGAAAAACCTTCGCAAACGTCATATTACCTAGAGATGTGGAAATAAATTCTGTATTTTTTTAGGTTGTCTAATTTAATTACTACAATAATGCTCCTATTATGTAATAAGAAATGTTTCGGACCTAACGGCGCACCTAGCGATAACCTTAGTAAATTTATTATATTCTATTCTTTTATATTTCTATTTCAGTCGTTTAGAACAGAATGAAATTATGGAAGTTGGCGCCGGCGCATTCGTAGCAATAAAAAGAGTCGCTCGTATCGACCTATCAAATAACAAGATCGCCAAGATCGCTGCCGACGCATTTAACGGACTTACACATCTCACTTCTTTGTAAGTATATTTCTGTTCTAAAAACATTATCTCCACACTAGGATTTTCTCCTGTATCTTTGGGGCAGTTTACAATCATAAATAAAAAAGGACAAACATCCAGACCCGGAACAATTACTTGTAGGCCATTTATAGTCGTTCCGTGCGAGATTCGAACTCACGACCCTTAGCGCTGTAACTCATTGCTAAGCCACTGCGCCACGCGGCCATCAATATTAATCACGTTATAATAATGTCCTCCAGACCAAATTTCGGCAACGAAGATAAGCCATCTGCGCAGGGCAGGATTATAGTGACCAAGTATATACGCAAGCACAGGTGCACTCTCTACTCCCTCACTCTTATAGTTCGATGGGACAGTAATCCGTTATGACCTAAGAGAGATAAGACACATGATTAACGGCTTTACGTGCTTTCCGAGGGACGGGGGTCAAACACCATCAACTTCCTGAATCCGGGCAGCTCCTGCTACTGAAAAACCCAATAACTGGTTTTTGGCCCCACCTTGAATTCGAACCCGAAACCTGATGATTAGCAATCGCATTTGCAGCCACTAGACCATCGAGGCATCATAACTAGTGGCCAACTATATTATTTTATTGAAGAATGATTGAAGTTGGTTCAAAGCTAATGAGTTTATGGGATGACTTGAAGTAGGATGTGTGTTAACAAAGATGAAGGCAAGAGTGTATAGTCTTTTGTTAAGTCAGGTGCGCTTGACCATCTTAAGCTGCATTACCACTTACCATCAGGTGAGATAGTGGTCAAGCATATCACAAAGTTGGTTCAAGTGTTTTCAGTCCGGGAATTTTAATGTCCAAAGATGCAGCTCCCTCTGATCGCCCTCATACCTCCCTCAGGAGTCCCTCAGGAGTCGATGCCATTTTTGAAAACGTAGCGTAAGGTCGGCATATAAGTTGTTACTAAATAGCCGAGGAATTTAGGATTAACCACAAAACAGTTTTGACCCATTTGAATAAGTCTGGCTATAAAAAAGCTCAATATTTGGATACCACGCGAGCTCACTGAAAGAAACCAATAAGATTCTCTTTTGAAACGTAATGAAACCGAACCATTTTTGAAAAGATTGATCACTGGTGATAAAAAGTGAATTACTAGTTTATTTTTATCTTGAACATGTTCGCAGACTGCAGATCGTCCCCATCATTACATTAGATTTGATAAACCACAAATTCTCGCAAAAGAACACCGATTCCTACCAAGGATGATACGCGAGGCTATTGAAATTAAAAAACATCCAAATTTCAATAGAGAAGATGGTTGGGTGCTACCATCTGCTTGGGATCCTATAATCCACAAAATTAAACCCAAACCCAAGCATACCACTGCAAGACTTCATGATACTATAAGCTCGTTTTGCGTAAATCGGACCAAAAATTAATATTAAAAAACTGAAGGTAGCCGGACTAACTATGACATTGGGACGTCAAACATCTCAGTCCCCCCCGTGACCATGGGCGCTGTAAAGCACCCGAAACGTCGGGATAATAATAAAAATAAATTAAAGTAATTAAACGCGATAAAATCCGTAAATAATAGTTTTATTCAACTTTTTAATCAATACAGGAGTACAAAAATATATTCATACTAATGGCAAATTTGAAAGAATTATTTTATTTAATTAGGAACGATAATACATTTACTGAAATTGAATAACATTTAACTTTCAATTAAATTTGTTGGTACGATACGCACATCACCTACTGTAAGTAATTGTATTAAGCTTATAAATTCCACGCAAGTGCTGGCAATAAGTTGACAGCTTTATTGCAATCTGATGTATGGCAGCGCATAAAATACGAACAAACAAACATTAATTTTTATAATATTAATATGGTTTATTTTTCCAACAGAGTACTATACGGTAACAAGATCAAAGACTTGCCGGCTGGGATTTTTCACGGACTCACCTCCTTACAGCTTCTGTAAGTAAACGGACATCATTACACTTATTCTATTAGAAAATCAAATATATTATACGTTAATTATTTTTCCAGGTTGCTAAATTCCAACGAAATCTCGTGCATAAGGAAGGACACGTTTAGAGATCTACAGAGCTTAAAATTATTGTAAGTATTCATTTTAATTCCTTCTTTAATGTATTGTAGTTCAAGTAAACGGTGGCATGTCATTAAGGGGAAATATAATGTCAAATGGCTTAGCAAGATCCTTCGTTACGCCGAAAATATTGCAGCATTAATTTTGAAATAAATATATGGTAAAGTTGAGGATTATAGTTAGTGATTATGTTAGACGAAAACACGATTTCGTAAAATTTTCTCGATAGAAAAAAAATCCAAAGTTACCTCCAAAATAAACAATAAACCGCTGTTATTCATAAAATACATACTTTAAAAAAGATCATGAAACTTTGCATACTAACTGAACTAACTATAAAGCAGTGCTTATGTTATTTACTTTTTTTAAAATACCATTATTTTCACTGTAAAAAGAAATTACCTAAACTATCGGCATCTTGAGCTTGATTCCTGTCGTTCCGTTAGTATCGCTTAGGCTTTTGAAGAGAGAAGTTGTGTCGCTTACGATCAGAATATACATTACGCAACAGTACGACGTAAAATTAAAATGGGAAATAACCGTGATAAAAATAAGAAGCGGCTGGCTTGGCTTTAAGAAACAGGCATAAATATGATAAACCTAATGAAATAAGTGTCTAACGACCTTTCTACTTACAGTATTAGTGATTACAAATATTTCGGTACATAGCATACGATGCGCGGGGAAGTGGGGGCGAAATTAGAATTTGAGCTGACTTACTCTAACCTCTTAAGAAGTATGTTATAATAAAAATGTCCTCCAGATCGAGTTTCAGTCACAGCGGCCAGCCTCAACGGAGACTAGCCAACTCTGCTGGACAGGATTATAGTGCACGAGTGTATGAGCAGGCACATGTGCACTCTCTATTGCCTCACTCTCATAGTGCGATGGGACGTAATCGAACTCGTGTTCGATTTCATTTCCAGAGTGAGATCAGGCCGCAGGACCAACGGCTTTACTTGCTTTCCGATGCACGGGGGTAAACACCGACAACTTCCTGACTCCGGGCTGCTACTGAGAAAATTACTTGACGTTAAAACTTTTGTTCTGACCCGGGATTCGAATCCAGGATCTCATAATCAGCAACCGCGCTTGCGATTACTGCACGACACAATCAAGAAGTATGTTAGTGGTGATTCTGAATAAGATGAGAAATTGTGTGAAATAGGAAAGTGTTTTTTTTTAAATATAGAATAAGGGTGACAAACGAGCACACAGTCCACCTGATGGTAAGTGGATGCTGTGGCCCATAGACATCTACATTTATCCTCGATTAGAAATCAAAACGCAGATGCGTTGTCACCCCTGAGGACTAAGATGTAATGCCTCGATTCCAGTAAAAAAGAGTCTCCGGTTCTGTACACTCACCATACGAAACACAGCAGTATTAAGCTGCTATTTTACGTTGGTATTCTGTGATAGCGTGTTCCTATCCCGGTCGAACACAACCATAATATAGCTGCAGCGTGGCTCTACCACGTATGTTGTATAAAAGAAGAATGTTGTGATCAGAATTAAGTAATGAATGCCTCGGGGGTTTGGACACGTAGAGATAAGCGAATGCTGCAAAAGGGAATGGTAGAGTCGGTAAGATACGCTCTGGACGAAATTCTATCAAACGAATGGGCGATATATTGTGGGGAAAGTTAGGCGCACATTTAACTGATGACACTTCCGGGGGAGGGACCACGCTCTCACAGAATACCAGCATGAAATAACAGCTTAATGTTGCTGTGTTTCGTATGGTAGTATAGAGAACCGGAGACACTTTACTGGAAACAAACTATTCCACCTTATACCTCAATGAACTCCTAACTGAAGACAGATGTAGGCGCGTGAACCGCATCATCCACCTACCATCCTTACTTCTTTAAAATAATCTATTTTGAAAGCTGTTAGGACGATGTAAATGATTATGACATACGTTGCTAAGGTGAGAGTTCCACGTTAGTTTTTGGTCGATTGTTACGCCCAAGTACTTAACTTCAGTGGAAAAGGGTACTTCTTTACCATTAAGTTTTGGTGTGACCAATTTGTCCAACCGTCTCTTTTTGGTAAAGGATATTATAACAGTTTTATCAGCATTAAGTGATAAATTGTGACGATAAATTGTTGCATGCGGCACCCAAGGGTGATAATTTTTTAACTTGAATGATCCCTTTTTAAATTTTCTAAAGCCGTGTTTGGTCATGTAGAAAGAATGAATGAGGAAAGAGTGACAAAGCAAATTTATATGGCAGATGTGAACGGCCGAGTCGGGAAGGAACACCCTAGAAAAAAGTTTATCGACCAAATTGGCGATAGTTTAAAAATGGGCCACGTTAGAAGTACCCTTAACCGACGAGCATGTATGCGTAGATATATAGATGTAAAGGAGGCGAAAGAGGTATGTCAGGATCGTGCCAAATGGAAGTCCGTAGTCTCTGCCTACCCCTCTGGGTGACAGGCGTGAGTGTTTATGTTATGTTTATGTAAAGCCGTGTGTCACTGAACTTCTTTCAAACGACTGAAGCAATATTGAAGAATGGGTGCGTTTGGCAGAAAAGGGGATAACTGTTTTGTTTTAGTTTGTTTTGAAGGAGAAATTTAGTTGTTTTGTGCAATATTAGTTTTAAGTAATATAATGAATGAATAGACACATACATGTTATTAAAATTCATGATGGTAAGTTTTTATATGAATATTTATTTTTGTTAGAGTATTGGAGAGATGCCATTTTGCTTTGTTTTTTTGCAAATTGTTTGTGTTTGTTTGAATGGGTCCATGAACGGTTTAGATTTACAATCGGACCCGGTTGGTAGCGCTGCTGTCTAGATCGCTTAGTCCATGAATTACCTGTGCGAAGCCGGGTTGCATTGCTGGTTAATTTATATAAAATGTTGTAAACTTGTTTCAGATCGCTCTACGATAACAACATCAGATCAATACCAAACGGGACCTTCGACTCGCTGACTGGAATCCAGACATTGTAAGTAAAAATGAGGGTATTTCTTATAATGATTTCTTATATTTACGCGAACACTACGCATTGATTAAAACTACTTTTACAGATTTTATCGCGTTTATTTATGTTAATTTTAATACCCGAAGTTTCGGGTGCTCTCCAGCAACCAGGGTCACGGGGGACTGAAGTGACTGACGTCCCGATTGCAAAGTTAACCAGGTGTACCTTCAGCTTTTTAATGATTGTCTTTGGTCCGATCTACGCAGAATGAACTAACTGTGTTTTGAAGTCTTGCCGTGATATGCTTGGGTTTAGTTTTAATTTTATTAATTATAGGGTCCCAAGCGGTTGGTTAGTACCCAGCCTTCTTCTCTATTGTAATTAGGATGTTTTTATTTCAATAGCCTCACGTATCATCCTTGGTAGGAATCGATGTTCTTTTGCGAGGATTTGTGGTTTATCAAATCTAATGTAATGGTTGGGGCCATCTATGATATGATCGCAAACTGCAGACTTCCCGGAACGGACGTGAAGCATCAACGTTCCTGAAACGTCGGGTATTAAAAATATAATATAAATAAACGCGATATTTCTTATTTTAATCGAATGCGGCTGGACTCAAAAGGAACGCAATTTGAAGGAAGACATAATTGAAATAATACTAGTTTTTACGGAATTTATCGCGTATATTTAACTTTTTTAAATACCCGACGTTTCAAACGCTTTACAGCACTTATGGTCACGGGCGGGACTGAGATGTTCAACGTCCATATGTCATAGTTAACCGCGGTTACCATAGATTAAAATTTTTAACTTTTGTTCCGATCTATGCAGTATGAACTTATGGTATCATGAAGTCTTGCAGTTGTATGCTTGGGTTGGGATTTAATTTTATTTATTATAGGATCCCAAGCAGATGGTAGCACCCAGCCATCTTCTCTATTGAAATTAGGATGTTTTTTGATTTCAATAGCCTCGCGAATCATCCTTGGAAGGAATCGGTGTTCTTTAGCGAGGATTTGCGGTCTATGAAATCTGATGTAGTGACGGGGGCGATCCTGTACGTGTTCTTGATAAATTCCGTAAAAACTAGTATTATTTCAATGTGTAGTGTTCGCTTAAATATAAGAAATCATTATAGGAAGACATAATTTTGCCTGACTTGTTTGTGTGTGCATTTTACCGTGTAGTGGCGTTGTACGAATACCCACTACACTATATAGTCGTGTGCGTGCCGTAAGAGGCGACAGGGGGAAAGTGAAAAAGGAAATGGAATATCCACTAGCCCATATCAGGAGAAACAAATCAGGAGATGAACAGCAGCGTCTTCCTGATAACGACTAAAAATAAAAAAATACGTGTGGCACTCGGTGACTGCCGCGGTAAAGCTATTGCATAGCATTTTTATCAACTTATGCTCTAATTATAATTTTTAGTATTTGTTCTATTTATGCAGTTAAGTCTTTGATATTAAATCAATGTTACACTTTTTGAGCGTGGTGACCGAATAAGAAAACAATTTTAATTTTCTCTTATTGAATAAATGAGAAGTTAATATTGTTTAAAATATTTTTAATATCTTACAATACATGTAGGTTATTCAGGAATTTTTATCATTGAGTTAGCAGCTAGTGTACACGCATACGTCTAGTCGCACGCACACAAACCCCGTGCCGAAGTCTGCCGAGTGCCGAAGTCTGCCGAGTGCCGAAGTCTGCCGAGTGCCGAAGTCTGCCGAACTGAAACATAGTACACGTTAGACGATGCACGGCTTTCAACGCCACACCTCCGTGCCCGTCGGAGTGGGGAGCGTGAGGTTTTATTCGTATTACGGAATTTCTGGATTCGGTCCCCGCGCTCAAGGCCCGCGATAGAAGCTATGCAATAGCTTAAAAAACTTGTGGTGCCAAAACGCTTAGCTGTTCCGCGAAGGTTATAGGCGTAGTTTGACTGTGTAGGTGGCGCTGTTGTAGAATCCAGACATCACCCGTGCGAAACCGAAGTAGATCGCTAGTATGAAATGTAAAATGTTTAGTATTCGACGTGAAATTTAAAATTTTCTTTATCAACTGTCAACATGTTTTAATCTGTCGTTTCAAAATTTAAATTGGTCAATGAATTATATTCACAATAAAAATAAGGGAGCATAGCAATGGCTTATAATATTGAAAAATTAATGTCAGTCTAATATAAACCTTATTTCACAGGCGTTTAGGTCGGAATCTCTTCACCTGTGATAAGTAGGCTTATAATAATTACAAGTCAATGTCAGTCTAACAAACCTTATTTCATAGGCATTTAGGTCGGAATCCCTTCACCTGCGACTGCTCGCTGCGTTGGTTGGCGGCATACCTCCGTAGGAACCCGATAGAAACATCGGGAGCCAAGTGTGATACACCTAAAAGACTAAACAGGAAGCGGATCGACGCGTTACGAGAAGAGAACTTCAAATGCAAACGTATGTATCTCTATCTATACATCTATACAAATAGCGTACGTGAGGGTAATATGGTCATCCGGTTAATGTGGTCACTGTCTTATAACTCAAAAACTACAGTCTTGTTTACATAGATGTCTCTATGGTACGGTAACAAAATGAGTACCCGCGTAGAATGCGACGTCTCCGCCCCACGATCGTCGGAGCAGATCGCTACGTCCGGAATGACGTGATAGCGGCCGATCTAAAGGTCGAGAACATCATCGACTTCCTGGCCCGGATGGCGCGTAGCATGTTCGACCGTGCCGACAACAGGCCACATGAACACCTCAACGGCTTTGCGCCGTTGCACACTCGGCCACCGGACGGGCGACCTCTTCCAAGAGAACTCCTCTCTATATCGATTAGAGAGTCGAGTAACAACCCTCAATGCCGCTGAAAGGCCAACTTTGACTTTTACTGGACAACCTCTTTTTCCCGTAGTTAACCGACTACGGGGAAAAACATTACCTGACTACGGATTAACCCGGAATACCATCTACGCCTGAATAGGCTACAAGGACTGGCCCATAGTGATGGGCCATGAGGACTATCCGGGCAATGGGGTATACCCCGAGGCCCGATACCTGCATTGCCCTCTTGGGCATGTAGACGACAATCAACGCCTCCGCCCCCTTCACGTTGCACTTCCCCGCGTGCGCCATTAATTGTACAGCTAGCGACGTTCGGTAGTCTCGTTAGTTTTTTTTTGCGCCCGAAGCAAATATGGGCAATCCTCCGGAAAGCGGGGGAGGGAGGCGGTGAATGCTCATAGGAGACTTTTACCCACTAAACACCACCTTTATGGATTGGCTTACCGATTTGACGAGAGATCTCTAAGCCGCGTACGGACGCGTCCGTACATGGCTTAGAGATCTCCTTGGCAGAAAGATGTTAGATGGTTAGACGTAATATATGCATTGTAAACTTTGTTTGTACACTGTACAATGAGGCCGCTGTGACGTCATAGGATTCAAGTATCATATTATTACGCACGAGTAGTGCAACTGTCGAAGTATTGTATGCAGGCTTTATAGCTACAGAACTTGCGTTTTGCTTCGGATGAAAACTGCAGCCGAAATGAGTGCAAAAAACAAATTGTTGTTTCATCAGAAACCGTAATTATTATTCCGTAGAATTAAATAAAATTTTCTCTATCGTTCTTCTGTCGCCCTGGTATTTGGTGTCTGCTGTTATCTAACATAACATCTGAAGGACAAGAGTAAATTATAAACCGTAGCGGCAACGTGTAGCGCAAACGTTGGCGGGATATTTATGCGTGGTAGAGCCACGCTGCAGATATATTATGGATATAAAATGAGATATATAGAATGGCTCAGCTCGACCGGGGAAGGACCACGCTCTCACAGAATACCAGCGTGCAATAGCAGCTTAATGCTGTTGTGTTTCGTATGGCGAGTGTATAGATCCGGAGACCCTGTTTTACTGAAAACGAGGCATTCTATCTCAGTCCTCAGGGTGAAAACGCATCTGCGTTTTGATTCTTAATCGAGGATAAATGTGGATGTCTATGGGCCACAGCATCCACTTACCATCAGGTGGACTGTGTGCTCGTTTGTCACCCTTATTCTATAAAAAAAATATGGCGGTGGAAGAAAATTTTCATTACAACTTTTTGTATCGTGTGTGACATAAGAGACGACTTTGAAAATACTTAAAAGATTCCTTCGTTTCCGATCCGATTAGAAGCTGTATAACTACCATATTTAGTTATCGTTACAGCCTATCTACCACGCATAAATTAATATATAATAATGGATAAAGTTGTTTAACTTGTTATAGCGGGCGAGGGGAACAGCGAGGGGGAGGGTGCGTGCGGCGCAACGGGCGCTTGTCCGTCAGCGTGCGCGTGCGAGTGGGACGCAAGAGGCGTGCGAGTTGCATGCGCCAGAGCGGGACAAACTGATGTTCCACGTGACCTGCCCATGGCGACGCACGCGCTGTGAGAAACTTTTTTAACTTTTGAAAGTCTTCTAAATATAATAATAATAATAATGTCATCCAGACCGAATTGCGGCCAGTCTCAACGGACACCAGCCATCTGCGCAGTACAGGATTATAGTGCACGAGTGTGTGTGAGCACAGGTGCACTCTCTATTGCCTCACTCTCATAGTCCGATGAGACGGCAGTCCCACGCGACTGGAGAGAGATCAGGGGCAGGCCCGATGACTTTACTTACTTTCTGAGGCATGGTGGTAAATCACCGTCTACTTCCTGACTCCGGCTGTTAGTGAGGGATTATTTTTTAGAAAAACTCAATAACTGATTTTGAACCGTGCCGGGATTCGAACCCGGCACCTGAAGTTCATCGCTCGCGTTTACAATCACTAGATCAACGAGGCTGTGTAAAGACACTTCTATGTATACTACGAGACGGACACTACGATACTAATACATTGCGCACTAAGTTACGTACAATGAGGGGTAACAATTCTCTGCCCACTAGATGTCGCTAGTTAGAGGTGAACTTATTTGTGACAAATGTCATTATAATTAAATAATTACGTTTTAATTAAAAAGTTTATCGGTTTCCAGAGTATGTTAATACACAAAATATAGTTGTTCTTCTATTTTTTGCATCTTTTTTACTTTTGTTTAAATTTTTCTACATTTATGAATATCTGATGTTTCATTTATCAATTTCTAATTCAAATTTATATAAAATTTAACTAATATTTTAAAGGTTAATGTCCGCTAAAATATCTGTCAAATATTTCATCCCACATTTAAGGGGCGCTTCTCTGGTGGCAGGAAATGTCGTGGGCATTCACGATATTTGTAAATGGCATTCTCCGAAACTACTTTTAATGTTTAATCTTTAGTCAAATGCGGGCAGCCGAGAAGACTAGTTCTTTGTTTTGTAAACTGTTAACGTTGTTTTCGACAATTCAACACTGATTGTGCTTAATGTGACTAATAAAACGCTGTCATTATTTATGTGCGCACTTTATCAACGTGCTTTAAAGTTTATTTCAGATATTCAACTTTATTTCGTATTTGCCTAAAGACCGATATTTTTTACGTAGTGAAGCCAAGCTGTAGTTATATTATGGTTGTAGCACGAATGAGTCGGCTAGACCGGTGAAGGACCACGTTCTTACAGAATACCAGAGTAAAATGGCAGCTTAATACTGCTGTGTTTCGTATGATGAGTGTAGAGATCCGGAGATCCCTTCTTTACTGGAAACGAGGCATTCTATCTTATGACAACGCATCTGCATTTTGATTCTTAATTGAGGATAATTTACATGTTTATGGGCCACAGCATCCACTTACCATCAGGTGGACAATATGCTCGTATTTCACCCTTATTCTATAAAAAAGAAAATGTAACAAATGAAAATACAACTGCGTGGCGTATTTGCCGTGCCGGCACACACACAATCCACAGTTTTGGTTTTGAATTGTCGGTCTATTATTATACATAGAAATCTTTGTTTGAATTAACCATTTTGACATTATTTAATGGAATCTTTATTTTTTAGGAGATACAAATGAAAATCGTTGAACTTCTTTCAGAATTTTTAGTGAGATATGTATGCCCTTTTGAATTTACCAAATTTATTTCAAATATTTTCAGGTTTATGCCAGACAACGAACTGCGTAAAATCAAATCGGATGGTCTATTCGGACGACTGCCGGACCTCAACAAACTGGACTTTCGTAATAATGGTATATTTATTTATTTAAAATCATTATTTCACATAAAATTTGAAATTGGGAGATTTGATACATTTAGGCATCTAAAAGTCAACCACGAGCTAACCAGAGACACTTGAGCAGGTGCCATGAAAACATGAAATATATTTTCACTGTACGTGAATATAAATATAAAAACATACATAACGTACTCATAAATACACTTATAAATATCAATTACTACAAATAACCTAAATAATACACTTTGTACCTGATAGCATACGCAATTTTAAATAATACATAATACACATATTTTAAGCATACAGTATACGAACATATACAATATCAATATACATAATTTATAATATTATATCAAGCCTTACATGAGCAGAAACTTTTAAGGAAATTAAGCACTGTGCGCAAAATCATATTTGTCATTAAGAGTTTTGGCTTGGATGCTTGTCCTTTAAACCATGTGTTCATTTCATTCGGGATCTTTGTTTTCATAGATTTTTGTTTAAAAACGTCTTCACAATATGTCATACTGCGAAGTAGTTGGAGATGTTTACGGCAGCTTGAGCAAGCAGAGAGTCGATGGCGATATTATCTTAAGGTTCCTAAGCAGACACAGTACCTTTAGATTCACATCTTCATGGGAGCATTTGTTTTACAGCTTCCACCAATAGTTCACAAGCGCAGACATTTATTACACAAAATCTTGACACTTTTACATATCAAAATGTACTTTAAACTTAATAAACAATAATACAGGAGCGGCAGTCCTTTGCCGGTCAAGTTTCTACCAAAACTCCAGTTTTTATTTTATAGATTAAGGGTGACACGCGAGCACACAGTCCACCTTATAGCAACCCGATAGACATTTACATTTCTATTATCAATTAAGAATCAAAATGCAAATGGACTGCTACCACTAAGGACTAAGATAGAGTGCCTTGTTTCCATTAAAAAGGGTCTTCGGTCCTCCACACTCGTCATGCGAAATAACAACATTAAGCTGCTATTTTACGCTGGTATTCTGTGAGAGCGTGGTCCTTTCCGGGTCCAGGCGATCCATTCGTGCTAAAACCATAATGTACATAGCTGCAGCGTGGATCTAGCACATAATGAAATAAAATAAATGACGTTCCTCATCTGTCTCATTCGATAATTACAGGTATAACAGAGATAGAAGACAATGCATTCGACGGCGCTGCCAATATGCTGGAGCTTTTGCTTGATGGGAACCTGCTCACTACAGTCACAGATAAAATGTTTTTTGGTCTGCACAGCTTAACGACGCTGTAAGTTACTTTGTTAATTATTAATAGCATTCCTAGTGAGAACTTAATCGGTGCGGAAAAATTTCTGGGTCTTCCTAGAACAGAGATTTTTCCAAATCAGCGGTAAAAGGAAAAAAGGACAATAACAATTATTTATAATCTACATTGAATAAAATATTATATTACGTTTTATTCCATAATTTAACAAACACACAATATTGTGGAACAGAAAATAATCTACACTGTCAAAAAGGAACCCGCCTCGGTAATGTTGTGAGTGCCAGGTAGATAACAACACAAGTACAAAAAGATGGCTGTATTATGGATGAATGAATGAACGCCACTACACGATTAATAGTAGTGGCGTCTATTCCCTCGGTGTATGAATATCGTGCCGTGGGTGTCGTAAGAGGCGATAGGGGGAAATCGAAACAGGTGATGGGTAGCAGGGTCTTTCTGATAACAACTCAAAATAATAAAAACTGCGGTTGCCAACCCGCTCGCCAAACGTGGCAACTATGGCAAAATCCCCCCATGAGGCAATTTATAACACCGTACATCATATTGCCCATACATTTGTTTGGTCCTTCGAGCCAGATGTTGCCGACGAACATAGTAAGAGTTGGTCCATTCTATCAATTTATTTATCTATGCACAGCAGGTTAATTAACAAGTTTTTCTTCTCTTTCAGGTCTTTAGCTAATAACAAAATTACTTGCATCACGCCGGGAGCGTTTGATCACCTCAACATGCTGTCTACGCTGTAAGTCTGCATTATCTCTCCCACTATATGTCCTTCTCTCTTTCTCTCAGTTTCCTTCTCTTTCTTTTCTCCTTAGTCCTAATAGACTTCTGTATTTCATAATTTCTTGATATGTTAGTTAATATAGGGTATTCATTATTTACCTACTTCTATTGGTTTAATTAATATCTAAATGAATTCTTTTTATCCACCTTAACCGGAGAAAGACCCACGTCGACGTAGACTTCTACAAGTTGATAAAGAAGATATGAAAATTGATAGCTTCCAAAATTATCCAGAAGGTGTCGCCATGGTTTTATTTATTCAAGAGAGAATTCCTGATTATTTTTTCCTTTCACCCACAGGACACTATCAGACAATCCTCTCCACTGCAGCTGCCACGTGGGCTGGCTAGCTGGCTGGCTGAGGAACCAAAGACTTGCTCCAGAAGCTACTTGCGCAACACCGGCCTCACTGCGTGGTGCAAACTTGCATCATTTGGAGCAAGCTGATTTCAAATGCACGCGTAAGTATGGTTATCATGAGAGTACGTGGTCTAAGAGCACCCACCAGTACCAGAGCACCAGAAACCACTGAAATATTATTGTGTGTTTGATTGTAATATAATACTTTACAAACTGATAAGCTTTTATTTAAAATTAGTTAACTTTAATTTAATTAAATTATCTATCAAAAAACTAGTGTGCTCATGACCACACGGCTAAAGTAAAACTTCTTTAGCTCCATCTATATATATATATGTGTGTGTGTGTATGTGTGTATGTGTTTATATATGCATATATGTACAATATATACATATACATATATAAATTTTCTACAAATATTTAAATTTATTATCGGCTTCCTCCCATAATTTGTTATTAGTCACCCGAAAATTCACTGAACTTTAAAATGAATTTACAATTTTATTCAACGTAGTCTTGTAACGTAGAATATTTAATATATTGAAAAAAAAAACGTAAAATTCTTTAAAACTAAATAAAATTACGAAAAATGCCTATGAGATAAAGAGAGAAAGAAAATGTGCGCGCGCACTGCTCTCTCTTGCTTATATCCCCCACTCAACTCCCGTTCGCCGTGCCCGATCACACTTTTCGTAACGCTTTCGTCACGCGTTCGCCAGCATACTCCCCAAGTCAAGCGTGCGTTTAAGAAGTTTTACTTCAAAAACTTCACCTCAGTTCCCACTAGCGACACCTGGTGAGCGTAAAGTTATTAGCTCTGCTTGGCGATCATCAAATACATGAAACAGAAACAGAAACTTTTTTATTAAATGTAGATTATAAACAATACTTATTGAAAGTCACTTTTTTCATTTACCAGCAAGAAACCCAGCGGGACTATTTTTTTTGTCAAATAGTAGCTTACAATCATGTTTACAATTTACAACACAAGACAAATTAGAAATAGCTTGGTAGCGATCACCCTTCCCAGAGTTTATTATCATCCATAAATTCCTTAATATTATAATAACCCCTTTTTATACAAATTTTGTTTAATAAAATTTTTGAACTTTGCGTATGACAAATTTTGTATATTTTCTGGGATTTTGTTGTAAAAGCGTATCCATCGCCCCAAGAATGAATTACCGACTCGGTGGAGTCGAGTAACTGGTACTACTAGCTTGTGTCTGTTCCTAGTATTTACAGAATGAATATCACTTATTTTTGCAAAACCAATGTGCAAAACATGTTATCCCACAGCTGAAGACAAGGGCTGCCTATCACCGGAGTACTGCCCGGCACCCTGCACCTGTACGGGAACCATAGTGAGGTGTGCGCGATCGCAACTATCCACCCTGCCAGCAAATATACCACGTCAGACCACTGAACTGTAAGTGATCTCGAAATTCATTTTTATTGGTTTCTTAAATTTAAGGCTGTTGCTAATTATCATCGATAATCGTATGCATAAAAAATACTTATTCGTCTGATGATTTTTTAAATAAGTATCAGAGTATATATAAACATACCATAAACACTCACGCCTGTCACCGAGAGGGGTAGGCAGAGACTACAGACTTCCATTTAGCACGATTCTGACATACCTCTCTCGCCTCTTACACATCCATATACCTACGCATACATGCTCGTCGGTTAAGGGTACTCTTAATTTAGCCCATTTTTAGTATATCGCCAATTTGGTCGATAAACTTTCGCCTAGGACGTCCCTTTCCGACTCTTCCATTCACTTCTGCAACATATATTTGCTTTGTCTTTCCTCATTCATTTTTTCTACATGACCAAACCACCGAAGCATTCCTTTTTTAAGACGACACATCGAAAACGCTATCGCCATACTGATCCAAGTGAATACATAATTTCTATAAAAACTTGAAGAAACGCCGTCATAAGGTCTAAAATTGCGTAGCGCCCGCGACGATTAAAAGCGCTTAGAAATTGTCACATTCTTAAAATATTTTTTTTTAAAAATTATTGATTTAAGTAATCAAAATAATGAGCAAGTAAATTATGAATATTGATGTTATGAATATATTTGAGTGATTCCCAAGCATATAGATCAAATGATTTCGTTGTAATTTCAACTATAGTGATTTTTTACAGGTGTTTTCGCAAATAATTATGATCGAGTCAAAATTATACAATCGTGTTTTTGAGCAATCAAATTCAAGATAAAGACATGAACTACCTATATCAAAATTTCACTTTCGTTAGTGGTGTCATAGTCCTATACTATTCGATTAAAGGAGCTGCATTTTTTCACGGTGTCGCCTTAATCCTGGTCACCGCATCATCTTGCAAACCACACTCTATTTATATGTATTTTTTTTAATTCAATTGTTTACGTTGTGCACTTTTGATATTACTATATTAATACGTTGATAACATTAATTTCTAATTAAAAATACTTCCTAAAAGAATATTTTTTAACAACCCGAAAATAATGTTTACAAGTTTGTAAAGCTAAGGAGTTATCACTCCTGACGTGCAGTCTTACGACTAACTGAGTTTTATTGTATTTAGTTTTTAAGTTTAATGTATTAAAAATATATCGGGCGATAAAATTAAATAAATCATAAGATAATCGTATAAATAAGAAAAAGTTAACCATCTGAATATCGTATTAATAGACACGTCCTAGACACTTCGAGACGTGAATTTTACAAAGAGATATCCATCGTAGCTCAAATGTATACCTCTCACTGTATTTCATAGCACGCAAGCAAACCGGGTTTGATTTCCGCCCGCACCAATGAAATTGTTAAATGCAATTTTTAGTGCTGATTTACTAAGTGCTTGGCGTTGAAGAGATACGTGGTAGAGCCACGCTGCAGCTATGTTTTGGTTGTAGCACGAAAGGGTCGACTCGACTGTGGAAGGACCACGCTCTCAGCGTGAAATAGCAGCTTAATGCTGCAGTGTTTCGTATGGTGAGTGTAGAGAACCGGAGACCCGTTTTACTGGAATCGAGGCATTCCAACTTAGTTCTCAGAGGTGACAACGCATCTGCTTAAGACCACGACTGAATGTCTCGATTCTAGCAAAAAGGTCTGCGATTCTCTACACTCACTATACGAAACAGCAATATTAAGATACTATTTCACGCTGGTATTCCGTAAGACCGTAGTCTTTCACCTGTTATAAAGTAGCTACAGGATGGCCTATCTTTTTTTTTATAGGATAAGGGTGACAAACGAGCACACAGTCTACCTGATGGTAAGTGGATGCTATGAATCAAAACGCAAATGCATTGTCACACTGGAAGACTAAGATGAAATACCTCGTTTCCAGTAAAAAAGGTCTCCGGATCTCTACACTCACCATACGAAACACAACAGTATTAAGCTGCTATTTTACGTTGGTATTCTGTGAGAGCGTGGTCCTTCCCCGGTCGAGCCGACCCAATCGTGCTACAACCATAATGAAGCAGCAGCGTGGCTCTACCACGTATAACTACGTTGGAACTAAATAGAAAAAAATAATTTCTACATAACAGCTTTAGTTCCAGCTATAATTCGTCTATACAATATGTCTTAGCACCCACTTCTAAAGCTGCTAATATGAACATTGTCTTCTTAGTTCTTCAAACTGGGCTTCATTAGAAAATTTATTTTCACATAATGCTATCTAATAAACTAGTGGTCCTCTTGCACCCCCTTTCAGATACTTGGAATCGAACGACATAACGAGCATCGAACCTGAACAAATCCGCCATTTGACCCAACTAACGCGCCTGGACGTATCCAACAACAAGATCACAGTCCTCTACAACGACACGTTCGAAGGTCTGACCAAGCTGTCAACGCTCATCGTCAGTTACAACCGGTTAAGATGTGTCCAGGTATTTATAACCATATTTTTACAATCATATTCCAGCTACTGGTGACTAACACGGCCCATGAACATCTACACCCAACCTCAAATAGAGAAGGCAATGATCTACCCCTGATTCAGTGTAAAAAAAGTATTCTGAGATTGACTGCAACTAATTAATTTTGAAGAAACTAAAAAAAATATTAAAAATTGAAGATTATTATATGATGCGGCTATACGTACATAAACACAAACACACACTTATTACATTTATTATTTGTGGTATATACTTCCATATTGTTACGAGCTTGGAGTTCGTGACAGTAAAAACAGCCGATCCAATTACCAAAATTGACACTTTAATTATCGAACACCAATTACCACTTAAAACATATTAATAATAATACACAATAGTACTACTGATCACTTTAGTTCGCAGTTATATCGCTTCGCAGTATTCGCTTGTATACCGGTCTTATACTGTATATGGGTCTCTTCTACTGAAACATCTAGAATGTTCGAGTACATACCGGTCCAAACTGACTGGTTGTAGAAAGTTCTGGCATGCAAATCTCTAGAAGGATCTTGACTCTCCTAGTTCTGCTACTCGATACTAGAGGGCGCTAGTAGTAACTAATGTTTCCATGTATCAGGCGTTAATTATGGCGCGTAGCAGTATTATATTGCATGTTTACTTTATTAATAATGGAAAAACATGTTATTTTTTTCGTTAGAATTCACTCCACTACAGTCTATAAAAGTCCACTGCTGAACATAGGCCTCCCCGTAGATTGCCTCATGGGGGGATATTTGCCATAGTTGTAATGTTACTGTTGATTTAATAATTTCACCTCTCGGTGGGTCATGTGCTCCTGGTAGATTATCTTCTATACAACCATCCATTACAGTCTATAAAAGTCCACTCCTGCACATAAGCCTCTTCCATAGATTGTCTCACAGGGAGGTTTTTGCCACGGTTATTTCCCTCTGTCTCCTCTTACAACACCCACAGAAGGATACAGGCTGATTCTTTCACCGCAACTAAACAATCGAAGTCTAAAGGTATGAAGTTAAAATACTTTAACAAAATTGAATGTCTAATCTTCAAATGTTTTTTTTTTCTAGCGCGACGCCCTCAAAGGCTTGACCCAGCTTCGCGTCCTCTCCCTACACGGAAACAATATATCTATGCTAGCGGATGGTGTCTTCAGGGATCTAGAATCAATTTCTCACGTGTGAGTAGACTTCGTTTATTTTGGAGCACAAGTCAACAGGTGAGCATTGGCCTCTATTGTATAAAAATTTAAGTGTAGTGATTAATCATTAACAGCTTACGCTATCTGTTACCTTTTTATACTCCTTCCCTCTTTCCTTACTATCTCCGTCACCACTAATACTTAAGACTTACTTAGCGGTCAGCCACCGCAGAGTCAACTTCACCTGAGGAGGCAATCACGTGTCATTTTATCGATGGTGATATGTCTTTCCTCGTGTAGTGGTGTTAGGTGTAGTGGTGCTGGGATTAGTGGTGGCGGTAATAGTGTAATCAATTTAGCGCGGGCGGGAGGTGCTCTTCAAACTCGGTAAGATACATCATTTCATTTCCGTCCTAGAATCTTAAAAAAGTAATTTTTGACACCTTCAATATTTAGTAGTCATGACACCACTAGACAATTCAATATAAAAAGTGCCGGTAACATTCCATCTGCAACGTGTGATAATTTTTTCTCATGAGATCCCTTAACGAATCCGACATTTGGCAGAAATGCAACGTAATAATCATCAACAGGCCTCTAATTCTGTATTACAAAGCACGGCCTTTTTTAAGGTCACATACCAATGTTATTCGCCCTCAAGCAAGCTAAGTAAGCATTTTTTTTTCAAGCGAATTGGAATGTAAGATAAATGAAATCTAAACCCCGATCTCGTTCTTTGTAAAGGAGCATAAGGAGGTAATATGACTGTATGTATTATTTTTGACACCAGACCATCCATTAATATCAAGTCCCCATTTTGAACCAGTTGGATTCCATTTCGGTTACACACGTTTTTAGAAATAAAGTATAGTATTACGTAGCAGTGGGTGAAATGTTGCTTAATGGTAGAAATAGATAAGATGGCACCAACCTATGCAACCAGGCATTCCTACCATTAGGGAAGTGTGGGCAAAAGGATCTGATATGATGTCCGAAGCTGCAATCTCTGTCTTGTTATTGGTACAACAATAAACGAGGGTCTATTTCTTACTTGAGTATTTCGACAGACGGCTGATAAATGAGAGCCGTGGTAGCTCAGTGGTTAACGCTCGCTGTAAATATAACAGAACGCGAGTAACCCGGTTTCGATCCCCGACGGCACTGAAATTGTTTGAACAATGAAATTGTTAATTACAATTTTAAGTGCTGATTTACCACGTGCTCGGTGGTGAAGGAAAACATCGTGAGGAAACCTGCATGTCTGAGGAATAGGAAAAAAAAATATTTCGAAGACATGTGAAGTTCGTCAACACGCATTTGGGCAGCGCGGCGGACACTTCCTTGCCCTAAACCCTCTCAGAAATGAGGGGAGGCCTGAGCCCAGCAGTAGGTTATATATATGTGCTATAACTTACTTACTTACTTTACTTGCTGATAAATAATCACTTTATTAAAAGTGATAAAAACCCCACAATCCATATAATAATAAGTGACCTTTATTTACCATATTATGCGTTTAATATGCGCCTGTAAATGGATACACTACCCATATCGCCCGTGGGTGTCATTAAAAGCCGCCAAAGGAAACAAACTAGCAGTCCGGTAGCAGCATTTTCCTAAGAACAATAAAAATCCGCAGTTGCCAACCTACTTGCCAAGCGTGACATCTATGGAATACATCCTCCGTATGAAATAGTCTATAGCGAGGCTTTTTTTCAGTAATGGACTTTTGATAAGCTGTAACGGTACCCAACAAGGACTTAAATCTTAAGATAATTAGCTCAAAGCCTTTGATTATTTTTATCTTGAGATTTCAATCTAGTAGTAGATATTTGAAGAAATACCACAGTGTGATTGTTGCTATAGCTTCCCTTTTAATACATATTTGAGCAACAATAGATAAAAAAGGAAATTAAATACGGATAGAGTACATATGTGCATTGCCGGTGTCGCACAGTCCTCTCTTCTAGGCCTATATCCTTTCCTTGTATATGCCCTAGTTTTAGTAGTTATAATACAAAACCTTTCCAATCTAATGTTGGACAAAAGCTTTTCTAAGATGGCACCAGTTGCTATAAATTACTCAAAGCTACATGTATTTAATTTCAGTGCCTTGGGTTCGAACCCACTGTACTGTGACTGCAACGCCCGCTGGCTATCCGAATGGGTAAAGAACGCTGGGGAGTACGTGGAAGCTGGTATAGCTAGATGCGCTGAACCTGCTAGGATGAAAGACAAGCTAGTCTTGAGTACCCTTTCCAGTGCCTTCGTTTGTACCGGTAAGTACCAATTGAATATAATTTTTTATAGAATAAGGGTGACAAACGAGCACACAGTCCACCGGATGGTAATTGGCTGCTGTGGCCCATAGACACCTATATTTATCGTTTATTAAGAATCAAAACGCAGATTCGTTGTCAGCCCTGTGGACTAAGACGAAATGCCTCGTTTCCAGTAAAAAAGGTTCTCCGGACCTCTAAACTCACCACACGAAACATAGCAGCATTAAGCTATATTTCGGTTCTGGTACGAATGGGTCAGGTTGACCAGGGAATGAGCCCGCTCTCACAGAATATCAGCGTGAAAAAGCAGCTTAATACTAATGCATTTCGTATGGTGATTGTAGAGAACTGGAGACCCTTCTTAGTGGAAACGAGGCATTACATTTTAGTTTCAGGGGTGACAACGTATCTAATATTTTATTCTTAATCAACGATGTATGTGGGCGTTGATGGGCTACAGTATCATTCACCGTCAGCTGGACTGTGTGAACGTTTGTCAAACTTATTCTATAAATAATCCAGCTGTTTAGGCTACGGTGTGCTAAAGAAGCATACATACATACATATATACGCTCACGAAACATTAGTCAGACGCATGTCTTTAGCGCTCCTTCACCTTCCGTCGAGTGATGTTAAAGAGGTTCTTAAGTGCACCGTCTCCACAAATCTTTGCAAGATCAGCAAAGACTACTGGCTCATTTGATCAGTACTTAATTCCGTAGACCTTTCTATTCCCGACATTATCCAAAACATCCAATTAGGCTCGAATCGGACCATTTGTTTAACTCCAAATTTCAAATTCCACATGTAATGAGTCCATGAAAGTAAAATAACCGTTTTTGATGCTTGCGAGAATGAAAGAGGGATATATATTTTTTTACATATCACAGATCACATTACAGATTAGTAAACGTGACGTGTAATAAAGCAGTTTGAAGCTAGCTACACCCACTTTCATGGGCAGTAGAATGATGAGAATTTAATAGATTTTTCATTTTTACACCGATATCAGTAGGACTGAATATATTATTATCATTACTATATTTTATATGCATAGAATAATAATTGTTATTTAACATAGGTTACAAGAATACTTTATTTAAAGTAATTTATAATTCAACTACTGATTCGGAAAAAGCCTCTGTCCTGCGAAGAACCAGCATTAAAACCCAGCGGGATTTTTTAATACGTTATTTACATAGTATTTAAAACATAATATTACTCGACATTTGTCCTTGTGAAACAAAATAATATGTGAACTGCCTCCATGATACGGAAGAAAATCTTAGTGCGGATGTAAAGTTTAAAAAAAAGAAAATGCAACCTAATTCCCAGGATTTGCTAGTTACGGTTTAAGAAGAAGGTTATTATCTCAAGAATTTAACATTCACATATGAAATGAGACTTACACAATTTATAGCTAAATATAAATTTTGTTTGGACTATTTGTACAAAGTAACAATACCTAGCAAAAAAATGTAGGCTGTAGAATTTTGTCTAGCAACAGCGACGGCTGATTGAACTTCGTGCAAGGGAGACGGTCCAAAATTGTATGAAACGTAGGCCTAGTTTTACACTAGTGGGGAAATAAATTAAAATAAAATATTAAACCACTTTTGATCATTCAAATTCACGAATTTTGTTTCTTTATTTCAGTGGTATTAATACTTTATTCTCACCAAAAAAATGCAAAACTAATAGCGGATATGTATCGTGTTGACGTTAGCTGTCAACTTTCATGAGGTTATTGATCCATTTATTGATGGCTATTTGAATTCTGAAATACTGTGTTATCCTCATCACTAAATCAAAAGCAAAACGTCAAAGAAATCCACCAGAAATACAATAAACGTATTCACGAGTTCACAACTATACGATCAAGCTCTGAATAAATAAAAATGTGTAGCGTGAAGCTACATTATATCATGACTCAAGTCATTTGTCAGAAATGACATTTGACAAATAACCGTGTCTTGACTATGACTGGAAGGGCGCCATCTTGTAAAACCATCAAAAACTTGTGATTAACTTTTTTGCAAGTTATTTAGTTTGATTTATTCTGTCATTTTATTTTTCATAAAATCCCTAAATGTTCGCTTTTTTATTGTATAGTGTACATATGCTTGGCCTGAAATGGGCCGTCTCCCTTTTTCCCCGTCTTCTTCATGCCGATTACATAGTTAACACTACGCACAAACGGGTGGCCTGGTGGTATAATAAATCTAGTTAAGTGTAATTTTAATGATTAGTCCCTTTATTGAATTGTAATATTTATAGCATTTATTATTTCGGAATAACTTAAATAGTTTGGTTTTTTAACTGACTTCAAAAAAGAAGGAGGTTCTCAATTCGACTGTATTTTTTATGTATATTACCTCAAAACTTTTTTCTAGGTGAACCGATTTTGATTATTATGTTTTATATGAAAACTAGTGCTTTTTATGTGGTCCCTTATAAATTTAATCAAGATCTAACCAGTAGTTTTTGAGTTATCCCTAATAATGCGTATTTAATTAACTTCGATTGCATTGATGTTCTCATTTTATTCATATTAAAGTCGGTTGTACAAAATCTTTTAATTTTACCATTTATGGTATATAAGTAGATATTAACTCAGATATTTATTAATTTAAACTCGTTATTGAAAATGAAAGTGTTTATTTATTTAGGTAAGTCCTTGTTTACTCTTTCGATAGATGGTACTTAAGTAAAATAAATGTGTTATCTCTATAAGATATATATATATATATATATATATATATATATATATATATATATATATAGCTATATTTCAGTCATTCGTTCATTCATTCGTTAGTAAATTTTTTATTCCTTCATTTATAATCCATTGTGCTCGTGTAGGACGTCAGTTAACTGCATTGTACTTATATTTTGTATTATAATAAATTCAGTACCATTTACGCGATACGGTAAACAGTGTTTAATTTTCCATCCTACAATCTCAGTATTCGAGTGGTATTCATCAACAGCTTGAATTGCATTGCATTACATATTTTCATATTTACGTACACGTTTGTTAGTCCTTCGAGCCAAATTTGAATCAGTGACCAATGGATTCATGTGTGGAAGTTCATTCGTCATTTGATCCCCCGCAGAGGATCCGCCAGAAGACGTGCTGGCGAAGTGCGAACGGTGCCGCCGCAGCCCGTGCCTGCACGGCGGCACGTGCGCGTCGACTCGTGGTGGTGTACGCTGTGCGTGCGCGCGCGGCTTCCACGGCGACCGCTGCCAGCACCGCATCGACGCGTGCTACGGCGCGCCCTGTGTGCACGGAGCGTGCGCACTGCTCGAGGAAGGACGCTTCCAGTCAGTGATATACTCCTTGTCATTACTCACTCTATGATACAATGCTTCCTCGGTGATCGCTGCCAGCACCTCATCATTTTTATTAAAATTAAAAGTTAAAGTTACAGCTTATATACGTCCCACTGCTGGGCCTAGGCCTCTTCCAATTTCTGAGAGAGTTCTAGATCAGGGAAATGTCCGCCGAGTTGCCCAATGCGTGTTAGTGAACTTCACATGTCTTCAAAATACTTTTTCTTATTTCTCAAACATGAAGGTTTCCTCACGATGTTTTCCTTCACCGCCAAAAATGTGGTAAATCAACACTAAAAGTTGCAATTAACAATTTCATTGGTGCCGGCAGAAATCGAACCCGGGTTGCTCGCGTACTGTAAAATTTACCGCAAGCGCTTAGCTCCTTGGCTACCACGATTCTTTTTTATTAAAACTTATTTTTATATTAATAAATGACCGCAATTTTCTAGTTTTAGTTGTTATTATAAAGACGCTCCTTCCATCTCTTGGTTTATTTCTCTCTGTACGACAACCACGGAACGATACGTAGTGGAGATATTCTTACACCGCCACTACACGATATAAAGCAAAGTAATAATGTTCATCAACGGTCTCGTAGAACAATTTCAACAGATGAATAAAAATTGAATAACGTCATCTGTTAAATGTCAATTTTATGGTTAGTGCTCGATTTCATAACTAGATGTCGCTCTGCTGGAAAAACTCATGATATGGTTGACCGTTTCATGTAAATATTAACTTTGTTATGGTCTACAGAGACAGTGTACTTGTAGTGTTCCTGAAGAATAATCTTGTGTCGGGATTTAGAATTAAAATTTTTGAAGTGAAAAGCACTTTGTTATGATGTGCATTTCATTTTTTGATTGTTGTGTGATAACAAGTTAGCAATAGACTAGGTAGTCAAGTTATGCAGGGGCCGGAGGACATTTTAAAAATACTAATTTATAATTCAATAGTTGTTTATTCGCTACAAGAACTCGCTTAACCGCTCGATTGCTTGCGAACAAAAAAAGGGTAACTTACTTTGCCAGTAGGTCGGGACTGTGTTTCTCACGTTCGACCCACCGTCAATAAAACTTAATTTATGACTTACTATCACTTCAAATATTTTAAATTTTGTGAATAGCCATTGAAATAAGAAAAGAAAATACGTATGTTATTCTAACAAAATATGATTCCAATCATATTTTAGAGGTGTTGAAATCACAAGTACAAGCCATTTTAGCGACTTTTAGCAAAACATCGGGTTTATTAAAAAAAATAAGATCGATAAGTGTATGATTATTTATTATATCCTTAAACGTTATGAATTACTTGATATATTTATCTATATTATAAAACGATTTATATTTAAATACATAGTAAAATATTAAGTGAAACCTGATGAAGAATTCACGGATTGCGCAATCGATCGCTATTTGTTAGTTAAAATCTAGGCTGTTCTTACATAAAAACTTCAATTTTTGATGTTATATTATGATGAACCATTTATAAAACTTTATTACCTAAATTGAATAATTTTATAGTATTTAAATAATACAACATAATTACAATAACGTAAGCTATAGAAAATTATGTTTAGATTAGCGTCATTCTGAGTATTTAAAAGTCGACTTTATCACATGTTTCATACAGTATTTGCAAAAATAATACTTTAATACAAGAAAACACTAATAAGATATTAATTTGTGTATATAAATACTAGCAAAAATCAATAAAATTCAATACTCACGGCATATTTTATTACCTCGTTAAATCCACTCAAGCGTCACTTCACTCACTAAACTTTAACTAACAAAGTTTCGATATTTTTCCTCCAATGGTTGGTAATTTTGATCCAAATCTATGATTTATATATTTGTTTTTGGTTTTAATATGTAATAGTTAGACTCTGTGCGTTTAAAATACGGTCTAAATTCAATTAAAAGAACTTCGTCGCTTTGCAACCACAGTTGCAAAGAGCAAAGTTAAGGATACTGTTTTTGCAATTGTGGTTGCAAGAAGCAAACGAGTGGTTAAGTCTAACTTAAAATTATATGCCTAAAACAAAGTGCATGAGAGCCCACAAAGGAGCTCGGCAGTTTCCGTTTGTCCACTCAGCATTACCTTATATATTTACTATATTTAACTCTTTGCTGTTATCTGCAGTCAGAATATTCTGCTGATATGAACATCTTGGTGGGTCTCCCCACCCGTAACAAGATAGAGCCATGCTCAATCAATCGAAAAATGTATCGATATTTATTGAATCGATGTTTTTAAACAGCATCGATAATTATCGCGTGATATATGTCGTCATGATTTGCGTGATGTAGTAGGTTGAGGGCCAAAATTTTATTACTGAACGTTTTAAAGACGAAAAAAACAACAACAGCGCATTAAAGATTTTATAGTTGCTTTTCTTGCTTAATTGTTTTGTCTGATAAATTACATTGTCTATTCCGTTATTAAATAAATATATAATTATTGAAATATATCGAAACTGATACGAACCCGATACTCTAAAATAAATATTGAATGCCGATATATCGCGATTAAAACATCGACGATAAAAATTGATGATTTTGTGAGAAAATATTGATATTTCGATTTATCGTTATTTTTCACCCAATCATACATGCTCCCGCTATATGTTTTTTGTTATAGTTGTAGGACGAATGGTTCGGCTCGACTGGGACAGGACCTCGCTCTCACAAAATACCAGATTTATACTATTGTGTTTTGTATAGACTGGAGGAAAGGTGTTATTTTTAAATAACCGTGACTTTCGTTCTTGTTCCATAAAAATAGCAATGAAAAATCACTGTGATTTTGTCACTTTGATTACTCATTATACATGGATAAAAAAGGTTATTTTGCTAATATCGTGACAATCGTTCCGATTACAAAAAAAGTCACAGTGAAAAATCATCGTAACTTTGTATATGCATTTTAGATTTATTAGGGTTTATTTCAGTAGTCGATTTTTTATTACGTTCCTTAACTAAGTTACTTGTCTATTTAGGGTTTTTTTTTCAAATATACGGTTTTCACCTTACCTTGCCGATCAGTCGGTGTATCGTTACAGTACACAAACGTGCTTCCTTAGTTTGGTTAAATTCAGTGACAGCAGTAACGGAGAAAATAGTACGGTGGCGTCGCGAAGGAAGTTTGTTATTTTGGAACGTAGTTATTTTTAATAAAATTAATAATTAAAAAAGACAAATTAAAAGTAATGCTCTAAAAAGACCAAAACAAGATTGAAAATAGAAAACAAAATTAAAATAAACTATAAACAAAGTAAACTCTACTTCGGTTTAGTTTACTTTGTTTATAGTTTATTAGCAAGCGGAACCCATTAATTTTCTTTCAGTTTATAATATTCAATGGGGTCCCATCTATAAACCCCATTTAATTTCCTTTATTTTAATACCCTACTGCAGGAGCGGTGAACCTTTATGTATCAACGTGCCATTTTTCTAAAGAAATGTTTAATTAGGTAATAGACGTGCAGTAAAATAAATTTGCGATTATTGGGAAAATAATAGTACTAAATACTATCGACTCAATCCTCTTTATTTACTGCAAAAAAAAAAAGATTTTTGAGTTGAGACATTTATTATTATATATTGCAAAATACATTTTGTATATGCGCAATTCAAATTATAGTAACATTAGTGTGACTTCTGTTGTTGCAGATTAGATGACAAATAACATAACTTGGGGTTGTAAAACCCTAAATATAACACACACGAACTTTTAAATGTAGTTGTGTCAACGAAATTGACTATTGTGCTATGCGTAAACGAACTATGAACGAAGAGCCGTGGTAGCTCAGTGGTTAACGCTCGCTGTAAATATAACAGAACGCGAGTAACCCGGGTTCGATCCCCGCCGGCACCAATGAAATTGTTAATTGCAATTTTAAGTGCTGATTTACCACGTGCTCGGTGGTGAAGGAAAACATCGTGAGGAAACCTGCATGTCTGAGGAATAAGAAAAAATATTTCGAAGACATGTGAAGTTCGTCAACACGCTTTGGGGCGCGTTCCCTCTCAGAAATGAGGGGAGGCCTGAGCCCAGCAGTGGGACGTATATAGGCTGAACTTTACTTTACTTTTAAACGAACTATGCATTCCTTGGGGGAGGCGTGGACTTGTAAAGGGCTGTAATGATGATGATGATGAAGCGAACTATGCGTCATTAGCAATGTCCACGATGTAACTAGGATCACTCGCGTTCGCATTAATACTTAATAGAGAACTTTGTGATTGGTGGCGTGCCCAAAATATTGTGTCGTGTGCCATCGAGGGCACGCGTGCCATTGGTTCCCCGTCCATGCCCTACTCGATATGTTTGGTTAACTGTTTTTACTAACGTATTACTATTTCTCGCCAAAAATCCGCCATTGTTTTTTTCAAACAGCTATCTAAAACATTAGGGTTTTTAAGACAAATATAACGATACCCTAACTGTCGAAACCTATTCAGCCGTTTGGAAGATACGAGGTAAGAAATAAATTTACAAAAAAAATACATACATACATACAAGATATGCGCGAAAAACGTAATCTTTCTGTTTCTTTTTACTTTCAGATATTTCGCCCTTTTTATTATTATTTTTGTAGGGCTAAACGACTTATGTATGGCTTAAGGCTACTTCATTATTTTAAATTAACGAGGATTTAGTTTTAGGGAGTTTTGGGGCAAAAAACACGGATATTAAATGTAATTATATCGATCACAAGCAACACCAAAGGTATAATTTTAATTAATGACTTCATTTTATTCGCCATTAGTTTAATAAAAGTGGAATGAGGACTCACGCAAACTTTCAGTAAATATAATAACTCTAATTATTAAATTTTCTATTAATTATGCTATTACCGTTGTTAGGGAAGACATCAGAACTTAGTCGCATTATACCTAAATTGGTTTATTTTAATTCTTCTTTGCGGAACAATAGTACCAAAATATATTCGTTTGAGAGTTAGTATAAATAGAAATAGAAAAAAACGATTACTGGCATGGTCGTCATTTTCTTGGTTCCCGACGTGGGACATTACAGCCCTTCACAAGTCCACTGCTGAACATAGGCCTCCCCCAAGGTATGCCACAAAGCACGGTCCTGAGCCACCTGCATCCATCAACTTCCTGCATGTCTTACCAGGCCCTCACTCCATTTAGTGGGGGGTTGTCCTACACCGCCGTCCGGTGCGAGGCTGCCACTCGAGAACCTTTCTTCCCCATTGGTTGTCGTTTCTTCGAGCTATATGGCCGGCACATAGCCACTTCAGTTTACTAATCCGTTGGGCTATGTCGGCTAAGTTTACTACTTTACATTATATCTACTGTAATTGTAATCAATAAATGAAGGTTGTAATTAAATGTATTAAATTATAAGAAAAGAAATATTTATATACATACATCATAAACCATTATATTTTGTAATAGCGCCATCTTTTATCTACTTTTCCTAAAAAAATTCTATTCAACAGCTGTTCATGCCTGCCGGGCTACACCGGGGTGCGGTGCGAGGTGAACATAGACGACTGCTTGGAAAACAGGTGTCAAAACAACGCTACCTGCGTCGACCACCTGGAAGGATACACCTGCAAATGTGCGCCAGGTTATATGGGTACGTTACACATTTTTTATGACGGTACGAGCGGAATGAGTAAAAATGTCTGGGATAAGAAATGGATGTTTTTTATGCACATGCAGGAAGTGTACAATTACGTCGTCAAAAATCGCTAAGCTTATTTACCGAGGTATTTAATACTCGCAGATTTCTTAGGTCCTTGGCTTTCCACTAATATTGGAATGACAAACTGATTATGAACACTTGCCACGAACTTTAATTAAAGAACACTACAGATAGGTTGTCATAACAGGTAAGATAGACAGCCTGTTATTTTACCAAGTCTCTCACCATTCAAAGCGTACTACAGCAGTGGCTGCACGCGCACCAGGGCGACTTAAACAGTTAAGAGGTTGTTCAACCCAAACGGACTTGTCCAATAAACAAAAACAGAAACTTTTATATCTAATATAGATTATAAATAAAACTTATTGAAAGTCACTTTTTTTTAATTTACCACTGGTTCGGAAAAAACCTCTGTCCTGGGAAGAACTAGCAAGAAACCCAGCGGGACACTTTTTAAAAAAAAAACAGCTTACAATCATGTACGTTACAATTAAGGGGAAATATAATGTCAAATGGCTTAACAAGATCCTCCGTTATGCCGAAAGTATTGCAGCATTAATTTTGAAATAAATATATGGTAAAGTTGAGGATTAATGTTAAGGATTATGTTAGACGAAAACACGATTTCGTAAAATTTTCTCGATGGAAAAAAAAATTCAAAGTTACCTCCAAAATAAACAATAAACCGCTGCTATTCATAAAATACTTTAAATAAGATGATGAAACTTTGCATACTAACTGAACTAACTATAAAGCAGTGCTTATGTTATTTACTTTTTTTTAAAATACCATTATTTTCACTGTAAAAAGAAATTACCTAAACTATCGCCGCGTAAGCTTGATTCCTGTCGCCCCGTTAGTATCGCTCCGGTTTTTGAAGGGAGAAGTTGTATCGTTTACGATCAGAATATACATTACGCAACAGGACGACGTAAAATTAAAATGGGAAATAACCGTAATAAAAATAAGAAGCGACTGGCTTGGCGTTAAGAAACAGGCATAAATATGATAAACCTAATGAAATAAGTGTCTAACGACCTTTCTACTTACAGTATTAGTGATTACAAACATGTCGATACATAGCATACGACGCGCGGGCAAGTGGCGACGAAATTAGAATTTGAGCTGACATACTATAACTCCTTAACAACACAAAACGAATTAGGAATAGCTTGGTAGCGATAACCCTTCCCAGGGGTTATTATCATGTCCAATGTTGGACATGATTCTCTTCCTTAGACGGGATATAATACCATATGTGCTGGCAGACTGATCAGTATAGTATATCAGTATAGTACCTATGGATCACTCCTTAGACGCTAGTCTCTGACACTGTCGTATGTAATATTTTCCTTCTCATATTATCTTATGAAACTGCTGAAAATGTGCTTCTCCCATATTTTTTTGTATAAATTTGAAACTAAACTTTATACGTGGTAGAGCCATGCTGCAGTTATATTACTAGTATAGTTGTAGCATGAATAAAGAATAGAAGGAGAGTTAATTGAGCAAGTGTATGAGTTCGTATATTTGGGATGTGTATTCAGCAGAGATGGGAGATATGATAAGGATATTGAACGACGAGTGAATGCAGGAAATAAAGTAAATGGGGCTCTACACTCTATTGTGAAAAGTCAGAATGTGTCAAAAAAGGCACGTATGGCAATTCACAGTGCTGTATTAGTCCCTACTTTAACGTATGGTAGTGAAAGTTGGGTTGTGGCAGAAGAAGCACGAGAGTAGAATAAATGCAGTAGAAATGCGGTCGCTAAGGAGTATGTTAGGGCTGAATCTGAGTGACAGGGTGAGAAACTGTGTGATAAAAGAAGAGTGTGGTTTGCAAGATGATGCGGTGACCAGGATTAAGAAAGGAATGCTTCGGTGGTTTGGTCATGCAGAAAGAATGAATGCGGAAAGACTGACAAAGCAAATATATGTTGCAGAAGTGAATGGAAGAGTCGGAAAGGGACGTCCTAGGCGGAAGTTTGTCGACCAAATTGGCGATATACTAAAAATGGGCCAAATTAAGAGTATCCTTAACCGACAAGCATGTATGCGTAGGTATATGGATGTGGAAGAGGCGAGAAAGGTATGTCAGGATCGTGCTAAATGGAAGTCTGTAGTCTCTGCCTACCCCTCTGGGTGACAGGCGTGAGTGTTTATGTTATGTTATGTTTTGTAGCACGAATGGTTCGGCTCGACCGGGGAAGGACCACGCTCTCACAGAATACCAGCGTAAAATAGCAGCGTAATGCTGCTATGTTTCGTATGGTAAGTGTAGAGAACCGGAGATCATTTTTACTGGAAACGAGGCATTCCATCTTAGTCCTCACGGGTGACAACGCATTCTGCATTTTAATTCGTAATCGAGGATAGATGTAGATGTCTATAGACCACAGCAACCACTTACCATCAGGTGGACTGTGTGCTCGTTTGTCACCCTATCCTATAAAAAAGTGAAAAAGCTCTATAATGAAAAATGGAGAAGGAAGGACCTTTGCCTTGGTATCGGCCCTGCGGTAGGATATTAATTAGGTGCTACGTGGTAGAACCGTGGCAGCTCAAAAGCAGGCTTGTGGACGACAGGAAGACACGTCGTAAAGCCATGCTGCATCCATATTTTAGTTATAGCACTAATAGGTCAGCTCAACTGGGGAAAGAGTGGGAATGTAGAGAAACGGAGACTCTTTTTTACTGAAACGAGGAATTCCATGTTAGTCTTTGAAGGTGTACAATGCATCTGCATTTTTATTCCTAACCGAGGATAGATGTAAATGACTATAGACCACAGCATCCACTTACTATTAAGAGGACTGTGTACTCGTTTGTTACCATTATTCTATAAAGAAATGGGTCGTATAAAAACTTTAACTGTACTAACTTTCCTTTACTATGAACGCTAATAGTAATTCATTAGCACCAAATGTGTTTATTTGCAGGAGAATTCTGCGAGAAGAAGATACCATACTGCACCTCAGATTTCAACCCCTGCGAGAATGGGGCAACATGCGTGGACCATCAAAGTCACTACTCCTGCAGCTGCCCGAAGGGCTACTCTGGGCCGAACTGCACCCTCAACGCTGATGACTGCATGAACCATATGTGTCAGGTACTCCTGTGAATACCCTTACACGAAGCACGATAAAAACCTACTGTAGAGTAATGTAATTTTAGTTTAATGCTTTATATTTTTAAACGCTAGAGTTTAAAGATCTAATTTATTTGGTTAAATTTAAGCCATTCAGCGAAGAAACACAGCCAGCTTTCTTGATAGGACTGTACATTAAAGTTAAAACAAAAATCGACTAAGTTTTACATATTACATTTGTACATAAAACTACCAAATGACATTTTCATGAAGATTTCTTTCGAGGGCGTAATAAGTGAACGAAGTAGAGAACAATGGCATAGATATTATTCAAATTTATTCTTGTTTCATTGACATTTTATGAAATTAATCTATCCATAAATACTACGGATTTGAAGTAAACTTGAATAGCGTAAACTAATGTTTATTCAACATAGATCTTTGGTCATACTTATTGAAAACTCATAGCTCGTTTTACCACTTTTTAACGAAGAAGTATTTTTTTTATAAAGCGGCCGATTCATTGTCAAGTGCGTTAGAAATTCCCACGCGTCAAGCAGGGTGCACCCGATTCAAATTTTCCTATTTTAAATCGCTGTTATAATATTTTTATATTTTCTAAATAAAAAGTTTATTTTAAAAAAATGGCCGTCACGGGATACACGGCAAATGTGAAAATATCGTAGTTGACAGTAGAATTTATAATTGATGAAAACGAATAAAAAATATAGAGTAATACAAAAATAATATTAAAAAGCAATAAACATGTGTAACAAGCGGTGTAACTCGTCAAGTATACTATATTCTACTATATTCGAATAGAAAGGCACATGCAGTTCACAATCACATGTAGAAGCAACGAAGTGTATAGTATACGCACGCGCATACACAAGGGAGTCGAGAGTGGTGGCATAGAGGGTGTATGACGGCAAAGCGAGCGTTATGCCGTTTGCCGTCGGTTACGAGTCGGTTTTACTGCCAAGCCGCGTCAATAGATGTTTTACATCAAAATACTCTGTCTCGGTCTCAGCTCTGCCTTTGACTTAGTAGATCATGAAATCAATGATCAAAGGCTTGAGAATTATCGAATCAGCAGCAAAACGTTGCAACTCATGACATCGTACTTTAGTAATAGGAGTCAGTATGTAGTGCACTATAGGGGTCTCACAAGGATCCTTTCTGGGTCCAGTGCTCTTTGTGGTCGTTATTAACGGTATGGTAACATTGGAATGAATGTCATGATGTGAAAGTGATAGTTTTTGCTGATGTACATGCAGTTGTGTGCTACAATATTGAGGAACTCGAAGTGAAAGCTAATATAGCGCTGATATTATTTACTAAGTAAGTCACTGTCAACAATCTTATAATAAACGAGAGAAAACTGTGATGCTAGTTAAGTCGACAAGTAATAAGCGAAATAAAATTAAAGTCAAGATTAGTGGCTGTAACATAGAAATAATATATACAGACTTTATTGTTTACGTGTAAGAGGAAACCTCTCCACTTATCTCGTTTGCACACCATTTTAACTATTTCATTCTATCTTTCTCTTTTGTACCTATACTATTCTTTTCGTCATAACTTTTCCTTACTCTATATATATATACTTTACTTTACTTTACTTATCTTCACGAACAATCCCTAACGGGGTAGCCAGAGAGAACAGATCGCCAAGTGTCACGATCCTTACATACCTCTTTCGCTTCTTTCAGGTTCATTAACTTCTTCATACATGCACGTCTAGGTATCCGAGTACTCTTGCCCTCCCCTCTTCGAGCAATTTGCTCACATGGTCTTCGAAAGTTAGTCTCGGTGTACCTCGACACCTTTTAATATTTACTTTCGCTCTATATATTTTCTTCACCATTCGGTCTTCACTCATTCGTTCAACGTGCCCAAACCATTGGAGTACGCCCCTATCAATTTTTGTGATAAGGTCATCTTTCAATCCTGCCATATTGCGAATCTCTTCGTTTCGATTTCGGTCGGCTATGGTAACGCCACACATTTTACGAAGAGATCGCATCTCCACTGCATTCAACTTGCTTTTATGCTTCTTCTGGCATACCCAGGTTTCGCTGCCATAACAAAGCACCATAAGCATAAACCAACACTGCATTATGTATTGCAAGGCGTGCACTCTTCACCACGCCTTGCCTTTTTACTAATGCATTCAGGGCACCATTGACTTTGTTTCCGGCAGCGACACGCCTATCCACATCTAAATCATATCTTCCATCCCGGCTGAAGGCACTCCCCAAGTATACAATTTCATTTCTATATATATATATATATATATATATATATATATATATGCTTTTACATTTCAAATATAATACCCATTTCTCACAGTAATTTTATAAGGCACAGTGTGTCTATATACCAATAACGGTCCATGTGCAGAACGGCGCTACGTGCGTAGACGGCCTGGACGAGTACCGGTGCGCGTGCGCGGCGGGCTACGCGGGCCGCTACTGCGAAGCGGCGCCACACGCAGCGCTCGGCACCTCGCCCTGCGCCCACCACGACTGCGTGCACGGCGTGTGCTACCTGCCCGCACTACCGCTCGCGCTACAGGTGAGAGAGGTGTAGTGTGCTACGTGTGCTACAACCGCTACGTGCGCTATATGCGTTACGTGCACGCACAACGACTGCGTACGCGGCTTGTGCTACCTGCCCGCACTCCTAATCACGCTACAGGCGAACGAGGTGTAGTGTGCTAGGTGCCCTACATACGCTACGTGCGTTATGTACGCTAAGTGCGCGCACCACGACTGCGTGTATAGCGTGTGCTACCAGCCCGCACTCCTGCTCGCGCTACAGGTGAGCGAGGTGTAGTGTAATATGCACCCTACGTGTGCTACGTGCACGCACAACGACTGCGTGCACGACATGCAATCCCGCTAGTGCTACAGAGTTGGGGCAGTGGATATTCTTACATCGCCACTTTACGGTTGCACGGAGTACAGCTGCCTAATTAAAACCCAGTTCATTATTTCCAGGACGACATTATGATGGAGCGAACGATGCTGGGCCTCACCAACGACTACCTGTGCAAGTGCGCGCCCGGATACTCTGGTAAGTATCCCTTCTTGTTCATAATTAGCCTTTAAAATTCCATAGGATATTATTAAGTTATACAACTTTGTTTTTCTATAGATGGCGTTAGCGTCAAGTAGACGTCGAATGCATACATTATAGGCGCCTTATAATTACTCTTGAGTATCTTGTGAACATAACTTAATAGCATCAGTAGTTACTGTGTGTTGACGTTCTATAGCTATGTCCGATTCAATTCCGAATTTCAAATTCTCGTCAAATGCGGGTAGAGTTATTTTTTTTTAATATTACAAAATCTGTGGCTAAGGGTCCCCAACCCTCTCAGACGCTTATGGTGGGGCTGCTATTAGTGAAAGAATATGTCGTAAATGTTTTCAATGTTGAAGCGTTACTTTTTGCGTAGAATACCGGCATATTGGCGGAAAACTAAAAGTTTTTAAAGATGAAGAATTAGAGCATTTGCTAGATGAAGACTCGTGTTAAAGTGAAGAGGAGTTGGCAATACCTTTGGGAGTGATGCAACAAGCAGTTTCAAAACACCTAAACAATCTGAGAATGATCCAGGGTGCCATACAAGTTGAAGCCGAGAGATGTTGAACGGCGTTTCTGTATTTGTGAACAGCTGCTTGAAATCTAAAAAAGCATAAAGGATTTCGGCATCACATTGCAACTGATGACGAACAATGGGTTTTTTAGGATAACCCCAAGCGCCGAAAATCACGGAGATATCCCGTCTACGCTTGTGCGCTGACGGCGAAACCGAATATTCACGGCACTAAAGTCATGCTCTACATTTGGTGGGACCGGATCGGTTTAGTATATTATGAACTGTTACAACCATCTGAAACAATTACAGGCATCTTTACCGAAGGTAATTAATGAGTTTGAGCTGAACATTGAAAGAAAAACGGCCGCAATACTTCTAAAGACACAATAAGATTATTTTGCAACATACAATGCTCGCTCTCATGTTGCAAAAGTTGTCATAGCATACTTGGAAACCTTGAAATGGGAAGTCTTGCCCCACCCACCGTATTCTCCAGACGTTGTTCCGTCTGACTATCACCCATTTCGATCGATGGCACAGTGCCACTCTCATCACTTCCGGTCTTATGAGCAAGTCTAAAATTGGATCGATTCGTGGATCAATTCAAAAGATGACCAATTCGTTCAACACGGGATTCGATTGCTGCCGGAAAAGTAAGGTAATGACCAACAATGGACAACACTACTTTAAAACTTGAATGTATAATCAGTTTATTACAATAAAGCTTTGAATTTATAAAAAAAAAGCGGCGGAAGCGAAGTTTTATAACCAATAAATTAAAAAGAATAAAATTATGATTTTATATTGTTACGAGCTTAGGGTTCATGATAATAAAAACTGCAGATTGAATTACCGGAATTGACACTTTAATCACTGAACACCAATTAAAACTTAAAACATACTAGTAATTAATCACACTTAACACTTTAGTTCACTTTATTTCAAATAAAACCGCTTTGGGATACATCGGTATCGGTAATGTCGGGAGGTTCGGGGAATAAATAATACGTCTACTGGTCTTGAATGTAGGTTTATTACTGTCCCTCTCCTATTCCATCCTGCATATATATTATAACCATACACTACACGCCCATCGGCGTCATCGGCAAAAAAGAAAAAAAAGAAAATTACAAAAATATTTTTTTTTCAATGAATTTAAACTTTCTGTAAAAAATCAAAAAATTGTACATTATTTTAAAATATTAAAATTCTTATACCTACAACATATTTATAACATAATAAAATAAAACATATTTATAACATAGTAAAATAAAAATAAACTATTGTAAACACCGTAATTTAAAAAAAAAACTTTTTATCTCTGTATTTAAATTTATTAAATAATCATCAAATTTCTTACGTAATTGTATTGAATCTTTAAGTTTTTGTTGTGAAATAATTTTAGTTCGCCTATCATTACTGCATAACTTTTAAAATTTTCATATATAACTATTAATTCACTAGACTGAAAATAGTAGATTAGTAGTTTTTAAAACAAAATAGTTATCAAAAATATTATAAGTTATTTACAATTTTTTATATTCTTAAACTTAAACTATATCATTCATATTAAATCTTAACAAATCTAAAAGAAGCTAATGCCATTGAAATAGTATCCTTACTTTTAAGTGGATACACTTCGGCATACTTATTTAAATCACACTGTAGTGTGAGTATATACATTATTAAAACTATTCTTACATTAGGGCCCTACTAAATCTAAATAAACTATATCAAAGCGAAATATCTCGTATCGGTTATAACCATTGGTTCCTTTATATATTTATTTTAGTGTTTACATCGCAAACACATGTCACATCGATTTACATAATTAGTAGGATGTTACTAATTATGTATATTATATAGTCTCAAGGTTTTCAGGTTTTTGAAAGAGAAGAAAGTAAAACGATTTGTGAAATAAGAATAGAAGGGGAGTTGATCGAGCAAGTAGACGAGTTTGTATATTTGGGCTGCGTATTTAGCAGGGATGGGAGATATGATAAGGATATAGAACGACGAGTGAATGCGGGAAATAGAGTAAATGGGGCCCTGCACTCTATTGTGAAGAGTCAAAATGTGTCGAAAAAGGCACGTATGGCAATTCACAATGCTGTGTTGGTCCCTACTTTAACATATGGTAGTGAAAGTTGGGTGTGGCAGAAGAAGCACGAGAGTAGAATGAACGCAGTAGAAATGCGGTCGTTAAGGAGTATGTTAGGGCTGAATCTTAATGACAGGGTAAGAAATTGTGTAATAAGAGAAGAGTGTGGTTTGCAAGATGATGTTGTGACCAGGATTAAGAAAGGAATGCTTCGGTGGTTTGGTCATGTGGAAAGAATGAATGAGGAAAGAGTGACAAAGAAAATTTATGTTGCAGAAGTGAATGGCAGAGTCGGAAAGGGACGTCCTAGGCGAAAATGTATCGACCAAATTGGCGATTTATTGAAAACGGGCCAAATTAGGAGTACCCTTAACCGACGAGCATGTATGCGGAGGTGTATGGATGTGAAGGAGGCGAGAGAGGTGTGTCAGGATCGTGCCAAATGGAAGTCTGTAGTCTCTGCCTACCCCTCTGGGTGAAAGGCGTGAGTGTTTATGTATGTATGTATGTGTATAGTCTCAACTCTGGTCAAAAGAATATTTTCTTTGCATTACATATAGACCGTTAGTTGGTAAAAAATGATAGTCGTTTAATATTACACGTTTTGTCTCACGGCGGTCCTAGTGCAACATAATCATAATCATCAACAAACTACATGAATCAAAATACAACTTGTAATCTCAGCCGCGTAAGCGGTTTGTGACACCTTTGTTTTAAATTTCTTAGTATGTTCATGGGAACGTTTTTTCGATTACGTTGTATAATGGTACCTAGTTTTAACCATGCATTAAATTGATATCGTAAATAAAATGAATTTTACTTTCCCAATAGTTTGTGTCTCTAAATACAGATTGTTACATTCAATTTTAAAATCATTTTGTAAAAGTATTATACTTTTACATAGGTACATTAACAAAAAATCATTAATTAAGTTATTTGTAATTTCGACTCTCTCATTTTTTCATGACATGAAATTTATATAAAAAAAGAAAACACTACCTACTAGGTACACAGCTCAAATTTGTTTTACGAAATATTTATTAACATTGAAAAAGACAATTTTATTTCAAACAGATAACATAATTTTAGATTTCGTTGTCATTTATAAAGAAAAAACGTAAAAAGAATACTATTACATTAATAAATTTATAATAAGAGTGTATCGATACACTTTCGACTTTATTTTTTAAGCAAAATGTAAACCAAATATAGTTTAAAATGTACAAATTTTACATAAAAACATATGACGAAAAATATCAACCACATTTATTGTACATAAAATTGATGTTTAAATATGAAAAAAAATATCTCCTAAATTCATATACAAATGTGGTTAAACAATTACGCGCACAATACATACACACCTCTATTATCTTGATGTTAATGCTGTTAGTCTATACGACTCTTACAGTTTCATCTTGTCACAGGGGCTAATTAAAAGGGAAAGGCAATGAGGTGAAAATGATGATGAATGATTTATGATTTGATATTGTTATCAATCATCATGTCGCCTTTTAGGCGTTTTTTTCTTTGAGCTATCTAACCGCAGTCCGAGGGGGGGTGTGCGGACCCCCGTCTCTGACTGCTCAGCTCGTGTCGGTCGATGGTCTGGGCGGTGAGAACCGTCCAGGAACGCGGGTGTACGGTGTGTACGCGGTGTGAGCTAGAACGCGTCGTGCCCGTCTGCGGGTGCGACGCGTCCCATTCGTTGTCCTATTTATGTTTGTCCCATTTAGTGTGGGTGTAGTGTCGTTGTGTGATGTGCCTGCGACGCTTGGGTCGACTGGATCGAGCGATAATACATACACACCGCATTTTCGCGAAGTTGTGGAAATCGATCTCTATAGTTATTACATGTGTACGTAATTTGTTGGTCGCATTTTGGGTAGCATTAATAGTTCTAATACAGAAATACAAAATAACTACATACTTTATGATTTGCTCGGGCCTTTTTTTCCATAATTCTTATATGTACTTTCTTTCTTCCTAATATTTTTGACCTTTAGTTAGCTCTCTTTCTCTCTATTCAAATGATATATTTATTTATTTATTAGATATCGGAGAGAATCGGAGTATTAATTCATTTCATTTATATTTTATTTCGTGATATTTATCACGCGGGTACTTTATAAATATGGGCCCCCCATTTATTTGGGTATTATATTACATTTTCGTAACATTCATTTCATTTTATTGGTACATAAACTTTTTATCGTAATTATATCAAGGTAAAAGTGTACCTTGGGTTGTGCGCACAACCTTGAGGTCTACGTTTAAGTCATTTTAAAAGGACTCCAACAATTGTCACGGAGGAAAACTAAGTTCACACTGTGATCCAATGAAGGATATGACCTCCATATACCATTATTGTGCCAGACGGGCGAAACTCTCCGGAGTAAATGTTGTCGAAGATACTTCGCGAGTCGCTCACGTCCTACACCTATAGGTTCCGGTGGGTACTCTCACCGCCGTCTTTGTTGGTGCCGCTGAAATATTGTGGACTGTAGTTAAAATCAAAATGCACGATTAACAAATACAAATAGCAAGGTAGTGGCCAGCGGTTCAACTTATTGATTAATCGCGAAATTTTATAACTATTATTTATTGATCACTGTTGTTAAACTACGGTTGTTCACTATTGGTTGGTCACTGTATATTTCAAAAGCTTTCTTTAAATTGTACGGTGGTATCAAATATCTATTGGTAGTAGCTGGTTTTCTAACACTACTGACTAGCAGCTATTATCAACTAAACTAGTTGATTTTATCACTTGTGTATATGTAACTGCGAATATCAGTTACGACCTTTTTCGGCTAGGTAACACTTTCACTATGTAACTGCGAATGTCAGTTACGACCTTTTTCGGCTAGCTAACACTATCACTATTCACTATATACTGCTACTAGTCACTTCAGCTACCACCGGATACCACTCACTTCACTTCACTTGTCACTGGTAGTTCTTCACACTACTACTGGTACTGGGTCCCGAGCCCCTAAGGTAGACTTTAGCAATACTTTACAGTGAGCCGCTTGCCATTTTCCATTTGCCTCTTTATTGCATAAACATTTCACTATACAAATGGCATAAATTGCAATATTCTCTATAGAAAACTAATTGCTACATTAACATGCTATATATCATTAAATCGGTAGTCTGGTACTTTATTAGTATATCATAAAGGTTATTAAAAACATTAACATTGTAAAAAGTTATTAAACGAAATGTCCCAAATTTTCATAATATTTGGGTATTTTAATTCTTTAATTTTTCTATAACTACGAAATGCGTTTAATTATAAAAAAATATTCCTATACTTCTTTAATCTATAAGCCATATGCTAATTAAATGTCATATTTATAACTCTTTTAGAACATAAAATTATTTTCATTATTTTTGGTATAAACTATTACGCAGTTAATTAAAAAACTTCTAGAGAGTTCCACAATAAGACGCGCTGTGATTGGTCGATTTTTTGGTATATAATAAAAGTTGTTTAAATTACTTGTTATCAAAACGACATTCTATACAAACATATTGAGAGTTATAAATATGCTAAATAACTATATTAATACACGTTTTCACTCAGTTTTCTTGGTAATTTCACTATTAATACATAAAACAATATTCTTTATCACTTTGTTTCTTAAGGTTGTTAGGCCGCGGCCGTCGCAAACAATTATTAAGGGTAACAAATTTAAGACTTCTGTGGTCCCTAACAGTACTAATATGTGTAAACTCGTGTACATCACTTGTACTGAAGGTACTGTTCCCTAGTACCCATTACGCCCGATTTCTTCATCCAATCACGGAAACATACCCTGCTCGAGGACTATATGTTATACCAGTGATGGACGTTCCCGTATCTCTCCATTACCTATTTATTAAGGTCAATTATTATCTTTTATATCTATTCTTTCCATGCATAATCTTGCTCCTAACGGCTTCAATACTACTAGTATAAGCATCATCATTTGATGATTTGGGTGATCAGTCCAATATTGACGAAACTTAACCACTCAATCATTCGTATTCCACTTTTAAGCATTTTATTTTTTTCATTCCTCACACCTTTTAAACACATCATTGCTAATTTTTGTATAAAATGGATATTTTTTTTTCAGTCAACGTTTAACTCAGTTAAGAAACATTAGTATTAAATGACTCTTAGGCCGGCGACGTACATACTTTAAGATAGAATAGCATTTTTATAGACCGATGTGTACCCTACTAAGGATATGCTGTATTATGTACATGTTATGATTATTATTCCTTATAAGTAGAACTCTTATACGAAAACGACCTACTTAGTAATAAATAATATTTTTTTTGAATCACACGTCAATTTTTTTTTGAATGTAACTTCATATAAAATTTGAGATAAGATTGAGATAATTTGACATAAACAAATTAATGATAATTGGTTGTAACATTTGCAATTTATAATATATAATGATTGACAAATTAATGATTACACCAAGTATATGACATTGAGCTATAATAATAATCTAACGTTGGTATTTCCTCTGAAGCTGTTACATAATTAATTAGAAAGTTACCAAATCAATTAAAAAATACTGAATAATTATATGTATGTTGTTAAAACTTCGATAAATATTGTTATGGTTACTTGCCCATTAAAATTTACACATTACTATGGTAGAATATGTCGAACTAAATTACACTTAAACACCATTGCACAGCCATACTGTTGCAAAACAAATATTATTATTATCATTATTAAGTAGTTATTTACCGATTAATTATTGCGGTATAATACATAATTTCGAATTTTTCTATTAATAGATGAGAGAATGAGAGAAATGATTTAAAAATTTTCTTTCCCCAGTTCTATGTATATTATATAAGTAATAATATTGTTGCGCGGCTAAGTTGACATCTCATCTCATGGCATGCTAGCTCTAGTGCCATCTAGTGTCGGGTAACAGAGCGAGGAGAGAGCTTTCCAGAAAATGACATAACTAATTTTTAAGACAGCGCCATCTAGTATCAAATTGAAAAACTAAACTTTCTAGAAGCTCTACATTCGATCTTTCTGCGCTTGGTCGGTTGGCGCGCGTATTTACTTGAATATTCTGGAATATTCTGGATGTTTTCGTGGAAGAGCCCTATATAAAGGCGCTGCAATACGCGATCGGGGCAGTATTGGATTTGGCGAGACAAGCGAATAGACATGTGTCAATCATTCATTTCTAGCGACCGAATCATTCTAGTACATTTCGTCACGCGTATTGGTACATTTGGATCGATCATTCAAATGGATCATTTCAGGCTCCAGTAAGTACTCTGTGAGATCCATTGGGAACCGAAAATTTTAACATTTATTTGCTACAAAAAATAAACATGTACCTATCTTATACTTATATATGGTGGTAGATAATTATCATTAAATAAATCATTTATTATGAAATCTTTTGAATTGTTATTTTTAGTAAACTCTACGAAAAGATATTTTTAACTCATAGATTTAACAAATAAATATAATAAAATGTAAAATAATTTTTTTTTTTTTTTTAGATAACAATATTATAATTCAAAAACCCTTAAATAATGAATACTCCTGATACTCTGCAGTCTACATTGTTAATACGATTCGCCTGTTTATTCAGATCATTCGGGATTCGGTCGGTTTGCGGCTCATTCACAATTCAAACAAATCGCGGGTTAAAAAGGTACCGTCAATTGTTTGTGATTGGTTGTACTGGTTCATTCAAAAACAAATGAATGAACCATCAATACTTTTAAGTGTACCAACTCAAACTAACGAATCATGCATGATTGACACATGTCTACAAGCGAAGCTTCGGAGCGGAATAAAGTGAATTAGTGTGTTTAATTATTAGTGTTTTAAGTTTTAATTTGTGTAAAGTAAATTAAAGTGTTAATTTAGGTAATTTTATCGGCAATTTTTATTGTCACGAACCTCAAGCTCGTAACAATTGGTGTCAGAAGTGGGATAAAATCATGCCGATTTTACCTAAGGACGAGATGGAGAGTGTCCGTACCCGAAGTCAACGCCAGCAGGAGACGGACCAGAGGAGATTTGGTGGTGCAACGCCGCAGATGTCTGAGGGCCAGCCGCCGGCCACGGAAGCCGGCCCGTCAGCAGCTTCTACGTCTGTGACACCTGACTTAGGTGCTCTGATGGCGATGCTACAGGAGCAGCTGCAGCGTGGACGAGAGGAACAGGCCCGTCTGTCGAAAGAGCAGCAGGAGGAACAGGTCCGTCGTTTGGAAGAACAGCTGCGGGGCGGACAAGAGGAACAGGCCCGTCGGTTGGAATAGCAAATTCTCCTCATGAAGGATCTTCACACTACCTTCGGGAAGGAGATAAAGGAGGTTAAGGATAGGGTTGCTCAGCATGACAACCGCCTGTCGGAAGCTGAAACCCAAATCGCGAAGGGTGAAACCCAAATCAAGGAAGCTAAAACCCAAATCGACCAAGTGAACAATCGGGTAGACAACGTGATAGCGTACTTCAGCAAGTCATTGTCAAAACCGGAAAGGAACTACTGTGTCACAAGACGCGAATTGCTAGCTGTGGTAAAGTCGGTGCAGCATTTTAGCAAATATCTTCTGGGGCGAAAATTTCACTTACGAACTGACCATGCTGCACTAAAATGGCTATTGCAGTTTAAAAATCCAGAAGCACAAGTTGCGAGGTGGATTGAACTACTGCAGGAATATGACTTTGAGATCGTACATCGCAACGGGAAATCTCATGGCAACGCAGATGCATTGTCAAGAAGACCTTATCCTAAAGATTGCAAACATTGTACTAGGCAAGAGAGTAAGGAAGTGGTATCCATGAGGATGCTCAGAGCAGACCACCTCAGCAACGAGTGGAAGGACAGCTTAAAACGTACACAGCAGGAAGTTCCGGACATCAAGCCGATTCTGGAATGAATGAAGGCCAGTGCTCTCAAGCCCAAGTGGAGCGACGTCTCAGCGATGAGTTCGACCACTAAGAGCTATTGGGCCCAGTGGGACAGCTTGTTGCTTCAGGATGGAGTTCTGTGCCGTAAATGGGAAAGTGTTCGGGGAGACAGCTGTCATTTGCAAATGGTTGTCCCTAAAGCTAAAGTACCGGATGTGTTACAGTTGTACCATAATGATTATTCAGGAGGGCATCTGGGAGTTAAACGAAGTCTACTGAAGATCCGAGAACGGTTTTACTGGGTCCACTGTCGAAACGATATCGAGGACTGGTGTCGCAAATGTACAAGTTGTGCGGCTGTAAAGGGACCTCAGACTCGTAGTAGAGGTGCATTGAAGTTATACAATGTTGGTGCACCATGGGAGAAAATAGCCATTGACGTGGCGGGACCGTTTCCGGAGATTGAAAGCGGTAACAAGTATTTCATGGTTGTGATGGATTACTTCACTAAGTGGCCAGAAGTCTTCGCCATTCCAAATCAAGAAGCTTCAACGGTTGCAGATAAACTAGTTCATGAAGTCTTCTGTCGTTTTGGAGTACCTTTAGAGATTCACAGCGATCAAGGAAGGAATTTTGAGTCTCAAATATTCCAGGAAACTTGCCGAGTTATGGGTACTCATAAAACTTGAACGACTTCTTATCACCCGCAATCTGATGGAATGGTAGAACGATTTAATCAGACATTGAAGAGGTACCTAGCAAAAGTTGTAGACAATCGGCAACGAGATTGGGACAAGCACATACAACCGTTTTTGTTTTCATATCGAAGCGCTGTTCACGAAAGTACATCAGTAACACCAGCTTTCGCAAACTTTGGGAGAGAATTACGGCTGCCTGCAGACCTGATCACCGGGATACCACCTGATGCCCCACGCAGTATAACCGATTATGCAAATGACTTGCGGAACAAAATGAATGACATTTAAGAACACGTCAGACAATCGGGCCAGCGAATGTCTGCAAAGATGAAAACCCGGTATGACCGCAAAATGAACAACAAAGAGTTCGACGAAGGTTCGCTAGTGTGGTTGCACAATCCAGTCCGCAGCAAAGGGAAATCTCCTAAGCTCGCCTCTCCTAAGATCACCTGGCGCGTTATTATGGGGCCGATAATGCTCGGGACGAGCATGTCTTAGGAGGGGGCAGTGTTGCGCGGCTAAGTTGACATCTCATCTCATGGCATGCTAGCTCTAGTGCCATCTAGTGTCCGGTAACAGAGCGAGGAGAGAGCTTTCCAGAAAATGACATAACTAATTTTTTAACCGACAGCGCCATCTAGTATCAAATTGAAGAACTAAACTTTCTAGAAGCTCTACACTCGATCTTTCTGCGCTTGGTCGGTTGGCGCGCGTATTTACTTGAATATTCTGGAATATTCTGGATGTTTTCGTGGAAGAGCCCTATATAAAGGCGCTGCAATACGCGATCGGGGCAGTATTGGATTTGGCGAGACAAGCGAAGCTTCGGAGCGGAATAAAGTGAATTAGTGTGTTTAATTATTAGTGTTTTAAGTTTTAATTTGTGTAAAGTAAATTAAAGTGTTAATTTAGGTAATTTTATCGGCAATTTCTAATGTCACGAACCTCAAGCTCGTAACAATATAATTTGACAATAAACTTCGACACTATTATATAATTAAACTTACTTTCGGTGCTTTCGAGATGTCTTGTACCTGCTACAGAACTTGACTAGTCGCTCGTTGACTTCTTTCTGCTGCTCTGTCACTCGAAGATGTTCTTAGCTTCCCGATGTGGTTGGGCCTGGACTTCCTCGTACTCTTCTTTTTTCTTTCATATTTATTTTTGATAAAGTTGGTACTCTTCTCTTGAGGGAAATTTGATTAAAGTGTTTTCTGTGTATTGGAATCTTCTTTCTTGGAAATTTTCTCTCTTGTCTTCTTGATTTAATAACAATGTTACTGGAGTTTCTTGTAGAATTTATTTTTCAGGTCTTTTCTTCATTTCTTCTATAACATTTTTTCTTTAAGTATATTATAGGCTTCGATTTCTCAAAAAAAAAATTGTAGTCTCTTCTTATATTCGTAATTAAAAATTTAAGTGCCACATCCGGTATAACGTTATTTTTATTATTATACATTTATTTGATAAATTACTTCAATTTCTTATGCAGGTCCCGGCGGTGCGCTTGCATTGTAGCAGCGCACCGCCTGGCAGGGTCGCCATGTAATGTCGGGAGGTTCGGGGAATAAATAATACGTCTACTGGTCTTGAATGTAGGTTTATTACTGTCCCTGCATATATATTATAACCATACACTACAGTTGGGAGGTTTTAAAGTCTATAACGGATCATTTTTTATGTTTTGTATTAGCTCTATTCTATAAAGTCTATATAAATCAAACGTAATTTTAACTAAGGTACGTGACGGTAATATGGTGACCTTAAGCTTTGCCGCCCTTTAAAACCAAAACTAGGTGGAGGACAGAGACAAAAACACAGAGTCGTATACTATAACTAATATATTTAAAAAAAAAGTAGCAAACAAGCTACGGCAATAATTGGAAACACTTCGAAAAAATCTACTTTAAAAAAAACTAACTACACTACATAATATTAAAATCGCCAAAAATATTTACTAAGGGCATGTTCCGAAATGTTTCTAGTACACTGGCCAATGCAAATACGTCATTAATTGGCGCCATATTCCACCCTTTTCGATATAACTAATCACTAATGGCGTCGATTTATGACGTCATTTGCATTGGCCAGTGTACTGGGTTGTATTTCAGAATATACCCTACATTTAATGACAACTGTCAAAATGTCGTCGATGAAGGAGAGCACTTTTAAACCCTTATTATTTAATTGACCGATGAAGAGCTATCGTATCACAGAGCCATCTACGCAAACAAGGCTGTAGTTTCTGAGTTATAAGAAAGTGACCATATTAACCGGATGACCATATTACCCTGACGTACGTAAAACTACATTGAAACTACAAAAACCAAATTGTTTCTAGTTTAGTGGGCTATCTGCCCATAAACAACAGAAACAATTTAGTTTTACTATGTAATAATAGTTAAGTATATTATCTGATCCATGTAACTAACAAGTCTTTACATCAAAATTCTCTGCAACTTCACTCATCCAACAGGTCGACTCTGCGAGTACCTCACATCGCTCACATTCAACTACAACGACTCTCTGGTGGAACTGGAACCGCTCCGAACCTCGCCACAGGCCAACGTCACTCTTGGTGAGTATGAGTTTCTCATCAACCATCGAATCACTAAGAAGTAAAGGAAAAATAACTGATATTAACTACTACTTAACTTACACAGCCTTAACATAACACAATATTAAGTTTCTCTTCCTTTTTTACAATCAGGAGCATAAATGCACACTATTGGACTTGGTTTCTACTCTTGTATACAGGATTTATCACTGAGAGTAAAAGTGATGGTATACCGCTATCTATCAGAAGACGTAATATTTTTTTACACGAGGTAGAGTCATGCTGCAGTTATATTAGTAGTATAGTTGTAGCACGAATGGGTCGGCTCGACGGGGGAATAACCAAGTTCTCACAGAATACCAGCGTAAAATAGTAGCTTAATGCTGCTGTGTTTTGTATGGTGAGTGTATAGAACCGGAGACCCTTTTTACTGGAAACGAGGCATTCCATCTTAGTCCTCACGGGTGACAACGCATCTGCACTTTGATTCGTAATCGAGGATAGATGTAGCTGTTTATGGGCCACAGCAACCACTTACTGTCAGGTGGACTGCGTGCTCGTTTGTCACCCTATCCAATAAAAAAATTATCTGGCGTAAATACAGGCGTAATACGCATTCCATCTTAGTCCTGAAAGGTGACAACACATCTGCAGCATTTATTGTTTGAATTTGGCGGCAGATGTTCAAGAACTGCAATAGCCACTTATCATTATTAAATTCGTTTGTCACTTCAGTTTAAAAAAAAAAAGAATTTAACAAAAAGTTAATAGTATAACCGCAATACGACACGTTTTCTTTAACTGGCTTTACGGCTCTGGGTTCTAGCCCTTCTGAGCCTAATAGGACACTTATTGCAGTGTAAACACAGCGTAGCACTAAATTACCAACTATTATAGCACAATTTAGTCCCAATTGTGGTATAAATTAATTGATTCTTAATTACAGCCTGTTAAAAGTCTACGGTTGAACATAGCTTTTTTTAAATTATTTCTAGCTGTTCTGTCAATAAGATGCTGCTGCTCCTCCCCTGTTCAGTATCCCTCAGTCGGTAATAAAACTTTTTAGGCCACATCTACACCGTGTAGTATGTCTACAGCAAAACTCTAGTTCTGATATAAGCACAAATTAGCACGAAGTGTAGTTTAACTACAACATGGTATTATTACCTAATTATTACCTAAACGTTGTAGCGCTTAATTTAGTGTGAACATAATGTAACGCTAAATGTATGTGTCTATGGTAAAGCTCGTATTCTGGTGTAACTCCAGTTTAGCACTTATTGTTGTGTAATAGCACGCAGCACGATAATAATAATAGTGTAAACACGACTAAGCACTGAATTTAATGTAACCACAATGTAGTACTAATCGTAGTGTGACAACAACGTGGCACTAATTGTAGCATAAGCACATTGTAGCACTAAATAATATAAATGTAATGTGTATACAATAAAGCTCTTACTCTTAAGTTGTTATAGATTTGCACTAATTATAGTGCAACCACAACATTGTACTAATTATAGCGTGGTACTAAAATTTAAACGCAGTGTAGCACTAAATGTAGTGTGTGGTGGAGCCACGTGTTTAAAGCTGCCGGAAATCTAGTTCCCCGGTCAAACCTCAAACCTATTACGCGAGATATTAACCAAAGTGGACTGTATATGCGATTGCTTCTACGCTTACGTAAAGCGACTACTATAGCATGCGGTACAATGCACTCGCTCTTCCCTAAACTAAACTATTACTTGTCGAATCGATGAAAGGAATCCTGCTTGACTAGGAAAAAAACACAGATTGGAGCGGGTTAAACTATTAGCAAGCAGGTATAATTAAGGAATATTGACTCACCGGGGTTTCTTCTTCCTGTCGATCACTATAGCGACTTCTGGAACACTCCGGAGAGAGGCGGTGCGCGACGATATCTCACACGAGGTGAGGCGGGTTCCTGGAGCTCGACTGCTTCCAGGCCAAAGCGGTTTCCACTAGTGAGGTGTTTCCAAACGAGCGCGCGGGAAGAGGAGGTTGTAGTTCAACGACGACTGCGGCGGGAGAAGAGGCTCGCGCATCGGTCGCGCGTGTCTTATATATCCTCGGCTCGGGTGATTACGCGATGTTCTAGAATCGTCTTCTTTCCCCTCCCACCCCACCACCCGGATGTGTCGATAGGAGGGTACGAATGATATTGTTTGGAAAGGAATAATGATTCTACAAGTTCCTACCGTCAAATAAAAAACGCGAATGGTTTTCCGCGCAACCATCTCCCCCCGCCCTTGAAGGATTTCCTTCAAAAAAATAACTAAACAACTAGAGCTAAGATCGACTAACAAATAACTAACTAACGCTAAGATTACCTAAATTAAACTACAATTTCAATCTAGAAAGCTAATTTAAATTATGGAAGAGGCAAGGGGCACAAACGGATAACAGGACGTAGGTAAGACCCAACCGTGGTCTTAACGCGAGCTATCCTAATTACTCCGTCGGAACCGGGAAAGACCTCCTCGACGATTCCTAACGGCCAGTGGAGAGGCGGCGTATTCTCCTTAGTGAGCACAACTACGGTTCCTACAGCTAAAGGCTCTGTCGCTGTGTTCCATTTTTGCCGAGACTGCAAAGTATGCAAGTATTCCATCCTCCATCGTTTCCAAAACGATTGCACTAACCGATCTAATAATTTGTGGCGTGTGGAAATGCTAAGTCTGTTCTCATCCATATCCGCGGCGGGCAGATACCTTAGAGGCGTTAAAGTCAAAAAATGTGCTGGAGTTAGAGCCAGCGGTTCCGAGGGGTCACTAGATAACGTCCGACAAAGTGGGCGGCTATTCATTACGCATTAAATTTGAGCGAGCACCGTACTTAGCTCTTCGAAGGACAAAATTTGATCTCCTATTACTCGGTATAAGTGGCTCTTTAGACTTTTAATATTAGTCTCCCAATTGCCCCCAAAATGACTCGCGGCTGGGACGTTCAGAGACCACTCAATGCGGTTCTCGGCTAGAATGTGAGCGAACTCCGAATTATAATACTTGCTAGCTAAGAGCTCGTGTAGTTCCGATAGAATACGTTTTGCACCGACGTAGTTCGTACCGTTATCCGAATATAATTTACTTACAGGGCCTCTGCGCGATAGAAATCTTTTAAATGCACCCATAAAGCCTGCTGTGCTTAGATCACCAACGAGTTCTATATGCACTGCTCGAGTAGTTAGACATACGAAAATGCAGACGTAAGCCTTTGTGGATCTTATACCACGCCCGCGAGTGAGCGTGACCTTAAACGGACCAGCAAAATCAGACCCGGTGTGCGTGAAGGGCTTTACCGATTGTATCACTCTACAAGATCTAAGTTCCGCCATTTCCGGAAATGACGGCTTGGGGCGTGCCCGAAAGCAAGCTATACATCTGTGCACCCGATTGCGTATTAAACTACGTGCAGAAAGAATCCAATAATTCTGACGCAAGATCGACATCAATAAATCGGGGCCAGCGTGCGAGTTCAATTTATGATGATAATCGACTAATAAGTTCATGATATGGTCTTTACGCGGTAAAACTATAGGGTGCCGTTGGTCGAAACTCAATTGCGAGTTGGACAAGCGTCCACCTACCCTTACAATCCCATCCTGTAAAAATGGCTTAAGGCGTTGAAAGGCGCGACTACAAGCTCTATTCGATTGTAATCTTGTAATTTCTTCAGAGAAGTGCGCACGTTGAAGTTCACGTAATACTAGCGACTCGGCATAGTTGTAATCGGATGCTAAGACATACGGACGTCGCGGTAAAAGCTTCGCGAATCGACAAACGTAAATTACGCTACGCAATAATTTCGACCAAGAGGACAAGCGGTTCGCCAGAGCAATGATTGGAGAAACCTCGCTCGAAACGTTCGCCACTAGAGCGTGTCTCTTCTCTTCCGGCGGTTGTGACACTGACGAAGGTTCGAAATCGGTTATTGGCCATTGTGAGGGATCCAAGTAAACCCAAGAAGGTCCATGGAACCAAAGCGGGTGGTCCATTATTTGCATCGGGGTGAGTCCCCGGGATAGACAATCGGCAGGGTTTTCCTTACCGGACACGTGATAAAAGTTCCGCGTTTCTAACTCGTCTTGGATCTTGGCCACTCGGTTCGCGACAAACGTATCCCAACGGTGGGGTGAAGAATGAACCCAACATAAGGCGACGGTGGAGTCGGAAAAGGCAAATATTCTTTCTATGTGAACTCTATCCCTACATGCGCCGATAACTGTGGTAATAAGCTTGGTGAGTACTAATATTGCGCAAAGCTCTAAGCGCGCCAGAGAGACAACCTTACGGGGGGAGACTCTCGACTTAGAACTAATGAGGCTAATCGAATTTCTACCATTATTCTGGACATGGAAATATACAACGCCCCCCGTAGGCCTTCTCGCTGGCGTCTGCAAATCCAACAACCGTTATGCTGCTATTTCTATCGACATTTATATGACGCGGTATTTTAATTTCTCTTAGTAAAGGAAGTTCCTCTCTAAAGCGCTGCCACAATCGAACAATGCTGTCAGGCGGCGAGTCATCCCAATCGCATTCAAATAACCAAAGTTGTTTAATCAAAAGCTTAGCGTATAATACCACCGGAGCTACGAAACCCATGACGTCCCATAATCTAGCAACGCATGACAGTATTGTGCGCTTTGTGCATTTCTCTACGGGCGGATTTACCTTAAGGCTAAACACGTCGGACTCTGGTGACCAACACAGACCGAGCACCTTGTGTGTATCGGAATCGTCGAATTCCTTTATCGCCGAAAGACGGTGTGATAGTGGGATTGTATCTAAAACCGGACGCGAATTACTAGTCCACTTCACAAGATCGAATTGACCCGATTTCATGAGCCTTATAACCTCGGCGGTGGTTAGGGTGGCCTCCTCCACGCTATCGACCGAATACACAAAATCATCCATATATAATCCGCTCTCAATTGCCCTCTTAGCTTTAGGATAAGAGGGACCTTCATCGTGAGCGAGCTGTCTCACCGTGCGTAACGCATGAAATGGGCTCGACTTTAAACCAAAACAAACGCGGTTAAATTCTAACACCATTAGAGGTTCCTTTGGGTGGAAACGATATAAAATGCGCTGGAATCTACGGTCGCATTCACGGACCCCTATGCAAAGAAACATTTGGCGAATATCGGCGGATAGTGCTATACTAAACAAACGAAAATTGACTATTATATCAAATAAACTGCCCTGTAAATTTTGCCCACTATAGAGGATATCGTTAAGCGACAGGTGAGTGCTAGTTTTAGCACTAGCGTCGAGCACTACACGTAATTTAGATGTAAGTTTGTCCTCTCTAATGACTCCGTGGTGTGGTATAAAATACGACGGTGTGTCTTCGTAGTTATCTAATTTCGAAGCCACAAGTGATATGTAACCTTCTCTTATATATTCGTTAATGACGCCGTCGTAAGCTTCCTTTAACTGGGGCGAAGCGAGCATCCTACGCTCCAAGCTGTAGAAACGTTTTTCCGCCATTTGACGCGAATCGCCGAGAGATAAAACATCTCCCTTAAAGGGTAGCGCTACACTATATCTACCGTCGCGATCACGAACGGTCGTGCGGACGTAAATTTCCTCGCATATCCTGTCATCTGAACTAGCTATGGGTGGGACGTTCACCTCCTCCATCTCCCAAAATTTGCGGACTAACGACTCGAGCGGTTCGACAGCCATACCACAATAAGAGGCTGCCGAAATACTATCTAGGATGGGGGCGGAGCCAAGGATCACATAGCCCAATACGGTTTCCAGTGCGTAAGGCGCGGTATGCGAGGAGTTGCCCCTGACCTTATTGTTTAACAAAAGATGAGGGAAAAGCGATGCCCCAATGAGCATGTCTATGTTTCCAGGAACGGCGTAAGTGTCGTCTGCTAGAGTCAAATTTTTAAATTCAATCATTGCCGAGGTGTCAACCGAAACGGTTGGCAACCGTTCAGTGACGCTATCTACTACTAGTGCATTTATATCAAAGTTAACGTTACGATCTATCCGAGAATAAAATTTTAAATTTATATATCCCTGTGTCGCTTTACTAGTACCTCCGATGCCTTTAACTACAGGACATGAAAGTGACCTATTTATTACTAAGCCTAAGCGCTGACAACATTGTCGTGTTATAAAGCTATTTTGGGCTCCGCTGTCCAGCAGTGCACGGACGCTTTGTTTGTTTCCACGCGAATCCCTAACCAAAATACGCGCCGTACCCAGTAACACGGTTGAAGGAGGTTGTGCTCCCATATTTGCCAATGAGCACAGAGCGACATCACCAGGTCGACCGCTAGAATCGTTGACCTTAGTAGGGGTGAATTCCTTATTCGCCTTACTTGACGCCGCTATGTTGCTATTTTCAAAATGTAATAGCGTGTGATGTTTCCTGGCGCACTTGCTACATACGGAACTCGAATTGCATTTTGCAACTAAATGCTTATCGCTTAAGCAGTTCAAACATAGGTTGTTTGTTTTTACTAACTTATAACGTTCGCTTGGTGAATATTTACGAAAAGTCGCACAGTTATATAAATTACCGTGTTTATCTTTACATACTATACAAGTATGCTGGAGTGATGTCGGCGTAGCGGTTACGTAAGTTAACGACCCTGCTATTTTAGATGGTTGAGTCTGTCTACGGTCGACGCACCTTTTAATCTCCTGTTTAACGTTCGGTGAGCGCTGCATCACCTTTATTTGATCTCGCACGAACGATGCTAATGAATGAAAGGAAGGCATCTCCGAGCTACGATGCTCCATTTCAAACGCACGCACGGTGTCGGAGTCTAATTTCTTTAATGCTATATGGAGAAACACCACGTCCATGAGGTCATTAAACTTCAAATTCTTAAGTGCAGCCACCGATGCCACAAATTTATCGAGAAACTGCTCTAAGCCGTTGATGTTCGCGGATGATATAGGTTTAAGATCGAATATCTGGTTCAAATATTCGGAAGCTAACATTCTCCTATCTTCATATTTAGTTTTAAGCGTTTCAAATATTAATACGTAATTGTTTGCTGTAGGTGTAAAACCCGAGCATATCGATTGTGCTCTGCCACTAAGTTTACTAATTAAGTAATATAATTTTTCAGCGTCCGATAACGATGGGTTGTTGTGTATATTGTTTTGAAAACTACTGAAGAAGAAGGGCCACGTCTTAATATCACCATTGAATACCGGAATATCTATTGGCGGTAACCTAATTGAGTCACGAGGGCGTACCTGCATTTCAGGCTTCGCTTCACCTTGAGATTGTAGCAATTTTGCGGTTCTCTTCACGCGACACAACATATCTTCGAATGCCAGCAGCGGTTGGTAGTTCACTATGTATTTCGGGTCGGTTTGTAGTTCCGAATGATTAATTTGATCTAATATTCTTTCGTAATCTGTCCGCAAATTATCTATCGTTTCGATTTCATTTAAAAAGGCCTCCCGTACTGCCTCTATATGAATGTTCTTTATATAATCACTTATATTCTGCACACGCGAAAAGAGTATGTCCCTCTTGGCATAAAGCGTTTTAATTTTGATTTCACTTCCACTAACTGCCATTTTAAATTATTATAATAAAGTTATGTTAATCACAATTAATCTCACACGCATAAACGACGTAGGATGAATACTCGGCGTGCCGTATTACGTAATCAGATCGAGCGCCCGATGCAGTCAAGGCTACGCGTCGTTTGCTAAACCTAATAATTTTATAAAAATTGTGGGGTAAGCGTATCAAACGGTTGCTATCACGCCGTTTCAATTATTTAATAAGCTTTAAATTTAACCAAATACGAGCGCTATTAAATGAATAATTCTGTTTGCGAGTAACAAATCAAAATTTTAATTTAAACGAACACTATTTAAGTCTATTCTATAAATTAGAGTGCGTTATCTAAACAATTAATTTAATAATTCGACCAGAAAATGGTTGGATAACCACTAAACACCAATCCAGATCCTGCCGAAGTGACCATAAAATGGTGGAGCCACGTGTTTAAGGCTGCCGGAAATCTAGTTCCCCGGTCAAACCTCAAACCTATTACGCGAGATATTAACCAAAGTGGACTGTATATGCGATTGCTTCTACGCTTACGTAAAGCGACTACTATAGCATGCGGTACAATGAGAGCGAGTGGCTCTTCCCTAAACTAAACTATTACTTGTCGAATCGATGAAAGGAATCCTGCTTGACTAGGAAAAAAACACAGATTGGAGCGGGTTAAACTATTAGCAAGCAGGTATAATTAAGGAATATTGACTCACCGGGGTTTCTTCTTCCTGTCGATCACTATAGCGACTTCTGGAACACTCCGGAGAGAGGCGGTGCGCGACGATATCTCACACGAGGTGAGGCGGGTTCCTGGAGCTCGACTGCTTCCAGGCCAAAGCGGTTTCCACTAGTGAGGTGTTTCCAAACGAGCGCGCGGGAAGAGGAGGTTGTAGTTCAACGACGACTGCGGCGGGAGAAGAGGCTCGCGCATCGGTCGCGCGTGTCTTATATATCCTCGGCTCGGGTGATTACGCGATGTTCTAGAATCGTCTTCTTTCCCCTCCCACCCCACCACCCCGATGTGTCGATAGGAGGGTACGAATGATATTGTTTGGAAAGGAATAATGATTCTACAAGTTCCTACCGTCAAATAAAAAACGCGAATGGTTTTCCGCGCAACCAGTGTGAATACAGTAACGCTCTTATTCCGTGTAACCATAAATTACCACTGAGTGTAGTGTAACTATAGCATGGCACTAAATTTAATGCAGCCATAATGTAGTAACAAAAATTTTGTTTTCATTGAAATGCAAACTACAGTAGAGCTCTAATTCCCTTGTAATCACAGATTAGCACTAACTGTAGTGTAACCACAGCGTGGCACTAACTTTTACACTATATTTATCATACTGTAGCTTTAGTAGTAGTGTAACCAAGACACTAAGGCATCAAGATTTGACTACCTCATTGGTCTAGTCGTCGTATATGCAATTGCTGAGATTATTGAGTTTTTCTGTCAAGAAATTCTCAGTAGCAGCCCTATATCAGGAAATTAGGGATTTTTGCACCCCCGTGCCTCGAAAAGCACGTAAAACTTTGTTCTCTCCGGTCGTTTCGGATTACCGTTCTATCGGACCATGAGAGCGAAGCAATCGAGATGCTTGCGCAAACACTCGATCACTTCTATCCTGTCCTGCGCAGATGGTTATTCTCATTTCAGATTGGCTGCCGCGACTGAAAATCGGTCTAAAGGTCATTGTTATTATTACATTAAATCTCGAATTCTTGTGTAATTATAAATTAGCACTAACTGTAGTGTGATCACACCGTTTCACTAATTGTAGTGTTACCATACTACCAGCGTAGCTTTACTAGTAATATTTATACCCGCAGTGTTCAGCACGTCGCAACACCACGGCGTGCTGATGTACTTCGGCGACAATGAACATCTTGCTGTGGAACTCTTCAACGGGAGGATACGCATCAGCTACGACGTTGGCAACCACCCGACCTCTACCATGTACAGGTTAGGACTTCTGTGATCAAATTATCTTTTATAAATGTTACTTTCTGATAAGACTCCGATGCTGTTTAGGAGTCCATGTGGATAGGTTCTTTCTTGCATATTTATATCACCAAAAAGCAGTGTTTGCTTTGCTGTGTTCCGTTCTCTAATGTACATTTTTGTACACTCATTATAATAAACGCAAGTTCGGTCTCACATGGAATACTGTTCTCATCTCTGGGCCGGGGCACCCCAGTGCCAGCTCCTTCCACTTGACCGCATTCAGCGCAGAGCGATTCGAATCGTCGACGACCGAGCTCGTTCTGATCGCTTCGATTCACTGGCGCTGCGTAGGGATTTTGCATCCCTTTGCGTTTTCTATCGTATCCACCACGGGGAGTGTTCTGAGGAATTGTTCGAATTAGTTCCAGCCGCCAAATTTCACGAACGCACTTCGTGTCAAAATTCCCGATACTATCCTCACCATCTGGATGCTTGGCGGTTCACTACTATACGTTTTACTAGGAGTTTCTTCCTCGTAAAACCTCTCTGTGGAATTGTTTACTACCGGCGACTTTTCCGGACCGATACGACTTAGGGACTTTCAGGAAAAGAGCTTACTCCTTGAATAAAACTATTATTTACGGATTTTATCGCGTTTAATTACTTTAATTTTTTTTTATTATTATCCCGAGGTTTCGGGTGCTTTACAGCACCCATGGTCACGGGGGGGACTGAGATGTTTGACGTCCCAATGTCATAGTTAGTCCGGCTACCTTCAGTTTTTTTTAATATTAATTTTAGGTCCGATTTACGCAAAACGAGCTTATAGTATCATGAAGTCTTGCAGTGGTATGCTTGGGTTTGGGTTTAATTTTGTTAATTATAGGATCCCAAGCAGATGGCAGCACCCATCCATCTTCTCTATTGAAATTAGGATGTCTTTTTTAATTTCAATACCCTCGCGTATCATCCTTGTTAGGAATCGGTGTTCTTTTGCGAGGATTTGTGGTTTATCAAATCTAATGTAATGGACTTGAATGTAACGATCTTAAACATGTTCGCAGACTGCAGACTTCCCGGAGCGTCGGTGCTTCACGTCAGCTATATGTTCCTTCACGCGGGTTTTTATAGATCTCTTGTTTGACCTATGTAAGAGAGACCACATTCACAATCTAGCTTGTACACACCTGCATCTTGTAGAGGAATATTACATTTGATGGATGGTAAAACTTGACTAATCTTCTTCGGCGGCTTGTAGTATGTCTTAATGGACGCTCGCTTCAAGATGTAGCCAATCTTGTCTGTGACTCCTCTGACATATGGTAGTACAGCAGGCGCGCGCTCGACTGTGGCCGGCTTCACTCGGTCACTGTGACGTAGGCGCGGGACCTGAAGCTTATTGTCTTGCAATACTTGCTTGACGTGCTGAAGCTCCGCGGCCAGATGTTTTCTGTCACAGATCCCTCGTGCTCTCTGAAACAAAGATTTACCCACGGTAGCTAACTGTGAAGGATGATGGTGAGATTCACCATTTAAATATCGGTTGGTGTGGGTCTTTTTCCTATACACAGTGTGACCAATAGTGTTATCAGGATTTCGGATGACTAAAACATCTAGGAAGGCTAAAGAATTATTTGTCTCTAACTCCATTGTGAATTGTATTTTAGAGTTTATGGAGTTAAGGTGGTCTAAAAATGCAGTTACTTTGTCAGATGGTAAAATTGTGAAAGTGTCGTCTACGTACCGCTTGTAGAATCTGGGATTTACAGGAGCAGTAAGAAGGGCTTTCTCCTCAAAGTCCTCCATGAATATGTCGGCGACTATGGGAGACACAGGTGAGCCCATCGCCACACCATCTACTTGCTTGTAGAACTCCTTCTTCCACAATAGATAACCAGATGTGAGGCAATGTTCAAGTAGTATTGCATATTCTTGAGGCATGTTATTTTCTTCTAGCTTCCTAGTTACAATTGAGATGCAGTCCACAATGGGTAGGCATGTAAATAGTGACTGAACATCAAAACTGACCATAGTTTCATTGTTAGCGAGATGTAGGTCTTTTATCTCACTCACAAAATGGTACGAATCCTTTGTGTGTGCTCTGGTATGTCCTCTCAGTGGTGATAGTATTTTTGCTAAGTTAAGTTTACTCCTTTCTAAAGGGCCGGCAACGCACATGCAATTCCCCTGGTGTTGCGGTTGATCATGGGCGGCGGTAGTCACTTACCATCAGGTGAGCCGCATGCTCGTTTGTTCCTCTCCTATAAAAAAAATACGAAACACAACGACATTTAGCTGCTATTTCACGCTGGTATTCGCTGAGAAATATTTTATATTCCCCAATCCAGGGACGACTGTTTTCAGTTTCGACTTTCATACAGTTGATGATAAATGGTATGGCCATGGTCAATTTTAGCCACCTCTTTCTTCTTTTTGTTTTAATAAAGAAGGGCCCACAATACTTGAAACTCTTGTCACCTTTGAAGACTAGATGGAATGTCTCACAGCGTGTACTTATGACTCTCTCTATACCCTTCAGAGTGGACACAGCAATGCAAACACTTTTTCAAAATAGCAGTCTATTTGACGACAGGTATTGGTAAGAGGTGCCTACTCAGACGGATTACTAGATAGAAAAGAAAAAAAGATATAAAGAAAGAAAGATATAAAGAAAGAAAGAAATGCATTTCACGCAACACATCAAGTAAAAGGTAGTTAAATGCAAAAAGTTAAATAAAACTAAATTAAAATTAATTTAACAATATTATAAGTTTAAGAAAAAACATTTAAAAACCCTGTGCTGCAGCATGAAACTGCAAAATGGACAGAACTCAGTGATAGCACTGGTTTTCAGTTTTCAGTTTTTTTTATATATGTATACCCACAAGTATATATAAACAGACTAACATTAGAATTAGCCGTTTTTTACTAATAGGATACGTGTGCAAGCAATAACTATGGTTATGTATTAATAAAAAAATAACATAGACACACTTTTTATATAAGATAAGGGTGACAAATCAGTATATCATACCATCTAGTACACACATTAAAAATGCAAAACCAGTACCATTTTCAATGTGTGCACTGAATGTAAATCCACACAAACTTTATGTATAACTTTTATTCACTGTATGTTAAGTTGACAAAACCATCATGATAGCTAGGACTATCTACTATGTGCTGAATCGGAAAAATAACACAGGTTATTCCAGTACATGTTGAAATAATACTAGTTTTTATATCCGACGTTTTTTTTTTTTAACCGCGGTTAAGCTTGGACGTTGAACATCTCAGTCCTTCCCGTGACCATGAGTGCTGTAAAGCTCTCGAAACGTCGGGTATTAAAAAGTTAAATATACGCGATAAATTCCGTAAAAACTAGTATTATTTCAATGTGTAGTGTTCGCGTAAATATAAGAAATCACTAGTACATGTTCCTCTCTCCCTCACACAATGGCCAATCATCAGTTTACTAAGTGTTTAGTTTAATTAAATACGATGTCATTTGAGCCATTGTGAATAGAAATAAAAGTCTATTTTAGTAATTTATTATTTTATTTTCTTTATTTTTTAATTTGCCACTTTTTCCGCAGTTTCGAAATGGTCTCAGATGGCTCTTACCACAAAGCTGAACTGCTAGCCGTCAAGAAAAACTTCACCCTACGTGTCGACGATGGACCCGCCCGATCTATAATCAATGAAGGTATGGTTTTGCACCTAGCGGATGTTAAATAAAAAGTTCAAATATCGATTAACAATCAAAAACAAACAATGTTTGATATTTACTATGCTGTTACAAATATATGCATGTACATATATGTGTATATGTATATATACATATATATATATATTTTATTATATATATATATATATATATATATATATATATATGTATATATATATAATTATGACTATGTTATATTAAGTATTTATGTAGGTATTTATTTGTGCTGTCATATGTATTTATTTTATCCATATATGTGTTGTATAATAACAAAGTGCACACCTTATAATCATTTATTAATCATATACCTTTCACACTGGCCTACTGGAAGAAATTTCATTATGAGATAAATAGAGCTTTGTAAAATTTTTTGATGTGTTCTCTCCCTTACTTGTGTTATATAATTGTGAATAAATAAAAAAATAAGATAAATAACTATTTCACTATATTACTCTGACAGAATACACTCACATATACTAAATAAAATGAAATAATATTAGCTACACACTTATAGGCTAAAGTTTACAAAATGAAAGTAATGGGAATTAAAATTATAATATATTTTGACTATTTAAACTTATAAAAGCAAGTATATGTAGTATGTAACTCTGAACCGACTGCCCATTTTTTTGCGCCCGAAGCAATATGGGCAACCCTCCGGAAAGCGGGGGAGGGAGGTTGGGAATGATCATAGCATACCACGCAGCCGGCTGCGTGGTTATGTGGTGACTTTTACCCACTAAACCCAACCTTTTAGGAATTGGCTTAACGATCTGTCTAGAGATCTCTAAGCCGTATACGAACGCGACCCTCCTTGGCAGAAAGGAGGGCGCACGACTGCCCATAGATTTCTGTGTATATATACTAGAGACGACGGGCGCCGCCGGGTAACCAGCCGGACGATTGTATATAGAAGCTAAACAATAGATAACGTGGCTGTTAGTACATAAGGGCGTACAGTTCAACACATAAGTCTTAATACAATAATTATAATAAATTAGAAATCATAGACATAAATACTTGAATTGAAAAACAAATTTAATGAATACTACAGAGTTATTAAATTATTACAAGATACAATAAGTGTGCCTACAAACATAGAATACTATAATACATACATAATAGAACGGGGGATTGGGCGGAGCCCGCCTAGCCAATGAAATGTCACTAACACGTCATTTCACACGTATAAATGTCAACTCGAGATGTGTTTTGACGTTACAATCGTTTCCAAATTTCGCATGAAAATTATTTAGAAAATGCCAAATTGCACTCTATTAACAAATAAATATGTATTAAAAATTTAAACGATTTTTTTAATGATGATCTTGAACATTAATCAAATCTAAAATGTGTAAATTTATTCAGTTTATCAACACAGTGAATCGGGTTTGGTGACGCCAAGCCTCGTACAAAATAAAGTTGACAGCCATTCTATTGTGTGTTATAGTATTCTATGCCTATAAAGGTAACAATTTAGGTATATAATAGAATAAAGCTATAGAAAAATGTGGCCAAACACAAATTTAATCTACTAATAACACCACGCGAAACCGAGGCGAGCCGCGAGTAATTCATAATATCATTTCTTCATAAGAATGCTTTTACAAGCCCTTTGAATTTATGCAACAGCTTATCACCTTATCAATAATATTACAAGGAATCTCATTATAAATATTATATATATATATATATATATATATATATATATATATATATATATATACATTTTTTATTCTCTGCATTGTCCGGAGAGTAAGAGGATTACCGATGCGCGTGTCAGTAAGATGTAATAAAATCACATGCAATTTCCAAATAAAACTTTATTTAAATTTAAGTAAAGTCTTAATAGTACAGTTTTCCAAAAAACCGTTGAAGTGAGGGTTTTTATGACATGTCGTATACACGCTGTGTCTCCGAAAGAATGGATAATCCTAAATAATCAAGTATTTACATTTACTCCTTTTAAAAAAATTGGAACTGGCTATTATGGAATCAAGATTATGTAAAAATTTAATAGATTTTTTATTAGTTGATAATATATCTTTTTAATAACGAGTAGATAGCTCCTAAAAACCTCACAAATAAACGACTAGCGCGGCATTTGCTCAAACACGCACTTTAAGATACTATCGCCTTGTCTGCCGGGTCAAGTTGATGTCGAAATCTCCTAAAAACTTCGGGATTTCACGCGTTAACGTAATATAGTGAAGAAGTTTTTAAACGAATTATTGACCCTTTTTCACTGGAATCGAGGCACTCCATGTTAGTCCTCAGGGATGAAAACGCATTTGCATATTGATTCTTAATCGAGGATAAATGTAGATGTCTATGGGCCACAGCATCCATTTACCATGAGGTAGATTGTGTGCTCGTTTGCTACACAATGCTATTAAAAAAACTGAACATAATAATAATTTATTTGCCTTGAATGTAGGTATTTACAATAAGATATTGTCAGAGTACCTAAAAGATCCGTACATTCTACCATTTTGGCATGCAAATATTAAATTAAAATTTATTTCTTAACAACACTAGAAATTAATTATAAATAGATTTAATATGATAATTATGCGGCGTCTTGAGCTTGATTCCTGTCGTTCCGTTAGTATCGCTTAGGCTTTAGAAGAGAGAAGTTGTGTCGCTTACGATCAGAATATACATTACGCAACAGTACGACGTAAAATTAAAATGGGAAATAACCGTAATAAAAATAAGAAGTGCTGGCTTGGCTTTAAGAAACAGGCATAAATATGATAAACCTAATGAAATAAGTGTCTAACGACCTTTCTACTTACAGTATTAGTGATTACAAATATTTCGGTACATAGCATACGACGCGCGGGGAAGTGGGGGCGAAATTAGAATTTGAGCTGACTTACTCTAACCTCTTAAGGGGAAATATAATGTCAAATGGCTTAACAAGATCCTTCGTTATGCCGAAAGTATTGCAGCATTAATTTTGAAATAAATATATGGTAAAGTTGAGGATTAATGTTAAGGATTATGTTAGACGAAAACACGATTTCGTAAAATTTTCTCGATAGAAAAAATATTTAAAGTTACCTCCAAAATAAACAATAAACCGCTATTATTCATAAAATACTTTAAATAAGATGATGAAACTTTGCATACTAACTGAACTAACTATAAAGCAGTGCTTATGTTATTTACTTTTTTTAAAATACCATTATTTTCACTGTAAAAAAGAAATTACCTAAACTATCGGCGCGTAAGCTTGATTCCAGTCGCCCCGTTAGTATCGCTCCGGTTTTTGAAGGGAGAAGTTGTGTCGCTTACGATCAGAATATACATTACGCAACAGTACGACGTAAAATTAAAATGGGAAATAACCGTAATAAAAATAAGAAGCGCTGGCTTGGCGTTAAGAAACAGGCATAAATATGATAAACCTAATGAAATAAGTGTCTAACGACCTTTCTACTTACAGTATTAGTGATTACAAACATGTCGGTACATAGCATACGACGCGCGGGCAAGTGGCGACGAAATTAGAGTCTGAGCTGACTTACTATAACCCCTTAAGTACGGGTATCATTTAAAAAGTTCGATATTGAGTAATAGCACCTCTCCAATAATAAAGAAGTAGGACTCTTTTTAAAAATTCTTATGGGTTGATTTTTTATAGAATTTGGGATTTTGTTATAAATAATGCCATGCCTATAATACTTTTTTTGATTAATTAAATAATGCATACATAATACACAGACACTTCAAATTTGTTAATATGTACAGGAAAATTCGATAAAATAATCGATATACGTGGCTTCATATTGTACCGCGATATTTATATCCTAATAACATGCAAGTAATTACCTATAAGTTATTGGTACCTATACCCTAAGCTTAACAGGAGCAATATTAAAAATAAATCTCAATACTTTTTTTACGTGTAGATGATAAGCCTAAAGCCCATTTCTAATGAGCCGTATTTTTTTTTTCTAACAGGTAGCAAAGAATATCTACGACTGGAAAGACCGATGTTCCTGGGTGGAGTCCCGGAGGACGTGGGCAAGGACGCCTTCAGCAAGTGGCACCTTCGTAACATCACCAGCTTCAAAGGTAACCAGTGACTTAATTATTCTTGGGATTTACTATGAACCCTTTATATGGACATCTAATGCAGCTCATGAACAACAACTGTTCGAAAATTATAGGTCTATTTAATGAGGGTTACAAAATAGTACACAGTCCACCTGATGGTGGAGGATATGGCCCATAGACATCTACATTTATGCTTACTTAAGAATCTAAATGCAGATACATTGTCACCCTGAGAACTAATACAGTAAAAACGGTCTCCGGTTCTCTACATCATCATACGAAACACAACAGCATTTAGCTACTATTTTACGCCGGTATTCTGTGAGAACATGGTCCCACCCCGCTCAAGCCGATTTTTGATAGAATATGCTTCGACGATTTCAACTCGGCTGGGCAGCGTTCGGGAAATTTACGACACATCTTCTCGTCAGCTATACCTCAAAACCTGAAAACGAGACTGTACAACCAGTGCTTGTTGCCAGTGATGACTTATGGAACTGAGACGTGGTTCTTCACTGCTGGCCCTGTGAGGACGCTCAAGGTCGCTCAACAAGCAATGGAGAGGGCTATCCTCGGGATTTCTCTGCGTGATAAACTTAAAAATGAGGATATCCGCAGTAGAACCAGAGTGACCGACATAGCCCATCGGATTAGTACGCTGAAGTAGCAGTGGGCTGGCCATATAGCTCGACTAGAACCGACATCCGATGGGGAAAGGTTCCCAAGTGGCAGCCTCGTACCGGTAGGTGTAGTGTAGAGCGACCCCCCACTAGATGGAGTGATGACCCAGTAAGACATGCAGGAAGTCGATGGATGCAGGTGGCTCAGGACCGTGCTTTGTGGCATTTCTTGAGTGAGGCCTATGTGCATGCAACAGTGGACTTGTGAAGGGCTGTGATGATGATGATGATTCACTTACCCATCGTCATCATCATCGCAGTCCTTGACTCCCCCAAGGAATGGCACCAAGCGTGGTTCTGAACCACCTGCATCCAACGACTTCCATCATTTACCAGGTCGTTACAACATTAATTGAGGATTACTAATCACCTCGCATACTTCGAGATAAAAGATGATATTATGATATAGGAGGCATGTGCCCAGTTATGCGCATATATATGCTTATATAAGCTTATATAAGCTGTGATTTTAATACAAACTGGGTTTATTAAGTGGTGGATGTTACTTATTTAACTGTTTAGTTTGTGTCGTATAAGCGCGACTGAGGTTTACTGGGTTTATTTGTCAAGAATTTTGTCAGTAGCAGCCCAGACTTTGGAAGTTGGAGGTGAGAACCCCCGTGCCTCCAAAACACGTAAAGACGTTGGTCCTGCGCCTGATCTCTCTCCGGTCGTGTCGGTTTACCGTGCCATCGCCATTGATTTATATAACACTAGATCAGTAATAACCGCGCCAAAGCGTTGCCACTGCACATATGGCCACAGCCATATGCCTAGCTAACGTGAGTTCATTGTTCAATGTGACACCGACAGAGTTGAGCCGCGACAAAAATGGGTAAATGCGTAGTGAAAGAATGCTATTCAAGGTCACAAAAACGTAATAAATCAAGCGGCATCACTTTCAACACATAATTTTTAGTTCTTGTTTTCATATAAACGTAAAAAACCTCAAATAATTAAATAAAATTATCGGATATTGCCATTTAGGTCCAATGTTGCCACTTTTCTGGATTTGTGATTATTCTACATTAATGGGAGACTATATAATTAATGGAGTAAGTTAATTTGTTACCTCTGATTTTAAATATTTTGTAAATTATAATAAAAACTACGTTTTAACTTTCATACAAAATAATTAATTATTCTTATTTTAGTTTATTCATGAATTATCTATTAAATATATTTTATTACCTATTTTATATTAATAATTTTATATTATTTATAATTTCATATAAATTTTATATTAATTATATTTTATTAGATCCCTATTTTATATTGTTTGATTTATTAGAACCATAAAAATACGTTTTATTTCATCATTATGTTTACTTCTATTCATCTGATAAGCTTTGTATCCCTTTTTTCTAAGGGGACGTAATAAAGATTTTAAAATAAAATATACTTTTTTGATATAAAAACAATTAACTGCAGCTTAAAAAAAATTTTTTATTGCGTATTTTAGGTAAAATTTCATATAGTAAGCCACACCAACCCGCCATTGCATGTTTGTGTGTCTATCTTTATCTAATCTTACGACGACGTTATTGTTTTCGCAACTTGTGTAAGTGAGATAGATATATGTTTACTTAAAATTGTTATTAGTTTCAAAGCTACGTCGTCGCGTTTGGATAGTGGTTACACTTTTTTCGACGCGCGGTAATGTGGTTTCCTCCTCTTGTGTTGTATAACTCAATGGCCATCGCGCTATGAGAGTGAGGGAATAGAGAGTGCACCTGTACTTGCGCACTCTTATATACTATAATCCTGTCCTGCGCAAATGGCTTTATCCAAAATTTGGTCTTGAAGACTATTTTATTTTTCTGCAGGGTGCTTGAAGGAAGCCTGGATTAATCACAAACGCGTGGACTTCGTGAACGCAGCCCGGGCGGTCCGCACTGCGGCAGGATGTGGTGGGGATGAACCTCCCCCGGCCACACCGGGACAAGCCTTACAGGAAGATGGTGCTCACAGACAGGTGAGTTGGTTACGTACTAGAAATCGATAAACTTTTTATTCAGCGCAACTTTTTTCAATTAAAATGACATTGTGTAACAAAAAACTTCACCTTCAGAACCAACTAGCGACATTCTTGTGAGCGGAAGATCATTAACAAAATGCATATCATCCACTGCTAGTTCAAAATGAGGTTCCTGTAGTAACCAAACGTCTGTTCCACTCAGGACCCTTGTGTGCCGAACCCTTGCGCTCGCGGCGGACGCTGTGTCCGAGAGGAAGGCTCCACATCCGACTACACGTGCCGCTGCCGCGCCGGCACTGCGGGCGCACAGTGCGAACTACGCACCGGCATCGGTGCGTTAGAAACAAACAACAAAGAAAGAACTTTTTTATTTGATACACAAATTTTACACACATTTCGAAAATATATACAAACGCAAGAGGCAAAAATGCGCATGCACCAGCTTAAGATTGCATTAACAATTAAGAGGCAGTGCATGAACATCATTTGAAGTCGCTATTAGGAAGGCGCTGCAGCCCTTCTCCTGATACACGGGTTGGCGGGTATTCCACTATACACGATAATAATAAAAAAAAACAATTAAAACTTAAAAAACTGCTGTTGCCAACCTACTTGCCAAGTGTGGCAACTATGACAAAAATCCTGCCTGAGAGCCAGTCTATGGGGGAGACCTATTTTTAGATGTGGACTTTAATAGCTCACAAATATATCAAAATTAAAATGTGCTAAGGCAACGCCTGTTTTCAGTTGGAGCCTTGTGTCACTGACAAGTCGTTGTGAAATTTTTCTATAACGAGTTACTACGAAGTTGTGAATAATTACGAGTTAGAGAATAGTGGAAACGTATATAAATGATAGACACATACACTGAGCCTAACCTAGCTAACAGATGTGTATATTTTATATAGTATTTATTATGTAATATAATAACCTACACATATACTTACACATAAAAATTAAAAAGATATTTGGCTCTATGGTGAAGATATCTTTTACTTTTTTCATAAAACCTACGTACGTATGCACTCACACGCACGCACCTACCGACACACACACGCACATTGCGGACAGCACACCGGTATCTCCCGCCTCATTCACATCAATTTATCTACGCACACATGCTCGTCGATCAAGGGAACCCTTAATTTGTCCTATCTCTAATTTCGTCGATAAACTTTTGCCCTTGCCATTCACTTCTGCAGCATAAATTTGCTTTTTCATTTTTTTTTCTCATTTATTCTTTCTACATGACCAAACCACCCAAGCATTTCTTTCTTAATCCTGGTCACAACATCATCTTGCAAACCACACTTTTTTCTTATCACACAATTTCTCACCCTACCATTCTCATGCTTCTACCGTCACACACAACTTACATACCACACATTAAGATAGGGACTAACACAGCATTCAGAATTACCATATATGCCATTTTTGACACATTCTAAGTGAATAATATTACGTAGTTTATACGAGCCTTAACCAATATCGACTATGAATTGATTTGGCAACTTTTTTCTTCCTTTTTCTCCAGAGATTAATATCCTAGACATATTGCACTGTACTTCATTTGAAGTGGATACACATTTTTTATATTACGATTGCCTCGCTCTACGTTTCGCCTTTGCTATAACTTAAACTTATTTTTATAATCATTGTCAAATTCAACATCTTTTATCCTTAAGTTAATTATTATATAATAATCTTTTATGGCCTTAGGTAATTTATTTTATAATAATTTATCTAAGGCCATAAAAGATATTGAATATTCAGCTCCTTCATGGATCAGATTTTTAATTCCATATTGGGTTCGGTGAATAGGTAAGTAACTAAATATATTTAAATTATTTATATTATTATTTATATATATTATTAATCATTCATATCAGGTGGTGCGCCGGTGATCACTCAGAGCAAGCTGCCGATCAGGAAGCAGCCGATCAGCAACGTGCAAGCATCACCAGGTAAGTCGAAAATTAAAGAATTCTTTCCTTAACATCCCCTTTAACTTTATTACGCGGTAAAACCACGCTGAGGCTATATTATGGTCATAGTACGAATTGGTTAGATCGACCGGGGAAGGACCATGCTCTCACAGAATACCATCGTAAAACAATAGCTTAACGCTACTGTGTTTCGTATGTATGGTGAGTGTAGAGAACCGGAGACCAATTTTGCTGAAAACGTGGATTGCCATCCTAGTCCTCACGGGTGGCAACGCATCTGCATTTCGATTCGTATTTGAGGACCAATGTAGATGTCTATGGGTCACAGCAACCACTTACCATCTGGTGGACTGTGCGCTCGTTTGTCACTCTGCCCTATAAAAAAATATACGCCAAAGTAACCTGTCGTATTGCGACACGCACGCTGTCCTGTGCCTATAGAGGTTCACTGCTGAACATAGGTCTCCCCCATAGTATGTCTCATGTGGAGATTTTGCCATATTTGCCACGATTAGCAAGCGTTGTTATCAGAAAGACGCTGCCGCCCATCTCCTGTGTGGCGGCGCTGTCGTCGCACTGCAAGCGAAACATACCGAAGCCCAAATCACGCTATCAAAATTCCGAATCATAAACAGTATATATAGAACAGCTCCGAACTATCACACGGAGTGAGCCGGGCAACTCCCGGCGGGAGATCTCCCCTTTTCCTTTCACGGCCACACCTGTAGCATTTTCCCTCTGTCGCTTCTTACGACACCCACGAGACGATATGCGGCAGATACTGAAAATTTCGGGAATCAAGGAAGTGACACAACATTACTATTTAAAAATGTATTTATTGCTTTTCGAAGTATTCTCCACATTTTTCCATACGATGGAACCAATCATTGACCATTCCATTCGGAAGTTGGGGTCTCCAAAATGGCCGTCGCACAGCTTCTTCAGATGATGAAAATCTCTGTCCACGCAATTTATTCTTTATTTTAGGGAAAATATAGAAATCACTAGGGCTTAGGTCGGGGCTGTAACGGCGGATGGTCTAATAATTCTATGTGTTCTTGCTCTAAAAACTCTTTTGTTCTGTGTGTGGTGTGAGAACTCGCACTGTCGTGATGGAGGATGATGCGGCGGTTGCAGTTCTCTTTACGGAGTTCAGAAATGACCTGTGGCAAACAAATGCTAGCATACCATTCTGCATTAACCGTTCTTTGTCCCTCAAAAGGAATAGTCGTAACATGGCCGGTTTTGGAGACAAACGTGGCCACCATATTTTTGCAACACTCCGTTTTTGTCAACAACTCATTTTTGACCACCCAAACTCGTGACTGGTTTTTTTGTTTCGGGTTCGTACGCGTATATCCAGGATTCGTCACCTGATACGATGTTGTATACAGCATTTGAGGATCCTGCGTGGAATCTTTCGAGAGTTCTGACGCACCAAGTAACGCGAGCCGCTTTTTTGCTCTTCACAGAGCGAATGCGGTATCCATCGGAAAACAACTTTTTTACACCTAATTGTTCATGCAAGATTATTTGTATTTGAATCATGCCAATGTTTAAAGTTGTCTGAATTTCGCGGTATGTCACATGTCGATCTTCCTCAATCAGCTTACGCACAGCATCAACGTTTTCTTGGGTGACTGCAGTTTTTGGACGACCTTGACGGGGATCATCACTGAGCTTGACACGTCCACGTTGAAATTCACCAAATGTAGAAATCACGGCAACACCTTTAAATCACGAAAGTCAAATTCTCTCGTATTTTCTCGAGTCAATTCCATTTTCTCACCGACTAAACAAGTTTGACAAAACCTTGTGACAAGACCGAGAATCTTTTAAGCTATTGCATAGCTTCTATCGCGGGCCTTGAGCGCGGGGACCGAATCCAGAAATTCCGTAACGAAAAAAAAACCTCACGCTCCCCACTCCGACGGGCACGGAGGTGTGGCGTTGAAAGCCGTGTATCGTCTAACGTCGATTTAGTTCGGCAGACTTCGGCACTCGGCAGACTTCGGCACGGAGTTTGTGTGCGTGCGACTAGACGTATGCGTGTACACTAGCTGCTAACTCAATGATAAAAATTCCTGAATAACCTACATGTATTGTAAGATATTAAAAAAATATTTTAAACAATATTAACTTCTCATTTATTCAATAAGAGAAAAAAAAATTGTTTTCTTATCGGTCACCACGCTCAAAAAGTGTAACTTGATTTAATATCAAAGACTTAACTGCATAAATAAAATAAATAAATAATTATAATTGCATAAGTTGATAAAAAATGCTATGCAATAGCTTTACCGCGGCAGTCACCGAGTGCCACACGTATTTTTTTTTAAAATAAATAAATGTTATTCGATTTTTAAAACCAAGGAGTTTTCAATTAAAAAGATTTTAATATGACAGGGACAGTGGAAATATTCCATTCCCGATACTTTTAGTGCAGCCTAGGTATTCTCATACATATCATATTTAATATCAATGTTTTTTTTTTCTAATTCAAAACATTTCCCATTTGTGTTATAATCATAATGCAACAACCACCGAACAAAAGGTAAATAATTTTGTATTCTACCTAATTTAACTTTCAGCCGCGCCCGTAAACAAGCAGACGCCTTCGGAACTTGCGCCCGCACAGCCATCTCCTGCTAATGGAGGCTGTAGAAAGGTATGATTTTGACAAATATTGTATCACAATTACACATATAGACATTTATATCTATAGAAAAAATTATTTGAGAAACCTTTGCTTGTTTTTCTACCAAACGTTTACCACCGGTGATTTTTCCGGACCGATATGACCTAGGGACCTTCAAGAAAAGAGCTTACTCCTTTCTAAAGGGCCGGCAACGCACCCGCAATAACACTGATGTTGCAGTTGTCAATGGGCGGTGGTAGTCACTTAGCATCAGGTGAGCCGCATGCTCGTTTGCACCCTCCTTCATAAAAAAAAACTATTTCTATTATAAATATTTATATCAATTACATCAAAACTAAACTTTTTCTAATAATATTGTATAAGAATGTAGGTGACATGATAGTTTCCCTTATTGCCTGTCTTTGGCACTCCTGGCTAACCCAATATCCGGCTCGGGAAGGACCAATGAAGAAGTACTACAATCCCCAACGGTTATTGCTACCGCTGATTGTACATAAAAAGCGAAAGCCATAATATGTAACACTGTGCTAATGACTTGTCAAACCCCTGAACGTTATGTAGAAATTGTGAAGGGTTTATATAAAACTGAAGCAACAACTAGCTTACAGTCCTCCCGATGGTACGTGGTAGAGCCACGCTGCAGCTATATTATGGTTGTAGCATGAATGGGTCGACTCGACCAGGGTAGGACCACGCTCTCACAGAATACCAGCGTAAAATAGCAGCTCAATACTACTGTGTTACGTATGATGAGTGTATGTGAGAGAACCGGAGACTCTTTTCACTGGAAATGAGGCATTCCAACTTAGTCTGCATTTTGATTCGTAGACGAGAAAAGATGTAGATTTATATGGGCCACAGCAACTACTTACCATCAGGTGATCTGTGTGCTCGCTTCTCACACTTATCCCATAAAAAATAAGAAAAACTGTTTATATTTGCAGGAGGCAACCCGGGAAACAATTGCCGAGGGTACCTGCAGAAGCCGGAGGCCAGTTCGCGGGGCCAGGTGTGCCGCTAGACCTGATGGAAGGGTCTGTGGCAAGGGACTATGCTGTACACCTAAACGCACCAAGAAAAGGAAGGTAATGTCAGACTTCATGCCGGTCCGTGGCACAGTGGCCTAGCAATAAGTTGCAGTGGTAAAGGCCGCGGGTTTGGAAACCCGCACGGAACAAGTATTTGTATGGCTTACAGATAATACTGAAACAGAAACTTTTTTATTCAATGTGGGTTATAAATAATAAACGTCGGGAATATAAAATAAGTTAACATACGCGACATAATCCGTAAAAACTAGTTTTATTTATATAAGTAATACTTATTGAACGTTTTTTTTTTTATTTACCATTGGTTGGGAAAACGAACCTCTGTCCTGAGAAGAACCAGCGAGAAACTCACTTTTTAAAAAAATAACAGCTTACAATCATGTATGCTACAATTAACAATACAAAACAAATTAAAAATAGCTTGGTAGCGATCACCCTTCCCAAGAGTTATTATCATCCATAAACTCCTTTATGTTAATAATAACCCTCTTTGTAAAGTTTTTGAACATTGTGCAGATCAAATTTTATATATTTTCTGGGATTTTGTTGTAAAAGCGTATACATTTTTTATAGGCTAAGGGTGACAAGCGGCCCCACAGGAAGTGGACCTGGTTGAGCCCCGACGGTTCGACAAAAAATGAGATTGACTTCATTATGACGACCAGACGCCAACTGTTCAGTGATGTCTCAGTGATCGCAAGGATGAAAACTGGCAGCGATCACCGAATGGTCAAAGGCACACTGAACCTAAACGTCAAGTTGGAGAGGTCTCGTCTAAAGAAGTCAACGCTCCGTCCCCCTCGTGCTCTAATCCAGAATCCCGAAAGCTTTCAGCTCGAGTTACGTAACCGCTTTCAGTGCCTAGAGGATTGCAATGCAGTGGATGATATGAATGACAAGCTGAAGACCCGCCGCAGAAGAACACAAAAACTCTCCGATCACACTCTTAATCTCATGGCTGTTAGAAACGGGAGATGAGGCTGCAATCGTCAATAGATTTGACAGCATACAGGCAACTGAACAGACAGATCTCCAAATGCATGCGGCGAGACTTACGCAACTTTAATACTGCTCGTATTGAAGAAGCGATCGAGCGGAACCAGGGCTCCAAAGTCTTTGCCAGAGATCTGTCTGCCAGTAAGAGCCAACTGTCAAAGCTGAAGACTGAGTGTGGCAGCATCGTTTCCGGGACACCTGAGATTCTGAGTGAAATTGAGAGGTTCTATGAACAGCTATACACGTCATCGTCAGAGCCACACGCAGGTGTGAGTAGCGATCCAAGAGTAAGTCTTATCGAATACTTTCCGATGATATCCCGGACATCAGTCTGAGCGAGATTAGAATGGCTCTCCAGCGCCTTAAAAACGGAAAGGCCCCGGGCGAGGATGGAATTACAGCGGAGCTTCTGAAAGCGGATGGAAAATCTGTTCTTGAAGTCCTTCAGAGGCTCTTTAAATTCCGTCCTCCATGGTGGCACTACTCCGGAGGCGTGGAGCAGAAGTGCGGTGGTCTTGTTCTTCAAGAAAGGTGACAATGTCCTCTTGAAGAACTACAGACCGATATCCCTTCTGAGCCGCGTCTACGTGCTGTTTTCGAGAGTCATTACGAATCGTCTCGCACGCAGACTCGACGACTTCCAGCCTCCCGAACAAGCCGGTTTTCAAAAGGCTTTAGTACCATAGACCACATACATACCCTTCGGCAAATTGTACAGAAGTCCAAAGAGTACAATCTGCTACTTTGCCTGGCGTATGAGGACTATGAGAAAGACTTTGATTCCGTCGAAATTTGGGCGGTGCTACAGTCCCTTCAGCGGTGCCAAGTTGACTGTCGGTATATCGAAGTGCTGAAGTGTTTGTACAGTAGGGCTACGATGGCTATCCGAGTACAGAACCAGAGTTCGAAACCTATTCAACTGCAGTGAGGTGTAAAACAGGGTGACGTTATTTCCCCGAAACTCTTCACCCGCTACATTGGAAGACGTTTTCAAGCTACTGGACTGGAAAGGCTACGGTATTAACATCAATGGCGAGTACATCACTCACCTTCAATTTGCCGACGATATAGTCCTTATGGCAGAATCGCTGGAGGACTTAAGCACTATGCTCATTGAACCTCAATAGTGCCTCCCAACGGATAGGTCTTAAGATGAACATGGACAAAACAAAGATCATGTTTAATGTCCATGTCACACCTATGCCGGTAATTGTTGGGAGCACTATGCTCGAAGTTGTTGACGAGTACCTGGGACAAATAGTCCGACTAGGTAAGTCCAACTTCGACCGAGAGGTCAATCGACGGATTCAACTCGGCTGGGCAGCGTTCGGGAAATTACGACGCATCTTCTCGTCAGGTATACCACAATCTCTGAAAACTAGATAGTACAACCAGTGCGTATTGCCAATGATGACTTACGCATCTGAGACGTGGTCCTTCAGTGCTGGGCGTATGAGGACACTCAAGGTCGCTCAGCGAGCTAGGGAGAGGGCTATGCTTGGAGTTTCTCTGTGTGATAAACTTAGAAATGAGGATATCCGCAGTAGAACCAGAGTGACCGACATAGCCCAACGGATTAGTAAGCTGAAGTGGCAGTGGGCCGGCCATATAGCTCGGAGAACCGACAACCGTTGGGGAAAAGAGGTTCTCGAGTGGCAGCCTCGTACCCGTAGGCGAAGTGTAGGGCGACGCCCCACTAGATAGAGTGACGACCTGGTAAGACATGCAGGAAGTCGATGGATGCAGGTGGCTCAGGACCGTGCTTTGTGGCATACCTTGGAGGAGGTCTATATTGAGCAGTGGACTTGTGAAGGGCTGTAATGATGATGATGATGATGTTGAAGGGTGACAAACGAGCACAAAGTCCACCTGATAGAAAGTGGATGCTGTGGTTCATGGAAATCTACATTCGATTCGACATCTAGAAAGAAAGAAAGAAAGAAAGAAAACATTTATTGCTCAAATACGCCACATGTACATTTAAACCATAAACATAAAAAATACATAGTAAAAAGAAAAAAAAGAAGAATAAAAAAAATATTAAACACAACATCACACATTTTACGCACACAAGTGTGTGTGGCGTACACGGCAAACAGACCTACATCTACATTTGATGCGTTGTCACTCCTGAGCACTAAGATGGAATGCCTTGATTTCAGTAATACGGGTCTCTGATTTTCTACAGTGTAGAGTCTACACTCACCATACGAAACACAGCAGCATCAAGCTGTTATTTTACACTGGTATACATCGCCCCAAGAAGGAATTTCTGACTCGGTGGTCATTTTTTTCCGGTATTGTTTCTGTTTTAAATTGTCTCACTGTGGAGGTAACGTTTTAAAAACATAACTTCATATACCTTTACCGCGCATCGAGGTCCACTGCTAAACATAGATCTCCCTTATGACTTTCATGAGGGGAAATATTTGCCACAGTTGCCACGCATGGCAGTTTTTTATTTTCTAGTTGTTATTGCGAAGACGCTTCTCTCCATCTCCTGACTTGTTTCCTTCAGAAACAACTCTTTCTTGACTTCATATATCCTAAAATCGTTATTAATTTAGCAGATCCTGAGATCTGAGATCAAACCCATAGGCACCCATTTTACTCTAATTGCCTATTTATTACAAATGTTGGTATTTTTTTCGAAAACACACAGTGATGACTTTAAAGGATGTCAGGTGAGAGCTCTGCCACGGAGATATTTTTTACTGCAAATAAACCCAACTATCGCCCTGTTTCATTTGATCCATGATTTTTTACCCTTCCTGTATAAATAATATTTTTCTGCGACAATTTTTATGTTGATTAAAACTACTTTTAAGATTTTATCGCGTTTAATTTATATGATATTTAATTCCTGACGTTCCGGGCGCTTTTCAGCACCCATGGTCACGGGGGACTGAGTTTACTGACGTCCCGATATCAGTGTTTACCAAGATTACCTTCAGCTTTTTAATTATTGTTTACGGTCCGATCTACGCAGAATGAACTTACTGTTCCTTGACGTCTTGCAGTAGTATGTTTGGGTTTTGTTTTAATTTTTTTAATTACAACGTCCCCGGATATCTGTTAATTTCGACACCGGTCCCAGTCACTGGATTGGATGTCAAATACTAATAAATACTTCTCTAAATATTGTAACTCGATAGTGTGTTTGCTAATTTGTTTTTCATTCGTGCAGAAACATATGCATTTTGTGCACGCAGATACTTTACGGGCCGGAGAGAGGCATAGGCTTTTTTTGTTCATCGACGTCGTCACCATCATGATCGTCACAAACCATCAAATTCCACTGCCAACATTAGCCTCCTCTATAAGGCCTCCTATATATAATATTTGCCATGTTTAGGAGAATATTTGCCATGTTTACCCTCGGTAGAAGAGTGTTTGAGTTTTTCCTCTGTCGCCTCTTACGACACCGACGAACGATACTGCGTAGTGGATATTCTTACGACACCCACGAAATGATACGGGGTAGTGGTTATTCTTACGACACCCACGAAATGATACGGTGTAGTGGTTATTCTTACGACACACACGAACGATACTGGGTAGTGGATATTCTTACGACACCCACGAACGATACTTGGTAGTGGATATTCTTACGACACCCACGAACGATACTGGGTAGTGGATATTCTTACGACACCCACGAACGATACTGGGTAGTGGATATTCTTACGACACCCACGAACGATACTGGGTAGTGGATATTCTCACGACACCCACGAACGATACTGGGTAGTGGATATTCTCACGACACCCACGAACGATACTGGGTGGATATTCTCACGACACCCACGAACGATACTGGGTAGTGGATATTCTCACGACACCCACGAACGATACTGGGTAGTGGATATTCTCACGACACCCACGAACGATACTGGGTAGTGGATATTCTTACGACACCGACGAACGATACTGCGTAGTGGATATTCTTACACCGTCACTATACGGCGCCGTCCTTCCGGCTTCTTTTTATAAATTTTATTAAAAATTACAATTTATTTAATCAAAATTATAATTTATTTAATAAAAATTACAACTTATTTAATGAACATTATAATTTATTTAATCAAAATTACAATTTATTTATTAAAATTACATTTTATTTAATCAAAATTATAATTTATTTAATCATAATTACAATTTATTCGATCAAAATTACAATTTATTCAATTAAAATTACAATTTATTTCAGATCCGCCTGGTTTGCGAGGATGGCACACGATACACCAAAGAAATAGAAATAGTTCGCAAATGCGCCTGCGGGAAGAAGTGCGTTAGGACTTCGCTCTTCCAGCACTAACTAACCGCAAACTATCGTCCATGTCTAGGGTTACTACTACTAGATCGAAAATTGAAAACTCCTTTCAAATAACCTGATTTCTATAGAAAAGTCCTGTTTCAAACATAATTAATTACAGGGAAAAATATGTAAACCAATTATTGCTTTTGTATACTCACACGATAAATCCACGTCGCACTTCTATACTTCCCACTGCTCCCACATAAAATATCTACTATATTTTATTGAAAAATCGAAAAAGCCTGAGATTTCGAAAACTCGACCTCATTCCTGACAATAGCCCGAAAGTCTTGATATATGGTATCTCTATTCATGTTCATTTCACGAGTTCACATTTCCTATGCCATACGTTCTCTACTTTGCATAATACAAAAATATCATTTGATAAGAACGGCGACATTTAGCAACTCTTGTTTTTTTTTAATAAATAAAATAAAGTACACATTATTTGTAAATTTCTCAAACACATGAAAACCTTTTGCTTATCGGTTACTTAAGCATTACCGATCTCTTTCTATTGTTATTTAAAAAAAAAGAGGAAGAGTAAGTTTAAGAAAGTTTTTGTGACGGAAAATATATGTGAAATACTCCAAATCTCCTATGAATGTAGCATTTAATTTCACAGGAAGCTATAATAGTATTTAGTAAATGTACGAGTATAAGAGAGCAATTGAAAATAATTCTAAAGAACACTAAAATACTTCAACATAATATAATATAATGAAAACATCTCAAAAAATCTGAATTGTAATTACAGATTTATGTCTGTATAATAAACTTTTATTTAAAATAACAGCATTTGTTAGGTTGACGTCGTTTTTTATTTGAGTAAGGCCGACAGGCTTTACAATTTTTTTATTGTCCAAATCCCAGTAGATTTCTTAATTCTACGAAACACCAACATAATATGACATTTACATTATTTGCCATGAACGTGTAAGGATAAAAAAATATTTTTAAGATTGCCGATTTTTACAACAAAGGACTTACCTATAAGTATTCATTTTCTTTACTGCGTAAAACTCATTAAACGTTTTAATAAAAAAAATTAGGTAAAAATAAACAATGTCAGCATTCGTTTATTTACTATATATTTTATCTAATTTCATATACAGTATCTACATTATAAATACTATCTAATTCTAACATATGAAAATTTTGATGGGGAAAAACATCAAAATTTACGCGCCGTAATTTATATATAATCTGTACTCAGTAGTATTAAAAAATGTATAGGTACATAAATTTAAAACCATCATATACCTAAGTATTTATTCGAAATATGACTAAAGGACAAGTAGACACGGCCTAAATTCATAGAAACTGTAGTGAAATCATTTTAATAATATCAAAATAAAAATTAACCGAATTATGTAATGTCTTTGCCATACTTAAAAAAACGGTTACTAAATAAACTTATATGTTTTGAAATAATGAGATCACTAGTCGTAAATATTTACAAATATTATTATATAATAGACATACATTGCAAATAAATAGAATCGGTTAGAAATATAAAATAGAATAAAATGTACGAAAATTTATAGATAAACTATAATAGTGATGTCAGTAATGTCTATGGAAGGGGGGGAGAGGCGTTATTCTTACCTTTACCCTTCATATTCTCGTCACACTCGACGGTCCACAAGTCATAAATTAGTTCTATATAACTCATATGAAACAGTCAAACAAATTATATAAGACTGACAAATAAGTCTTTCTCACTCTAACGCTATAGTCAACCTTTATTAAAATATAGTAGTTTAACCTACCATATACATATTTTTTTACAATTATAGCATTCGGATCCTCAATATTAAGTAGAGCTGGCAACACTAGACGTGATTAACGTGACACATACCCCGACGCTGCAATAATTACTATGTCACAAGTTACGTAGAAATTATTGCAACGTTTTTTTTTTAAATTACTGACGTTGTACCTACATAATGTTTGAAAGTTGAATTTATTTACTACGTAAAAAGTCAAAAACATATTTTAAGTTTGACATCGTGTTGCAATAATTTGTATCAAACAGTACATATTACAAACCCTTACCATAATTAATAGATGTTATGTATGTTAGGAAAAATTAGAACTCTTGTTTATTTCAAAAGAAAGTATTATCAAATTTGTAATTTAAGCGTTAGTCTGCATAAAATTAACTGTAGTAACATTTTAATAAACAAATTCTTGAACTGTATTTAATCGGAGTCTCCAGGGCCGGATTAACCTAAGGGCCTAACCTTAATAACAAAATATGCAACTGCCTGAAAGCCCCACATCGTCTAAGTGCTCCGTGGTCTTAGAAAAAATATTTTTCTGAGACCACGGGGCACTTAGAGGGTCAAAGAAAAAGAGTCCGACACTTGGATTGCCTAGTGGCTCCTTTTTGGCGTATTCTGGCCCTGGGTAGTTTCCATCTAAAACCCAGACATCTTATAAATTGTCATCGATTAAACTAGAAAACTTATAACACGATTTACGGTAACAAAAACTAATTTGACGGTTCAGTATTCTTTGTGGTAAAGACCATCGATGAGACTGCATTTTAGACAGACTGGAAAATATATTGTAATTTTTAGTATAATCACGTAATAAATCTCAATTTTGATAGTAAATATATGTCATGGGCCAAGTGATTAATCAGGGCGATATTTATAATGCCCGGACAATTAAACCTGATTTCAAACTTCATTATTTATCACATTGTCTGGTCATAACCGAACCTATATTTTTATTACTCTGCTCACTAACTTAAGATTTTATTAAAGAAGCTCGGTTAATTCAATAGTTTTTATCACATTCCCCACTTTTAAACTATATAATATAGTAATAATAATATACTCATATTCACACTGTCTGGATATTGTGAATAACACCCTATTAATGACTTGGTTCATAACTTAAACAAATGAACTAGCACGGACTATATATTAATATAATTATCTAAAAATTAATTTGTTTTCAGGTCAAACATTAAGCGTCAGAAATACACATTAACATATTTGAACTAAAATGGTTACTTTCGAATTGCTAGCATTAGCTATAATATGGCGCTTAAAATAAATTATGGTCAGATTAATAAATTCAGTGAAATAATTCAAATATGTACTCAACTTAAGGTACTTAGCACTGGGCTAGAATGAAATGAACTGTCTTTCATCTCACTTTACGACCAGTTGTTGGCATTTTACAATTTATTGCAACGTAAAAATTATAAATGCCATCAGATATGAAATTTATAATTTTTATCTGTGCGATTACTTGTCGCGTACTCATTATATTTAAATGCATATTTAAACCTACCAATTATTTTATTATTTCCATGCCGAGAGTATAATAAAATTATGAAATGTGTTCATGTAATTTTTAAAGATATTTATTGTGCCTAGTTGTTTTTAATGTATTGTACCTACTATATTGCTTATTTATATTAAGGCTATGTTAAAATAAAATACTTAAGTTTTATTTAAGGTGATTTATTTCTCAAAATTATTAATCGTAGATTGATTATTCAATATTTTTATTTAACAATATAATGTCTTGCCGTATGGAAAAAAGTTTCAAAATATATAAAAGTTATTTTAAGTACACTTCGAACGTCGTGTGTCGTATATATCTTTAAATTTGATCCAACTGAGTCATTTGTGTATAAAATCGTAAAATTAATATTTATTGCTATTTTGTTGCTAGATTCAGGCTTTAGGCTTATCAATTGTAAATTAGTAGATGTAAGACGAATGTATAGGATTAAAACTTAGTATTATAGATATATTTTACACGTTTTGTATGCATTCCGTTTTTATTTATTTTCTACCGCTTTGGTAGTTTTTCATGCTACAGTATCATTGTGAACAACGCATTTAACGACCTAATTAAATTTATATTGACAGTATTAAAGTTTTATTAAAAATTACTACAAGAAAAATCTGTTTAAACTCTAATGAAAAAGGGAATAAGTATATATGCTAAGTATAACCGGTGAAAAAAAAAGTTTCCAATATTGAGGGCTTCCACAATATCTTTTTTGCCGTCAGGGTGGCGCCACTTCTGAAAGAGATGAATTATTTAACACATTTCCAGAAAATATAAAGGTTAATGTATCTTTTTAAAATATTAGTTTTATTTTCTATTAAATAGATTTTAAAAAAGAACCATATTACGGATATTTCTAGAAGTAAAAGAATTTAAGAGAGTTAAAAATGTGCAAATAATTGAGCTGCCGGACTGAGGCATCGTTTTGTATATGGAGTGTAGAGTTAAGGAGAACAGACTGTGTATTAAAAAGAGTCCGCAGAAAAGCGTTAAATAAGGGTGGCGCCACTTTAGCTAGAGGGTAAATTTTAAAGAAATTTTTATAACATTTTATTGCACGGATTTTCACCATAATTCTTTTTATAATAATTATTTTATTATTTTCAAAATCACTCCCAACGTGTTTTACGCCGGAATTTTTTTAGGTTATATTTACTAAATTGTTTTAGACAACGTGAGTAGTTGAGGTTTTAATTTTTTTTAGTGTCATCGACAACTTTAGTCACCACAAAAATTAAATTCCTCAACTCAGCACATTTCACTCCGTCGACAACTGATAGGTTCATTTCATACCCTCTAGCTTCTCCAGCGCTGTTGTGGAGAGTTTTTGAACTGTTATTTACTGCTTATAGATGAGAACTTTTTCAACTACTCTCCCATGAGAGATTGTTCTCCTTACCTCTATACTCTATAGTACATACACTAGAATACGAAAAGCTTATATGCTATATAGGTAAAATATAACTTTATCACCCAATTAGCGACATCTGGTGACAGGAAAATTACTAGCCCTCATTATAATACCATCCTGTTAGTTGTCTTAGCTTTCTGAACATTATGGATGTTTCGACAGGTTTTTCTTGTATTTTAAAATAGTAAGTAAATGTTATAAAAGATAAGCTTTAAGTTACGTAGGTTACTAGATCGATGTGTTGCGTACAATATCGATTAAATGCTGTCGGAGGCATTGCATGCGCTTTTTTATTAATAATGAATAAATAAAAGTAACAATTATTGTCTATGAACTTTATAATTTATTTGATGTAATAAAAGATGATGTTAGATAAATTGTGTGTGCATTTATTATTAAAGACAGTTATTCAGCAAAAAAAAACATTATACATTATGGAAGTTTCTCGTTCATTTTTTAACTTCCAAAATCAGTGCCATTCATCGTGTAGTGGTGGTGTAAAAAATATCCACTAGGCCACATCATCCTGTGGGAGTCATAGCGACGGAGTGAAGCAAATCAGGACATGGGCAGCATCGTCTTTCTAATAACGACTAAAAATAAAAAAACTCCCTCGCCAAGCGTGGCAACTATGCCAAATATCTCCCCTATAAGGCTAAACAATCCATCCTAGGGTGGCTACTCGTAAACGCGTATTCGTTTATTCACCCCAGACGGGATGGATAATCGGAATCCGTATAATATTATTTTCCTCCGATTTCCTCCATCGCTTGTGCACAGTCGTTAAGGGGAAATATAATGTCAAATGGCTTAACAAGATCCTTCGTTATGCCGAAAGTATTGCAGCATTAATCTTGAAATAAATATATGATAAAGTTGAGAATTAATGTTAAGGATTATGTTAGACGAAAACACGATTTCGTAAAATTTTCTCGATAGAAAAAAAATTCAAAGTTACCTCCAAAATAAACAATAAACCGCTGTTATTCATAAAATACTTTAAATAAGATAATGAAACTTTGCATACTAACTGAACTGACTATAAAGTAGTGCTTATGTTATTTACTTTTTTTAAAATACCATTATTTTCACTGTAAAAAGAAATTACCTAAACTATCGGCGCGTAAGCATGATTCCTGTCACCCCGTTAGTATCGCTCCGGCTTTTGAAGGGAGAAGTTGTATCGCTTACGATCAAATATACATTACGCAACAGTACGACGTAAAATTAAAATGGGAAATAACCAGTAACAAAGAAATAAGAAGCGACTGGGTTGGCGTTAAGAAACAGGCATAAATATGATAAACCTAATGAAATAAGTGTCTAACGACCTTTCTACTTACAGTAGTAATGATTACAAACATGTCGGTACATGGCATACGACGCGCGGGCAAGTGGCGACGAAATTAGAATTTGAGCTGACTTACTATAACTCCTTAATAGAAACGTGATAGCTATTTGTTAAATCTATTTTTAAATTATGATGATAATGTGATGGCGTTTGGATGATGTATTGTGTGGCTGTTTGCAATTCATTCGTAGTGCCTCACAGAACTGCAACTTCATTAGAATCTTGGCATAAAACTATTTCAAATGAAGCTGAACACAAACATGCAAAGGAAACAATATTTTTTGGATCCACTAGAAATTTTAACGTAACTTAACACATAAAAAAGATACCAATTTACCTAAAGATTTTACGAAAATCTAACCGGAATCATGAAATCTAAAAAGAGTTATTTTGATATACGTAACAACATAAACACTCACGCCTGTCACCCAGAGGGGTAGGCAGAGACTACAGACTTCCATTTGGCACGATCCTGACACACCTCTCTCGCCTCCTTCACATCAATACACCTACGCATACATGCTCGTCGGTTAAGGGTACTCCTAATTTGGCCCGTTTTCAATAAATCGCCAATTTGGTCGATAAATTTTCGCCTAGGACGTCCCTTTCCGATTCTGCCATTTACTTCTGCAACATAAATTTTCTTGGTCTCTCTTTCCTCATTCATTCTTTCCACATGACCAAACCACCGAATCATTCCTTTCTTAATCCTGGTCACAACATCATCTTGCAAACCACACTCTTCACTTATTACACAATTTCTTACCCCGTCATTCAGATTCAGCCCTGACATACTCCTTAACGACCGCATTTCTACTGCGTTCATTCTACTCTCGTGCTTTTTCCGCCACACCCAACTTTCACTACCATACGTTAAAGTAGGGACCAACACAGCATTGTGAATTGCCATACGTGCCTTTTTCGACACATTTTGACTCTTCACAATAGAGTGTAAGGCCTCATTTATTCTATTTCCTGCATTCACTCGTCGTTCTACATCCTTACCACAGATGTGATCTGGGTTGCGTATTTAGCAGGGATGGGTGATCCCATCCCTGCTAAATACGCAACCCTGATATACTACTCATCTACTTGCTCGATCAACTTCCCTTCTATTCCTATTTCACATATCGTCTTACTTTCTTCTCTTTCAAAAACCATAACTTTCGTCGTACTTGCATTCACTTTCATATCCCTTTCTTTTAATGATCTGTTAATTAATGTAACCATCATTTGCAACTCGGCCGCCGACGACGCAAGAATAACTTGATCATCAACGTACAAAAGGCATTTGACGGTTAACTCACCCATTCTTAATCCGCATTCTTCAACCTTGAAATTTTGCAAACAACTGTCCATAAATAGGTTGAACAGCCACGGGAAAGTCACACAGCCCTGTCTGACACCTTTATGGATGCCAAACCAGTCCGAGTAGACTCCGTCGATCCTAACACAAGCACTAGAGTCCCTATAAAGTGACTCCAATGCCTGTATCAAGCCAGCGCTCAACTCAAATGAATTCAGTGTTTGCCATAGCACATCCCTATCCACTCTGTCATAGGCCTTTTCCAAGTCCATGAACGCACAAAAAACCTTTTGGTTTTTGGCTAAAAACTTTTCCGCGATCCAACGCATGGAAAAGACTTGATCTGTACATCCCATTCCCTTTCTAAATCCCGCTTGCAGATCCCAAATTTTTTCATCAGTTTCTTTCCCTGAAATGACCCTTTCAATCAGTACCTTAGCATAGTTTTCCCACAATGCTAAGAAGGCTGATACCACGGTAGTTTTTACAGTCCTGCTGCGACCCTTTTCCTTTATATACTGGGACTATCACGGCTTTGCACCAGTCTACCGGTACCCGCTTCAGTTCCCAGCATAAATTAAACAAGGTGTGCAGAGGCTCACTTGTTTTCGAGTGAAACTCTATCATATCCGGCAGCCTTACCTGCTTTCATGCTTTTCATTGCTTTCATTATTTCATCTATACTTATCTCGCTACCTCTTTCATCTTCTTTCGGAGTTTCTATTTCATTTATTTTATACGTCGTCTCCTCAATCATAAAAACGCTTTCAAAATATTCCTTCCATCCCTTTAAACTCAAAACTTCATCATTCAGAATATATACTTCATATTCAGAATATATAATAATTAATGTTCTGGCTAATGCAATATGAAAAAAAATGCGTGTAACGAAGCACTTTTCAGTCTGTATAATAAAAAGAAAAATATTTTTTAAAACGATAAGGAACTTATTACATACATCATATATTATGTATTTGTATACTATATATTTTATTTCTAAAAAGAGATAACACTGAAACCTCCTATTTCTAGTAAAGCTTATCATAGCTTGCGAAAAAAATTTGCTATCACACGCATCAAAGAAATGTAGAAAACGATTACAAATGTATATTAAAAGCGTATATATCAAGGATATACAATTACGTCCACTCTATAATGAAATTAGTTTTGGCCATTTCCTGTACATATTTCGGTATTTATAAATTACTTGGGAAATTGTTCGGTGAGAGAAGCTTTTCTTGTTTAAAACGGGTGAAAGTTTATCTGAGATCTCCAATAAGCCTTAGCGATTTTGTGCATAGAGTCAGCTAGTGAACAAGAATTTATACGACGATATAATTGATAATTTTGCGAATAAAAATTCGCGCAAACATTCATAACTTAACTTATTGAATTTCATCCTCATCATCATCAACCGGATAATGAAATATATTGTTTTAACTAGGAGTGGTCGTTACAAAACGTAACTAGTTACTGAAACTATCTATTCACACAATAGCGGGTAGCGGGTTATTGCAGTGCAGTTGCAACGAAACTATCTATTACAGTAGATGTTTTACTCAGTAACACGATTCACGTTTCACGAATCACGAACGAGCGATCAGTAACAAAACGTTAATTCGGCTACTTTCGTGACTCATCGGCGACGGCTTCGGCTGTTGAAGTAGAAGCACATGAGTAAAGAAACCGACTCTTTACGCTGTGGTAGAAGTACCACCGGTCGTCGAATGTCGAGTGAGCGCGGGTGCTTTTGCATTTGACCTATGACTCTATTCCCTTCGTATAGATGCGACATTAGAAATGAGAAAGTAAGTGTGCATGTTTTTAACAAAAATAGTTCAATTTCCATAATTTAAGTGGCATTGGCTTGGCCCGGTTCAAATTAGTCTTGTGTTCAAGTTTAATGACACGGTTTGTTTTTACTTTTTAGGCGCGTTTGTTAATAAGAACTAAATACAATTGCATATATTAGTGTTAATAATAATAATTGTACAGTAATTAGTGTAAGTAACTAAGTGTAAAAATAATACTAAAACGTTATGTGATAGTTATCAAAAATATATAACTTTACATCATAATTATTTGCTGTAAAATCAGACTTATATTCAGTATTTTATGCTGAACTTGTGGGTGAATTTATCATAATCGTAATTATTAAATAAATCGTTTGCCGTTAAATCTTTTCAAGTGATATTTTTATCAAACCGTGCGAAATGATTAAACAAATAAATTTAACCAATAACACCATGTTTAATTCTATACGAAACGGTAACAAACAAGTTTTCTCGTGAAACGGACATCGTTTCATTCGCAACGTTTTTCAATTGAACACGTCGTGAAACACTATTGAAGCCGCTATTAAAATAGTGTTACAAAACCCTCTATTAAAATAGTGTTTCAAAACCCTCTATTAAAATAGTGTTTCAAAACCCTCTATTAAAATAGTGTTTCGAAACCCTCTATTAAAATAGTATTTCAAAAGCCGCTATTAAAATAGTGTTTCAAAAGCCTCTATTAAAATTGTGTTTCAAAAGCCTCTATTAAAATAGTGTTTCAAAAGCCTCTATTAAAATTGTGTTTCAAAAGCCTCTATTAAAATAGTGTTTCAAAAGCCTCTATTAAAATAGTGTTTCAAAAGCCTCTATTAAAATACTGTTTCAAAACCCTCTATTAAAATAGTGTTTCAAAACCCTCTATTAAAATAGTGTTTCAAAAGCCTCTATTAAAATAGTGTTTCAAAAGCCTCTATTAAAATAGTGTTTCAAAAGCCTCTATTAAAATAGTGTTTCAAAACCCTCTATTAAAATAGTGTTTCAAAAGCCTCTATTAAAATAGTGTTTCAAAAGCCTCTATTAAAATAGTGTTTCAAAAGCCTCTATTAAAATAGTGTTTCAAAAGCCTCTATTAAAATAGTGTTTCAAAAGCCTCTATTAAAATAGTGTTTCAAAAGCCTCTATTAAAATAGTGTTTCAAAAGCCTCTATTAAAATAGTGTTTCAAAAGCCTCTATTAAAATAGTGTTTCAAAAGCCTCTATTAAAATAGTGTTTCAAAAGCCTCTATTAAAATAGTGTTTCAAAAGCCTCTATTAAAATAGTGTTTCAAAAGCCTCTATTAAAATAGTGTTTCTAAAGCCTCTATTAAAATAGTGTTTCAAAAGCCTCTATTAAAATAGTGTTTCAAAAGCCTCTATTAAAATAGTGTTTCAAAACCTCTATTAAAATAGTGTTTCAAAAGCCTCTATTAAAATAGTGTTTCAAAAGCCTCTATTAAAATAGTGTTTCAAAAGCCTCTATTAACATAGTGTTTCAAAAGCCTCTATTAAAATAGTGTTTCAAAAGCCTCTATTAAAATAGTGTTTCAAAAGCCTCTATTAAAATAGTGTTTCAAAAGCCTCTATTAAAATAGTGTTTCAAAAGCCTCTATTAAAATAGTGTTTCAAAAGCCTCTATTAAAATAGTGTTTCAAAACCCTCTATTAAAATAGTGTTTCAAAAGCCTCTATTAAAATATTGTTTCAAAAGCCTCTATTAAAATAGTGTTTCAAAAGCCTCTATTAAAATAGTGTTTCAAAAGCCTCTATTAAAATAGTGTTTCAAAAGCCTCTATTAAAATATTATTTCAAAAGCCTCTATTAAAATAGTGTTTCAAAAGCCTCTATTAAAATAGTGTTTCAAAAGCCTCTATTAAAATAGTGTTTCAAAAGCCTCTATTAAAATGTGTTTCAAAAGCCTCTATTAACATAGTGTTTCAAAAGCCTCTATTAAAATAGTGTTTCAAAAGCCTCTATTAAAATAGTGTTTCAAAAGCCTCTATTAAAATAGTGTTTCAAAAGCCTCTATTAAAATAGTGTTTCAAAAGCCTCTATTAAAATAGTGTTTCAAAAGCCTCTATTAAAATAGTGTTTCAAAAGCCTCTATTAAAATAGTGTTTCAAAAGCCTCTATTAAAATAGTGTTTCAAAAGCCTCTATTAAAATAGTGTTTCAAAAGCCTCTATTAAAATAGTGTTTCAAAACCCTGTATTAAAATAGTGTTTCAAAAGCCTCTATTAAAATAGTGTTTCAAAACCCCCTATTAAAATAGTGTTTCAAAAGCCTCTATTAAAATAGTGTTTCAAAAGCCTCTATTAAAATAGTGTTTCAAAAGCCTCTATTAAAATAGTGTTTCAAAAGCCTCTATTAAAATAGTGTTTCAAAAGCCTCTATTAAAATAGTGTTTCAAAAGCCTCTATTAAAATAGTGTTTCAAAAGCCTCTATTAAAATAGTGTTTCAAAAGCCTCTATTAAAATAGTGTTTCAAAAGCCTCTATTAAAATAGTGTTTCAAAAGCCTCTATTAAAATAGTGTTTCAAAAGCCTCTATTAACATAGTGTTTCAAAACCCTCTATTAAAATAGTGTTTCAAAAGCCTCTATTAAAATAGTGTTTCAAAAGCCTCTATTAAAATAGTGTTTCAAAAGCCTCTATTAAAATAGTGTTTCAAAAGCCTCTATTAACATAGTGTTTCAAAAGCCTCTATTAAAATAGTGTTTCAAAAGCCTCTATTAAAATAGTGTTTCAAAAGCCTCTATTAAAATAGTGTTTCAAAAGCCTCTATTAAAATAGTGTTTCAAAAGCCTCTATTAAAATAGTGTTTCAAAAGCCTCTATTAAAATAGTGTTTCAAAAGCCTCTATTAAAATAGTGTTTCAAAAGCCTCTATTAAAATAGTGTTTCAAAAGCCTCTATTAAAATAGTGTTTCAAAAGCCTCTATTAAAATAGTGTTTCAAAAGCCTCTATTAAAATAGTGTTTCAAAAGCCTCTATTAAAATAGTGTTTCAAAAGCCTCTATTAAAATAGTGTTTCAAAAGCCTCTATTAAAATAGTGTTTCAAAAGCCTCTATTAAAATAGTGTTTCAAAAGCCTCTATTAAAATAGTGTTTCAAAAGCCTCTATTAAAATAGTGTTTCAAAAGCCTCTATTAAAATAGTGTTTCAAAAGCCTCTATTAAAATAGTGTTTCAAAAGCCTCTATTAAAATAGTGTTTCAAAAGCCTCTATTAAAATAGTGTTTCAAAAGCCTCTATTAAAATAGTGTTTCAAAAGCCTCTATTAAAATAGTGTTTCAAAAGCCGCTATTGATATTCGATAGATAGTTTCGTTTCTTTACTCAAAAAAGCCGCTACAACTCACCGCTAGTTTTAACTGTAAGCACAGTAAAAATTAGCTTGAGAGAAAGAAGAGCGCAACTAGGCTTCTCTCTCAATCATTATATTATGGGGAACAGCGCGTCCGCAATTCCCCCTGCCAAAAATTACATATATACCGTTTCACATTTCACAGCTTACTCGTAAAGGGTAGCAGCAGGGGTCGACCTAACCGCAGTGCAATGGAAGGGCCTTGCCCTGGAGCAAAGCAATCGCAGCTTCAACACGCTACCCTCGCGTAATATTTAAGTCTAGTTTGCTCACTAAGCTGTACTCATTAATTTGCATAAAATCTCAACACCGCGCGTTACGAAACAATTCGTGCCATCTAGTGGATAACACTTGAATCACGTACGTACAACTGGTTTGTACAATTATGTAGCCTAACCGTATTTTATATAGTTTCTCATAGATAGCGCTTTTCTTTATAGTGAACAATAAAAAGACCCATTTTATTTTTCTAGAGTAAGAAGCACAGAGTACATTATATAATATATTAGAAGACTCACTTAAGTAAAAATAATCATCATAAATTGCGCTGATTCTAACTTTAATTTTTTTTTCATTTAGGCAATATTTATTATCACAGAACTGATTATACAGTATTATTTTTCAAAGAGATGTCAAATTTTAAATTTAAGTTCAAGTACTGTATAACATGTGAACGGAGTAGAATACTATGACCATTGATTTATATAACACACACAGTGTTGTATAACTCAATGGCTATGACACGGATTATTTGCAAAAAATGAAAACAAAAATTTTGAATTAAATAAATAAATTAGTTAAAATCTATCGAAATTCAAATCATAAATGTTATACTTTCGTTCTTCACAACAACATTACTTACTTTTGTTATTATAATCGACGAACAGGAATATACTATTAATAATTATTATTAAATAGCGGAATTACAAATAATAATCCGTGACTATTATGTATCCGGTGGCGGATTCATAAAATTTGACGCCAGCAGGGTAGGCTATTAAAATTCAACTATTCAACTATTTCTTGTGCAATCTTAACTAAAGCTTTGGGTTGTAAAAATAATTCAGGAACTGACATATATATCGAATTATATCGTCGATATTTTTAAATCACGATGTATTTCTTTTAGAGTATCGAATTCGTATCAATTTCGATATATTTTAAATTATGATATCAATCAAACAAAAGCGTTCATGTGCCGTTGTCTTGTTTTTCGTCGTCCAACCCAGTAATACGATGTAACACCATTATGGGTCTTATCCTACTACATCATGCAAAACATGATGAAATATCGATATTTATCACGCGATGTATATCAATACTGTTTAAAAATATCGATATTTTTTTTCACTTGTCTATCCCTAATTCCTAGTTAGAAAAGCACACATTTTATATAATTATACCGCTATTATACAGCGTACTTGCATACTATATAGAGGTCAGTAGATAAGGGTGACAAACGAGCACACAGTCCACCTGATGATAAGTGGTTGCTGTGACCCACAGACATCCACATTTATCCTCGATTATGAATCAAAATGCAGATGCGTTGTCACCCGTGAGGACTAAGATGGAATGCCTCGTTTCTAGTAAAAAGGGTCTCCGGTTCCCTACACTCACCATACAAAACACAGCAGCTTAAGCTGCTATTGCACAGTGTATTTTGTGAGAGCGTAGTCTTTCTAGTCGACTCATTCGTGCTTGGTGTTACTATGTAATAAATAAAACAGAAAAAAATATTTTAAAATAATTTTATTATATTCATCAATATTTGTAATTTTGCGATTCGTACTGCCCCAAATATTTATATTTTAGTTTTTATACAATTATAGTACAATGTTACAAGTCCCAAGGCTACAAAACTTATACAAAACTAAATAATATTGCGAAAGAAGGAACAACATGATTTAAATTACATTTTTTAAGAAACTTATCTTCCCAACTTCTATATTTTACAGATAGATAAACAAAACTGAAAACAATGAGATTATTGAGAAAACAATAGGCTTTCATTTACAATAATTAGTGGTAATCAAGGACTTCATAAAATTTGATTAATATAATTTATTATACATAGTTTAATTAATTTTATTCAATATACAGTCATGTATTATGTTTCAGGTATTTCTCCGTGCGATTGTTAATCCTCAGTCACTACATAAATTTGAACTTTAAGAAATCATAGGCTTAAGGTTTTTTTTTTTGTAAAAACCACATCATATGCCACAATATTGCGACACCTTTTTCCTGATTCAGCAAAACTTTGCAATCATATCATAGAGTAATTGCTAAAAAACAGCAAACCGGAAACCAATAAATGGTACATTAAAAAAAATGCTGTAATATACAACGCATGGAGTGTAGAGGTAAGAACAGTCTCACATGAGAGAATAGTTGTAAAAGTGTCCATCTGTAAGCAATAAAAATATATGGATATCCTATGGGGAAATCTTCAAAAAATTATTTTATAATTTTCAAAAAAAATTTGAAATTATTTGAAAATTACAGTAAAATTTATTTTTTACCTAAATCGAGTAATAAACAAGATTTAAAATCATTTATATCCCTTCTAATGAATTCATTTTATTCCTTTAACCGCATAAAACTAAACTCCGGGACTCCTGTATAATACTGCGCACATTATTGTATTAAAATATCCACGTACAGTGGTCCAAAGGTATTTGGTTAATACAAAATTCACAAAAATATTAATTTAAATACATAACATATTGTACTTACAATAATAAATATCTCTACATAGAAATGACGTTATATTGTGATGTTTGATACACTGTGAGTACATCCAACCATACATATCCCACGATCCTGCGGGGTAGGCGGAATCTCGGAAGAACGGGTACAAGCTATGCTTGCCAGGAAGAACACATAGTAAGAACATGTACTAGTAGTTAACTACATTTAATTAACGAATTTTTTGCACGTGTCAGAATTAGTAAACAAAACTCTAATGGTATGTCCCGAAATGTACCCAGTATACTGGTGAATTCAAATGACGTAATTAATTGACGCCATATTGCACTGGGTGCGTTTGGCAGAAAAAAGCGCTAGCAAGCGCTTGTAAGCAAAATGGCGATCGTAAGCGGTAAGCGCTGTCAAATCGTAAGTAGCTATTTTCCTCCAGGACATGATGTTAGTTTTAACCGGGGAACCTAACCTAATTTAAATATATGTTTGTAAAGTATTTATATTAAAACTTACCAATCATGAATGTTTAATAACATGTATATGTTTATTCACGTTATTATATTACTTAAAACTAATATTGCACAAAACAACTTAAAAACTCTACTTCAAAATAAACAAATTAAATAAGCAAAATGGCGGATTGTGTCAGCGCTACTGAAGTAGTAATCGTGTCCTGGCCGAAAACTATTTCAGCGCTTGTAAGCGCTTGCTAGCGCTTTTTTCTGCCAAACGCACCCACTGACTTGCCGCCGCCGTATTGTGTCGGATTTCCCGCCATATTAAAACAATTTTTAATTGTGTGTACGCTGAATGAAGCATTTGCAAGCAGAATTTGTTTTTATTTATTCAAATACAAAAAATATAGAATTATTGCTGGTATCTCCATTCTTCACAAATTAATTGAAACAAGATATAATAACTTTTGGAGCACAAAATTACATAAAATAATCGCCAACACTTTTCCAATATGGCGCAAATGTATGATGTCACAAACTGGCCAATGTTTTGAAAGGAATCACCAGTATGGCGTCGATTTATGACGTCATTTGCATTGGCCAGTATACTGGGTTCTATTTCGGAACATACTCAAGAGTTCACAATGATGCACGACTTTCTTTAAAGCAACCCAGCTATACCTACCCAGGCACTAAATAAACTTATGATAATAAATACATCTCGAGTAACATATTGTTGAACACAAAAAGAAAGGAAACGCAGAAAATTTTAATTCTTGAATATAATAGTCTATAGTAGACCTTGGTACAGTCTCTACGAAAATACGATATCTCTATAGACCGCAGAGACAACTCCCAAAGACTCTTCCTCGTATAATATAATTCTTAATAAATAAAAAATATAATTAGCGTATATTTATCTGAATACTACGTTACTCCCAGCTGTGGGACATTATCCCAGATTCTTAAAACAATAGTTTGTTAGCACTTATATATGTACAAGTTACGTCTAAAGCATCAACCCGACCCACATTTTTAAAACCCCCAATGTAAATATCCAATTATACAACATGTAACAAAAAACCTGTGGTTCCCGCTGAGTGTGTTATCACAATTAGTATTTAAATATATATAGAATATATACAGACAACTAAAAACTTATAAATTTAAATAACATTGAGAAGTATTTTAAACATTCAAAAAGGTTATTACTGATGATGATGGGCCGAATATTCGAATTTGGCCGAATATTCGGCTAAATCACCGAACATTCGTTAAGGCGATACCCCGACCAAAACCTTGCGATAGTGCGTTTTTCAGAGACTATTATCTCATTAGTTTATAAGCACACACTATTAATGTTCGATATCCTATCATCACATTCCACGTTCTAATTTGATTCTATGTGTTATATATACATTTAAAAAAATTACTAAAATTGTTGATTACACTAATGGATAAATAATTTAAAAATCTATATTATTTACGTTTTATTTAATTTCTTAAGTTCGCTTTACTTTTTAATTGAAATAATTCCAAAAATTTGGGCGTATTTCTTACGCGATATATTGTAGAGAGAGCGCGTGGATTGTATAGGACTGAACGTTCAAGGTCGTTCGCTAGGGTTAGCGCCTTAACTTAGTGGTACATAGTGTACACTGTATTAATTGAGTAATGCCATGTCTTTCATAATTTTACAGTTGAAAGTATATTTTATTTATTGGTTAAATCTACTTGTATAGCGTTATGTTTTTGAGGCACTGTAGATTTATTTCCAGTTTTAGCAAATAGAAAGCTTGATAAAATGTTTTTGGAATCAAACAAACAAACATTTTATTACAATAGTACATTTGACTTTACTTTGGTCGTCAGTTTCTCTAAAATAATTCCAAATAAGTCCAAAAAACTCGCTTTACGATAACAAGTTCTGACATAAATTGGTTAGGTACCGAGGTGATGCTGCCGACTAATGTTCGGCCAAATATTCGGTTCGGTAAAAGTTTCACCGAACTTTCGGCCGAATATTCGTATTCGGTTAAATCCATATTCGGCCCATCTCTAATTATAACATTGAAATATATACAATATTTAAAACTATAGTACAATAAATCATGTTTAAGTCATGTTTAGACCATCTAGCGTCAATTTTAAGGGCCACTTGACTGTCAATCAATTTTATTCGAACCTAAGAATGAAGTAAATGGCGCTATTGCAAAGTTATTTTATTTGCAATTTTCGAAAGGTTTCACTTTTGCCTGGTGTTAACTGCACACATGATTTATTTTATTATGGTTTTTACTACGTGTTCATTTCAAGTTTGGCGTCGTCGACCGTTATGATATCACAGCGACGGTACCGTAAACAAAAAAGTTATCTTGTTTATCTATAATATCACATAAACATGATGACTATTTTTTTGTCAAATTGAGCGAAACTAAGTAAGTACTTTGTTGTCCTGTACACAATAATTGAGAGCAAACAAGTAGATAAAATGCATATTGTAAAATAATTTATTTAGTAAAGTGAAATAACTAAAGTGAATAGGAGCGTGTCGGATATAATCATAAAATATTATGATCAAAAATTGTTATAGTTTTATTTTACATTTAAAATATTTCAAATACGTAAAACATTACGAAGGCGCTGCTATCGGTACTAGCAGGGCGACGCTTGACGCCGAGTAAGGGGGCGCGGCTGGAGGGGACGGCGTTCTTGCAATGAACAAGTAGTAATATTGTATAATATATTTCAATGTTATGTTATAATACAATAAATTTTGAATCTTGTTGAAAAAACTTCTCAATGTAATTTAAAATTTTAATAGTCGAGTTGTCTGAAGTAATGTAATTTATATACGTTTGTATACTGATTCTGATAACGCACTCAATGGTAACCACTGTGTACCTATTTGTTACATGTTGTATTTTTGTACAGGCTACATTAATCTCATTATAGATGCTATAATGAGATACTCACTCACTCCCCCGACTAAATCACAGATATATTACCATTTCATGCAGTAGCAGAATACAATTTTTTAAATTATTGCAAGACTTTCAGAATTTCTAAAGTATCTATTAAATTAAGTTAAACACCATTCTCCCACCTTAAACTGTGTTTAAATAGGTCTTAAATATATTTACTCGAAGTTTATTGAAGTGATAAGTTCTTTAGAATCGTAGTGATATGAGACTCGATGAAATGAAAAAGCCACATTAAAAAGAGAGAAACATATACATCCATAGGATTTAGGCTGCGAGAGAATGAGATAGAACATGTTGTTATATTATATAGAATATGTGTTTCCTGTCATCTCTGTCTTCTTTCTGAAGGTAGAACTACACAAATGGTTGTGTTGTGGCACTGCGAAGAGACGTTATCGCATCTACCACGGGGAGTGCTCTGAGGAATTATTCGGACTAATTCCAGCCGCACAATTTCACCATCGCACATCGCGACAGAACTCACGATATCATCCATACCATCTGGATGACTGGCGGTCCACCACTGTGCGATTTAAAAGAAGTTTTCTTCCTCGCACAACTTCCTTGTGGAATCGACTACCACCAGAGACTTTTCCGGACCGATACGACTTAGGGATCTTCAAGTAAAGAGTCTTCTCCTTTTTAAAAGGCCAGCAACGTATTTGCAATTCTCCTGTTGTTGCAGTTATTCAGGGGCGGCGGTAATCACTTACCATCAGGGGGAGCCATATGCTCGTTCGCTCCTCACAGAAGTGCAGAAGTGAGCGGCACAGTTGACAAGCAATACCTTATATATTGAAGAATCAAGATATAATCAAATTAAGAGTCCCCTTTACCAACAAGCAAGTATATCTGTAGATATACGGATGTAAAGGTGGTAAGGTATATCAAAATCTATGGATGACAGGCTTGAGTTTTTTAAAACGCTTCTAACCTCCAGTTAAATTGACTATCATAGTTATACTATTTGATATTTTTCTATTACAAAATTATTTAATAAAACATATATATTTCTAATTAACATAATATACAAGTTAAAGGAAAATAGTATTTTACAATATTATACAGTATAAAACGCTTAATTTAAGTAAAAAATACTTGCTAAATCGCCGCCGTCTGTTGGTAGTGTGCCCAGAAGACTGGCTGAGTTGCCTCGCCGTATTGCGAGGCTGATCCGCTGACCAAAATATCTTCTAGCTTTTGGGTCACCAGAGACATTGACAAGGCGGGATGAGATATCCCTGTACAAACGTCTTGCATCAGGACCCCACGGCCCCAGCGTTTCTACACCAAACGGCACAAACATGTATCCCTCTCCGAGGGCTACATAGTTGCGCCGCTTGTTAGACTCGGCAACAGCAGCAGCAGCGCCTGCCTTCTATGCGGTCGCCGCAAGATGTGATGGCGCTAATGTGTCAACACAAGTTGCATCCCATACTAAGGAGCGCCCATTTTTCCATGGAATGAGCGTCATTCCATCAGGCCTCTTGCCATCGTCCCGTAATATACCGTTTGGCTCTAAAATTGCAGGTACGTTTGCACTGGTTAAGGCTCGTCGAATGACGTCATTAATGGCTGCATGGCGAGGGATGCGACCAGCACTTCGCTGGCATGCCAGACCGTGGTGGCCCAGAATGTCGACCTCTTTACCACAGCGGCAGCGATGGAGCTCATTGGGTTTTTAAACCCAATCTCAGGCTGATAGAAAGTGAGAAAGTAGTACTGTCCAAGAGTGTACCGATATTCGATGAGGGCAGCGCATTCAACCAATAGCCCGACTCCTTCTCCACAGATGCTAAAAGACGGGCTTGCTCTGTAGGGTTCGCACGGTTTTCTAATAGGTTTTTTTGAACCTGGATACAGAGTGGCTCATCCCAATGCCTCTGCGAAGCTGGAGAGCGGGTTTGTTGGAAAAACTTAGCCCGGCCCGGTCTTATTGATCCAGGCTTCCTTGGCCTCAGCTAAGCACGAGACCTCTATATCACCGAGTGATGGGTTAATAACTGTTCCAATGAGGTCTGACGTGCTAGGAACTGAAGACAAGAAAGCCGGAAGTGCTACGCTGGAAACTCTTCTGATGCCTAGACCACCAAGTCTAATCGGAAGAGTGGCCTGAACCCAGGAATTTTCATTTAATGGACAATTTAGAATTTCTATCATAGTTTTCCTTATAATATCATCGAGGCGATTTAAAAATGGGACGTGCATCCAAAGAGTTGAACACCGCAGCACGTACGTAAAATTTGGCACAAAAAGACAGTATTTTAGTATGGCATATGCCATGTGTGGGCTAATTTCTTTTAGACGACTGGATGACTCCTCAAATTTTAAAATCTGTTCACTCACAAAGCATTGAAAGGAGTCATACAGAATAGGAGCACCTAGAAGGCGAAGCGATTTGCTAAAGTTAATTATTTTTATATTTGGGGCTAGGGAGTTAGATTTGCTAACAATTTGATCTTTTTCGGGGGTGGATAAATTCTCATTAACAAAAAGTTCGCATTTTAAAAAATTCAATATGAGGCCAATAGAACTGAAAGTGGCAATAAGACTGGTTAAATCGTCAAGCACTGAGTTCGCGTCGCCTCCCAGTGTTCCATCATCTAAATACCAGACTTTTGAATTTTTGAAATTTTGAAACCAGATATAAATGGATGAATTGCCAGACTAAAAATTGCCGGACCAAGCGAGTCACCTTGCTGGCAACCAACAGCGGATAAAATTTGGTGTTTTTTGTACATGAGTGAAGATGGTGAACTGTAACATTGCCAAAGGTAATGGTATATGGATGGAATATTTTGTTTTACGTGTGTCAGCAGAGCTCCTCGGTCTATTGAGTTAAACGCATTTTCAACATCCACCTTCAGCAGCACCTCACCGCCGCCTTGTTTCAGAAAGGTGCGCGCCGCATGAACAGCCCCTTCACATCCGCCTTTTATCCCGAAACCTAGCTGCACAGGCTGGAATATGGCCGCGAGGTCTGGCTGGATATGTTTGCAGCAAACCTTTGAAACAACGCGGCGGATTGTGTTACCAACAGGTTTGCCCCATAAAGTATCTGCATTATGTTTGGGCAAACTTTTCCGGAAAGCATTAAATTTACAAGTTGCGTCAAAACATTCAGAAGGTCTCGGCCAGTGTTTCCCTTAGCACCTGATAGAAGATCTTTTAAATGTTGAGGTGAAAGACCATCAAGACCACTGGCCGATCCATTACTAAAGGAATCGATCGCAGCCTGTACCCTCTCAGCAGTGGCTTCCGGTGTACGCTCAGAGGGGTCAGGAGCATCCGGTAACTTTAAGGGAGCCGATGTAAGTGGATGTTTAGCCTTCAGGGAAAACAAAGTCTCCGGAGTATCAGGGGCCACCGCATCACTCGAGAAAAGGAGGCGAGCTGCACCTCTCAAATCGCCATCGTTCAACTTTGATTCAGTTTTTTTTATAATATTGTAGCTAATTTTATTTATAAATTCATTCTGTGAGTAGTTACGTTGTACCAGTTGACGCACTGAGTCAGAAGTGGTACAAGTACGACGTTCGTCGACTCACGATTCTAAAAAAGGTTTTGGCATGCTCTGATCGCGAATCTGCTGTCCATTTTTGCGTAGGATGCACGGTTCCGGAGATGTGCAGATCAATTAACTCTTATCTAATTGATATCCGGTGCGGGCCTCCACCGTCATTAGCGCCCCATTATTCTTATCTACTTATCTATTGTTCATTGAATACCGTCATTATCTATTCTTCCTCAGCGTGGTGCTATTGTATTATACTCCTTTGTTCCTATCTACACTAATCTGACTCATCAATAAAACACATTACCTAATTTTGTTAAAATTTTTATTTACAAAATACAAAATCTTATTACTTATTATCTATAAAATAGGAGCGAAACATCTCATCCACTAAAATATCGTTGTACAATGTGTTCCATGTAAATATACTCGTAAAACTATGCATTTAACATCCCTGAAACTTATATAGCAAATACATTAAGCAATATTCGCCACAAACTGAAGTCCACTCATTCTGAATCCTATCAACATTCCAGTTCCATCTTTTACAATTTCTTTTTAAAAACTCTAGATGATATCGTACAGGTGCACGTCCGAATGAATCAAAATATTGACCGACGTCATTCGTATCGATATATAAAGCTACCCAATGTGACCCTGGTTTATCATCTGTATCCAAATTGCATATTATATACGTTGGTACGTGGGTGTACATGGGCAGTTTATTGGCGGCATAAACATTATTTTCTAGAGTGGGGTGAATTTTTTTCAGATGTTGTTGTACATATAGTGTATCCATGATATTACTGCTATTAGTAGATTATTACAGTACAATCTACTCAATGACTAACATAGGAATGATCAATTATAGTGATTTCTAAATATTAAATTGCATTGTTTTGTGTTATACAAAACGTATTTGAGTCATCAATACACTGAACAAGACGCGACACGAAGTAATGTTGAGATAAGCAACAAAATGTGAGATGTGATAAGCTTGTTGACGCATAAAGTTACTATCAATTCCACTGCAGAAATTCTTTAGATTAGAATTATTACTTACTGGTACTATATTAGACCAAGCAAGTGCAGTCATGGAGTTAGTGTGTGGTCGTTTAACCGCAGTGGATCTATCAATACTACATTTGTGTTACTGTCAACGCATCAAAGGCCATATATGTAAGTGTTTATTCTATTGACAAACTTACTTTTCTTTCTGTTATTTTCTTACGTGTGTACGATTTAGTGTTACCAAATTATATTTAAATATTGTGTGTGTATATTAAGCCGTGGTAGCTCAGATGGTTAGCGCAAGCTGTAAATTTCACAGTACCCGGGTTCGATCCCCGCCGGCACCAATTAAATTGTTAATTGCAATTTTAAATGTTTATTCTATTGACAAACTTACTTTTCTTTCTGTTATTTTCTTACGTGTGTATGATTTAGTGTTAACAAATTATATTTAAATATTGTGTGTGTACCGCATCTACGAATACTAGAGTAGTTAAAAAATACTTTTTTAACAATGACGGTCATTAGTTGATCATTAGTGAATGTGATTCTGTTTACTTAAATTACAGGAAGACAAGAGCAGAAGGAAGAAATGGGATGATGGGAAGTAATGAAGCATTGTTATGTGAAGTTTGTTGGAACAAACATATTTTTAGTCACGTGTAAATACTTTTAACATTTTGGTTCAAAATGACACAAAATCTGAAAATATTAGATACATCATCGACATGGACGGATTTTACATTACATTCCTCATAAACATTTTCAATGCAGAGAAATGGCTATTCTAGACGTAAAACTATCTAATAAAAATGATGTGTTTATCGATTATTATTTGTTTCGGCCAAGTTATCCTTTCAATTATTTGTCACCAAAAGACAAAAAAACTGTTCGTTATTGTGAAACACACGTGAACGGCATTCCATATTTTGATGTGACCGAAGAATTAAAATGTGCCTACAAACAAGAGAACATCATCCCCATATTAAATTGGTATATTAGAAATTTGTGCAAAGACGAAGTGATCGCATACAAAGGTGGTTCAACAGAAAAACAATTTTTAAAAATGTTGAAGACGAATGATAGAATTTTTAATATTGAAGAATACAAATGTCCAAAATACAATGATTTGGTAAATGTCATAAATTTAAACAAACGTTATGTGTGTAATAATCATATATTTGCAAAAAATAATCACAAAATTTTATATTGTTCTTGTGACGAAGTGTGGGTTTTTTACAAGTGTTTATTGCTTGAAAATAAAATTTTCAAATTAATACATAAATTTTGTTTGATTTCCCAAAAACATTAGTTATAGTACACAATATATATTAATTTTTTACACCAACACTTTCATTTTTTATTTCACCCCTTAGAACTTTAGACGTGTGTAATATTTCACTTTATACATCCGTTTACTGCTATTGTGGCAGGACCAAGTGGATGTGGGAAGTCAAATTTTGTAACAAATTTCATAAAATCAGTTACAGAAATATGTAATTGTGATTTTAATCAGATCACATGGTGCTTTGATGAAATGGAACCTTTATATAATTTACCAAATGTTAACTATCATCAAGGAATTCTTTATATGTGATGGTGAAAACCCACATCTCGTTATTATTTATGATTTAATGAGAGAGTCCGATGTAACTTTAAACTCGAACAGTGTTTTGTATTAGATTAAATAGAAGATTTATAAAGAAATAAAAAATAATATATGGCATACAATTTGTTTTATTTAATTTTATAACGATTTACATAGTTACATACACACAAAATGCATTACACATAACACTCATAGAATCTAACACACAACACATATTACAACCTTAACTACTATAGTCTACAGTAACATTTCTGTTTTTATCTATCTCAATAATATTATCAAACTCAGCATAAACTATACAGTTAATTGTTTGTATTAGTGAGGATTCAAATCGTACTTCTACTCTTACACTACCATGCTTTATGAGATTCCTGATGAGCTGATGAGTTGGCTGATAAATCAGGAGTTAAGTCAAATAGTATATATATAGTACCTTTGGCATACTGTTCACAAGAGATTCCATTTCCTTCATTAAGAAAGTGAATACCAGTTCCCGAGAATAGAGTATGATATGCTGATGTAAATATACTATTATTAAAAGATGGTTGCAAAGCTTTTGAAGGTATTTGTTGACCATCAATATATAAGCTGAAAGAATTAATACCATAGTTTTCAAAGTTAAATGGATTTTTAGTAAGGGAACCATTAAATGCAGAATTGTTCACAAATCCAATTATACATCTTTTGGGTACCTGTCCTAAAAATATATTATCAAGAGTTTTTCCTTGAACACCCGATGGAATTGTTAAAATTTTTACTTCAGCTCGAGTAATAGGATATTTAGCAGTGGTAGAAGCTAAAACTTTTTGATGTGCGAGTAATACACTTGGATTAACTCGTGCTCGTCGAACAATAAGAGTTGCGTCCGTAATGCAAACTTTAAACTTTACATCGTTTGACCCAGCAATTAAATTAAAACTCTCTCTTGATCGAACCAATTTAACACTCATTTCAACACCATTAATTAAAAATTTATCTTGGTTAAAAATGTCACCGTGAAGATGACCAATTATTTCTATTTCCTTAATTTCACTAATCAATTCCTGTCTTTTAACAAATCCTACGTTTTTACCATCCGTAGAATCCATTTTTCCTGCTGTATCATCATACCAAAGACTAAAGTAAGATGAGATTGTTTAGCAGCAGGAGCATAGTTTAAAAGGGTTTCCATGTATGCTCGATATGCATAGGTTTATTAGGTGGTGATACAAGTTTTTGGTTTAAATAAACATCAAGTTGACTAAAAAGTGAATGTTACAGGTGCTACTATTGTAGTAGATATCAAGTTAGTTGAATCTTGATTTAATACTTTTGCCTTTATGTGGAGTAATGTATGAGACAAATCTATGTAGTCATCGCCTGTCCCAGGAACTTGAAACTCGATAGTTCCATCATCACCAAGAGATGAAATTGGTTTATAATGAATCCACAATCCATTTTCAATGCTAGTTTGTGTAGGCGGTAGTGCAAACAAATCCAATTCTGACTTAACGCACTCGCAAGAATGATTATGAAGGAAAGACATATTTAATTTGAAAATATATCTTGGATATTTTTTGGTTTGTGACCAAGTTTTTTCGCAGCTTGCACTTTAGCAGTTAATGGAGGAATGCACGAGGTCAATCGTTTTCTTTTAGTTTTATACCCAGATCCTGTCATGTTAAATTGATCAATTTTCTCATCAGCCTTTCGTTTTAAATTTGTACTAACTTGCTTTAGACGATCTTTTATTGAGGATTCCATAGGGCGCGCTTGAACCATATCCGATAAAAGTCCTACTCCAGCGCTTAATGCCTCCTTACCAATCACTCGAGCACCACTTGAAAGTAAAGGTAAAACTGATCTAAATAACCCCCCCTAAGAAGCTCCCAATACCATGACCGCGTTGGTATGGTGCACCCTTATAAATTACTCCAACTCCTGACCCAGCTTGATGTGTATAATAATTTTCATATGGACATTTATGATGATCACGAAGAGAATACATTATTATAATTTTCGGAAATGTAGTTGAATACACACGGTTCCAAACTGGAATGGTATTTTTTGTCCTGTGCTCGATCTTATAACTATTTCCAGCGTATCGAACTCTCTTCGCATAACAGGTAAGTAGTGAGGTTGAGAGAAAACGTGCATTTTATTTGCACCATAAATGTATTTTGTAGGATCTAATGAAATGACTCTTAGTAAAGGAGTCATAACCTCACCCACAATCTGAGGATCGATAATGTCGCAATATAGAAATAGTTGAGATGGTAACCCGAAGTGTAAATTAGCAGGACACTTTCCAAAATTTCTCTCTAGGAGATTTTTATTTGGTTCATAACCTAGTTGTAAACTTAATTTGGGTGATAATGTTAAGGATGTTATATTTTTATCCAAAACAGAAATAGACACAAATTTTGTTATTTCATCATAGCGAAATTTCAAGTTCTCTCCGATACCATTTAACACTCTTAAAATATGCTCAACGTTATCATAGTTGGTAGCTGGAATATGTTTTTTGTAGTACCACTGATGGATGGTTTATCTTCATTACCGGCATGTTAACATAGATTTTGTAATGTATATAACATTTTCATGATCTTGAACAGTAAACATGGTACATGGATATTGAAATTCGACAACTTCCAACCGACCATTCGCCTTCTAATTTAATAGCTTTTGGTAATTTCGTTGAAAAATTTGTGGTCTTGTTATCAGGAAAGTATTCCATTGAACTATTGCTGAGCAAAGTTAAATAAAAACTTTCTTTATTCATATTTCTTTTAAACTAGAAGCTAAAATCCAACTGTTAAATTTATCTGGATAACCTTTCCACTTCACTAATACTCCTTTTCTGTTACCTGAATAACGAGTGTCAATTATTTTATCTATTTTATATTGTGAGGTGGGGTTGTAAGTGATTTTCTGTAATTCTCTTTCATAAAAAGTACCAACTATTGGTTCATTTTGTAAATCTGTTATTGTATAAACAACCCATGGAGATCTATCAATTATTGAAGATATAATAAATATTTCATCACTCCAATTTGATTCATATCCTTTTTGGAAAACATGTTTATATTTAGTTATTCGAACATAATCACCCACATTGAAATTTGGTTTAGGATTTTCTAAAGAAACTTTGTTTGACCGTCTATCATAAGGATTAGTCCAAACTGTCATAATATTGTTGGAATTTACATCACATGGGCACATCTTAATACTAGAGTGAAAGTTGTGATTATAAGAGTATATTAAATCTTGTAAAACATCTATATATCTATAAGTATTATTATGAGTGAAATAACGCCACATTTTCATTTTTAGTGTTCTATGAAATCGTTCAACGATACTGGCCTTAATGTCAGGATTGTTAGTGGTATAATAATTAATCTTTTTGGATTTTAAGTATTTTTGTACATCTTTTGAAACAAATTCTGTACCTTTATCAGATTGTATGCGAGTAGGTGTTAAATACTTTCAGTAAATATACTTTCAAAACATTCTTTAGTTGTTTCTGAGTTTTTCTTTTTCATTGGTCTTGCAAAAGCATATTTACTAAATACATCAATAACACAAAGTATATACTTGAAACCATCATTATATTGAGAATAAGTTCGCATATCACTTAAATCAGCTTGCCACAGTTCATTAATATTTGATAGAATGTACCTATTACGCGGGAATTTTTTTCGAATAGGTTTATGTAATGTGTATGTTTCTTGTGATTTTAACCATTCCTTTACTTGCTTTTTATTCATTTTACCCTTCATAGCTTTTGATAATTTATCAATACTACCAAAACCAGCGGGATTAGATGGATCATAATAAATCCTGTTAATTTCTTCTAGTACGTGGTCCATTTTTCCCACTCAAGCCTTTTACGTATTTTAGTTGTAGACTTTTTATCTATACTGCTCGGTGTAGAAAACTCTATTTTAGTTATAGATTTTGTATCTCCTCTACTCGGTGTAAAAAAACTCTTGAACTTCAATCTCAGAGGGTTTGTTCAGATCTTTTGCTTGAAGTTGGTTAATAAACTCACATCTCTTTGGATTTCCAATATAAGTAAGTGGTACTTTAATATCTTTTAATGCTTCAGCAAATCTATCCCACCCTACTGGATCACTTCTTTTATTAAATCAACAATATTACTTCCAGGAATTTTTTCATTATCAATTATGACTGTACCTTCATTATCCCAATGTATTTTATTTTTACTTGTTTCAACTAAGTTTAATAATAACTATCCCTTTTTATTATAAGTTTTTGGTATTAAACTGAGTATTTGAGCTGGTGTGTAAAGTGGATTTTCATCATTTTCTTTACTTTTAATGGATCGAATCTCCTCCAACAACGATTCAGCATCAACTGAAGTTTTTAGATCTCTATCTTTATTTTTAAAACCAATTTTAGACTTATTTGAATCTTCATTAGATGTATCAGAATAAATTGGTAATCTGAGTGGTTGACGATCTTCTTCGATAAAATGAAGGTATCTTTGCAGTGTTTGTAAATATAACATCCATTTCTTTCGGTCTTCCGTCTTACTATTCATAATATTTTGCATTTCAATATCTAATCGAGATAAATTACTATTAACCTTATTTTCTTGTTTTAATTTTTCAATCAATCCAGGTTCGATAAGTATCATTTTCTTTGCATTTTCCATGTTAACTGGCTAGTCCACTCACTAATCCACTCAATATTGCACCTAATATTATTGGTAAGAAAGCCCCTCCTTTTTGTATAATTATATTTTTTCTTAGTTTATGTTTACACTTACGCACTAGTTTACGGAGTATATTTTTGTGTTTATTCAATTTTTGTTTATCTTGATCTTTAAGAGGTACTTTTCCTTGTAATACGTTATGAATACACTCACAAATACAGTTAATTTCTTCTTCATCACACGTTTTAAGTAATGCTCTTTGATATTTTGGTTTAAGCGTATGCAAAGCGTTTAGCAAATGTTTATGCGTTGTGAGTCGACGATGCATCATTTAGCAATGATTTGAATTGTTTGATTCTTGGTGTATTTAAACTCTTTTGTGGGGACGTAGACTGTACAGAAACCATTAAATGGGAAGACATTTGTCTTGATACGACAAAAATCATTGGTATTCTGTTTTAAATCTACCATTAAATATCCATGTGCCTCTAGAGTTGCATCCCTGTAGGCATCTTCAATGAATTTTGGGTTATCTGGTGACACTTGTCGTGCTAAATATCTTATTTGAGTTTTATCTCGAGGGTTTTTAAAATATATTATATAACTTGAGTTTAAAGATATGTCTCTTTGCCCTTTACCCTGATGAAATAAATTTTGTGTTAAATAAAATACACTGAGATTCCTGTGATGACTACCTTTTGTAAATATATCCACAATTCTTCCATCGGACTCTCTCATTAGATCATCAATAATAACGAGATGTGGGTTTTCACCATCAAACATATTAAGATTTGGAATTCCTTGATGATAGTTAACATTTGGTAAATTATATAAAGGTTGCATTTCATCAAAGCACCATGTGATCTGATTAAAATCACAATTACATATTTCTGTAACTGATTTTATGAAATTTGTTACAAAATTTGACTTCCCACATCCACTTGGTCCCGCCACAATAGCAGTAAACGGATGTATAAAGTGAAACATTACACATGTCTAAAGTTCTAAGGGGTGAAATAAAAAATGAAAGTGTTGGTGTAAAAAATTAATATATATTGTGCACTATAACTAATGTTTTTGGGAAATCAAACAAAATTTATGATTAATTGAAAATTTTATTTTCAAGCAATAACCACTTGTAAAAAACCCACACTTCGTCACAAGAACAATGTAAAATTTTGTGATTATTTTTTGCAAATATATGATTATTACACACATAACGTTTGTTTAAATTTATGACATTTACCAAATCATTGTATTTTGGACATTTGTATTCTTCAATATTAAAAATTCTATCATTCGTAGTCAACATTTTTAAAAATTGTTTTTCTGTTGAACCACCTTTGTATGCGATCACTTCGTCTTTGCACAAATTTCTAATATACCAATTTAATATGGGGATGATGTTCTCTTGTTTGTAGGCACATTTTAATTCTTCGGTCACATCAAAATATGGAATGCCGTGCACGTGTGTTTCACAATAACGAACAGTTTTTTTGTCTTTTGGTGACAAATAATTGAAAGGATAACTTGGCCGAAACAAATAATGATCGATAAACGCATCATTTTTATTAGATAGTTTTACGTCTAGAATAGCCATTTCTCTACATTGAAAATGTTTATGAGGATATGTAATGTAAAATCCGTCCATGTCGATGATGTATCTAATATTTTTTAGATTTTGTGTCATTTTGAACCAAAATGTTAAAAGTATTTACACGTGACTAAAAATATGTTTGTTCCAACAAACTTCACATAACAATGCTTCATTACTTCCCATCATCCCATTTCTTCCTTCTGCTCTTGTCTTCCTGTAATTTAAGTAAACAGAATCACATTCATTAATGATCAACTAATGACTGTCATTGTTAAAAAAGTATCTTTTAACTACTCTAGTATTCGTAGATGCGGTACACACACAATATTTAAATATAATTTGTTAACACTAAATCATAAACTCGTAAGAAAATAACAGAAAGAAAAGTAAGTTTGTCAATAGAATAAACACTTACATATATGGCCTTTGATGCGTTGAAGTAACACAAATGTAGTATTGATAGATCCACTGCGGTCAAACGACCATACACTAACTCCATGACTGCACTTGCTTGGTCTTATATAGTACCAGTAAGTAATAATTCTAATCTAAAGAATTTCTGCAGTGGAATTGATAGTAACTTTATGCGTCAACAAGCTTATCTCACATTTTGTTGCTTATCTCAACATTACTTCGTGTCGCGTCTTGTTCAGTGTATTGATGACTCAAATACGTTTTGTATAACACAAAATAATGCAATTTAATATTTAGAAATCACTATAATTGATCATTCCTATGTTAGTCATTGAGTAGATTGTACTGTAATAATCTACTAATAGCAGTAATATCATGGATACACTAGATGTACAACACATCTGAAAAAAATTCACCCCACTCTAGAAAATAATGTTTATGCCGCCAATAAACTGCCCATGTACACCCACGTACCAACGTATATAATATGCAATTTGGATACAGATGATAAACCAGGGTCACATTGGGTAGCTTTATATATCGATACGAATGACGTCGGTCAATATTTTGATTCATTCGGACGTGCACCTGTACGATATCATCTAGAGTTTTTAAAAAGAAATTGTAAAAGATGGAACTGGAATGTTGATAGGATTCAGAATGAGTGGACTTCAGTTTGTGGCGAATATTGCTTAATGTATTTGCTATATAAGTTTCAGGGATGTTAAATGCATAGTTTTACGAGTATATTTACAGGGAACACATTGTACAACGATATTTTAGTGGATGAGATGTTTCGCTCCTATTTTATAGATAATAAGTAATAAGATTTTGTGTAAATAAAAAATTTTAACAAAATTAGGTAATGTGTTTTATTGATGAGTCAGATTAGTGTAGATAGGAACAAAGGAGTATAATACAATAGCACCACGCTGAGGAAGAATAGATAATGACGGTATTCAATGAACAATAGATAAGTAGATAAGAATAATGGGGGCGCTAATGACGGTGGAGGCCCGCACCGGATATCAATTAGATAAGAGTTAATTGATCTGCACATCTCCGGAAGCGTGCATCCTACGCAAAAATGGACCGCAGATTCGTGATCAGAGCATGCCAAAACCTTTTTCTTTTGTTTTTAAATCGTGATTCGACGAACGTCGTACTTGTGCCACTTCTGACTCAGTGCGCCAGAACTGGTACAACGTAACTACTTCTGTGTGTTACTATTGTCGACCGAGTTTACTGAGCTAAAGCAATTATCTTTTATTCTTTGCGTGAGAGAGATGCCTTTGCCTTCACTATCCTTAGCAACGTGTAGTGTACGATATGAAAAAGTGAGTAATTTTTTCCAACTTTCTGAATCATTTTTATTTACTATGTCATTGATGCATGACGACAATCAGAGGGCTACACTATTTCTTGCACCTCTTGGTATTCCTTTTATGACTGGACAATTGAATTTTAAATGGCTTAATTTTAAGGAAATGTTTTCGTTCGATGGGCAATCTATTTGTGGGGGGTAATCTTGGACTTGTAGTGATTTGTGGGTTCTGGTTTTATGAATATTTAGGCCTCTTTGCTCTTTGAAAAAGCGTGGTTGTGAACAATCTGTACACTGTACGAGGTGTTGTGATGCGGCCACCGCTGACCTCTCCCTTGAGGAAAGCCTATCAGCCAGAGACATGCAAATTATTTACATTAAATGTATAGATATGTACAAAAATAACAAAAAATATAGAAAAGTAATAAAATCTATACTTACAGAACAAGAGCATAAAAAAAGAAATATTTTAGTTACAGCACCAACACAATTATTTACATTTATATATGAACATGTCATTAGAATAATCATTTAAAGAAAAAGGAAATGTCTTTAAATATATGTCATATAAAAATTCCCTTCGATTGGAAAGCGCATGCGTGACCAATAAACAGAACTTGTTTCTAAGTTGCCAACCAAAATAGGAATCTCGGCAGTACGCACGTAAAATACGGTAATTGAAACGTGGTAGAGCCATGCTGCAATTATATTAGTAGTATATTTGTAGCACGAATTGGTCGGCTCGACCGGGGAAGGACTACGCTCTCACAGAATAGCAGCGTGAAATAGTAGCTTAATGCTGCTGTATTTCGTATGGTGAGTGTAGAGAACCGGAGACCCTTTTTACTGGAAATGAGGCATTCCATCTCAGTTCTCACGGGTGACAACGCATCTGCATTTTGATTTGTAATGGAAGATAGATGTAGATGTCTATGGGCCGCAGCAACCACTTACCATCAGGTGGACTGTGTGCTCGTTTGTCACCCTATCCTATAAAAAAAAAGACTCATCTCTAATTAGGTTTAGGCACTCCTCACTCTTACTCCTTTGACTTAGAGATGAAGCGTATATACTAGAACAGATCCAGGGACTAAGTATTTAACGAGACTAGGTTGCACCTATTCCAACTTTTAAAATACTTGATCCATCTAGTCTCACTGTGCCTCCGCGTCGTACTCGTATTTTGTTGCCGTAGACGGTAGTTACTAGGTGCTCAACTCGGGTCGTCTTTGCCTAAATCATTAGTTTGTCAGTCATTTGAATTTGAACCAAATTTTAATGAACATAAAGGTAACGTGACGCGCACTCGTGTTTGTTGTGTAATAATATATTCTGTCCTTTTTTAACTAGACTATTCCGTAGTCTTTCTATCTTTGTCTGTCAATACTCGAGACTCGAGACTAGTCGGGACTCGGACTAGTTCAACCAAATACTAGTATGAGACTAGTCGGGACTCGGACTAGTTCAACATCTTATACAAGAGTACAAGGCAGGCGAGTGTCTATTGTCAAATACGGTACGGACTCATGCGAATGTGATCTCGGTGGACGCTGTTTTCATGTTTCCATGATTACATAACACAGTATTGGAAGCGTAAACAATTTACGTTTCGATGATTATGTAATATATTTTGATGAATATGCATTAAATAATTAATATAAGTAAATGTGTCATACATGTTTTTAGTAGTATAAAAATGCGTTCATTTACCCACATTTACTAATCTATATATTTTATAATCGTTCGTAAGGAGTGATCTTCAGTCGTGCGCCGGAACTGACAAACTCACTTTTTATTTTTCAGAACAATTCTTTTTTTTAATGTTATTTATAATAATTATGCAAACAATATTCTAAAAAAATATTATAATTAGGCTCGTTACTATTAAGATTATATGAGAGATAAATGAAAATAATCCACTTTAAATTCTCCCTTCCGTCATTAGTATGAGCTGCATCAACCAATTATAGAATTATAGCAATAGTAAAAAAAAACATAGCAGCTTAAAATCAAGACATACGAAATCAATAGGTGAGTACTCCCATTCTAGAGTTTTTCAAATAAATCAAAGATAAACATCTTTTAAAACAAATATTTACAAAATATGAAGTACTACTATCAGTAGCATTTGAAGTAGATTGGAAGTAAATGATCTTAATTTATTTCTCATATAACCTTAATTCTCGTAATTTAGTTACGAGAATAATTATAATAATTTTGTATTTGAGAGTATGAAGGGAAGATGTACGAATTCATTATTGCACACGTTTCAGCAGTACGCACGTAAAATATGTTACTTGAAACTATAGCGTATCCTATTCCTATTCCAACAATACTAAACTTTATGTGTACTTGATACTTTATGGACTAGGTGGAACAAGTATTTGGATCGAGTATTTCTACGGAATTGGACTAGGTTAGGCATGTCGATCTTAAATCGATTAATCGAAAAATCGATTCTTTGGCATAAAATAATCGATCTTTTAGATCGATTCCAAGCACCGCATCGATTCACTGAATCGATCCAAAAACCTCTCGAATCGGACTGATTCATCTGATTCAAGAACTAGCGATAAAATTCCCAAACTGGCTGGGGTCAGATACCGCAGTTTTTTAATTTTTTGCTGTTGGGGGACGCAAAAACAACCGGTCGTACTTGGTTGATAATTTGAACTCAATATATATTTGAATAAAATAAATATTTATGAACGCATCCAACAATATCGAAAAGTTGTCATTTCATTTTCATTTCTAAAATTCTAATTCTAATCTTACCTGTGGAATGTTGGTCTAACTTAATCTGTGCTGTGAACAAAGAATACATATACATACTACAATAAAATATTATAGCTGTGAAACTGTTTGAACTGTGAACTTGTGAATTTACATTATTTATTATCAAAAACATACATACTGTGAGCTGTAAGTACAGACAAAGTAATTTTTAATACCTAGATAATGTAAACAAATATTATACCGTACGTTGAAGTTTATAGAGGTTTATAGTAAGGAAATAACCAGTATTGTGTTCGTGTAACATTCACTTCAATTTGATAAATAGTTTTGTTGAACTTTTGTTAAAATATTGTTGTTGTTTCTAGCCTAAAATTTCAAATAAAAGTGATACATGGAATCACTTTGTAAAAAAAAAGGATCGAGTGGCTTATGTGCGAACCACTACTAACACAAGCGTTTCAAGCTTACTAGGAGTGGTTAAAAGGAGTATTGGTAATGATAATTAATAAGATTACTAATATTTTATTTCAAAAAAATATTAAAGTTCAATTAAAGAAAAAAATCGCAAATCATGTTTGAAAATGTCACGATTAATCGAAAATCGATCTTTTAATCCTCGATTTAATCGATAATCGATTCTAGTGTTTTCGATTCAAATCGATTCAGAGATCGATTTTTTTAACAGTGAATCGACATGCCTAGACTAGGTGCACCTAGTACGAAATTTACCTAGTACGACTCATCTCTACTTTGACTTTCTATTATTATATGGGGAACAGCGCGTCCGCAGTCCCCAGTACCAAAAATTACACACTTACATTAAGGGTAGTAGCAGGGGTCAACCTAACCGCAGTGCAATGGAAAGGCTTCGCCCCAGTACAACTACCTTTATAGTTGCATATTATCACATAATATGCTACGGTTCGCTCACTAAGCTGTACTCATTTATTTGCATAAAATCTCAACACCGCTAGTTAAGAAACAATTCGTGCCATCTAGTGGATAACACTTGAATCACGTATGTACAACTGGTTTGTACAACTATGTAGCCTAACCGTGTTTTATATAGTTCATCATAGATAGCGCTTTTCTTTGTACTGAACAATAAAAAGATCCATATTATTTTTCTTATGGACAGAGACATATGGGACATATGGACAGCACAGAGTACATTATATATATTAGAAGACTCACTTAAGTAAAAATAATCATCATAAATTGCGCTGATTCACATCTTTAGTTTTTTTTTTCATTTAGGCAATATTTACTATCACAGAACTGAATATACAGTATTATTTTTCAAAGAGTAATTAAATTTTAAATTTAAGTTCAAATACTGTTTCACATGTGAAGGGAGTAGAATACTATGACTAAAATTTATGATGAAAATTTTGAATTAAATAAATAAATTAGTTAAAAATCTATCGAAATTCAAATCATATATGTATGTTATACCTTCGTTATTCACAACAATATAACTTACTTCTGTTATTGTATTCCAGGAACAGGACTATACTATTAATAATTATTAAATAGCGGAACTACAAATAACATTCCGGGACTATAACATATCCGGTGGCGGATTCATAAATTTGACGCCAGTAGGCTATTAAAATTTTGCCGCACCTACCGAATTCTACAATTCGACTATTTCTTGTGCAATCTTAACTAAATCTTTGGGTTGTAAAAATAATCTATGAATTAACATATATTATATCGAATTATATCGTCGATATTTTTAAATCACGATGTATCGATATTTCTTTTGGAGTATGGAATTCGTATCCATTTCGATATATTTTCAATTATTGTATTAATCAACAAAAGCGTTCATGTTCCGTTGTCTTGGTTTTCGTCGTCCAACCCAGTAATACAATGTAACACCACTATGGGTCTTATCCTACATCATGCAAAACATGATGATATATCGATATTTATCACGGACGTATATCAATACTGTTTAAAAATATCGATATTTTTTTCACTTGTCTATCCTCAATTCCTAGTCAGAAAAGCACACATTTTGTATAGGATACGGTTACTGACCTCTATTATACAGCGTACTTGTATATATAGAGGTCAGTGGACAAGGGTGACAAACGAGCAAACAGTCCACCTGATGATACATGAAGGTTAGAGAACAGGAGAACGATCACTACGTACTAAAGCATAGCCCACCTGTCCTTGATAATTGTAGAATATATAGCGGCGCTGACGTCGGGGAGTAGTGACTGCGAAGTTAGCTGTTTTAGAGTACAAGTAGATGAAGTTAGTTGAATAATGTACAAATTTTCATTTCATTTTTAATGAGAAAATTTTCATGCTCCGGAATTTTGTAATTTTTGACAAAAAGAAACATTAAAAAATGGAGAAATATTTTATTGTGCGTGGATGTGCAAGTGGTTTAGCATCTGATCGGAAAAATAGACTGAAAATGACTTCTATTGACCGAATCTCGAGCGATCGCAGCGCCTCACTTATGGTGTCCATATTTCTGGGACACTATTTTCTACGGTGATCGTTCTCCTGTTCTCTAACCTTCATGTGATGGTAAGTGGTTGCTGTGACCCACAGACATCCACATTTATCCTCGATTATGAATCAAAATGCAGATGCGTTGTCACCCGTGAGGACTTAGATGGAATGCCTCGTTTCTAGTAAAAAAGAGTCTCCGGTTCCCTACACTCACATACAAAACACAGCAGCTTAAGCTGCTATTGCACAGTGCATTTTGTGAGAGCGTAGTCTTTCTAGTCGACTCATTCGTGCTTGGTGTTACTATGTAATAAATAAAACAGAAAAAAATATTTTAAAATAATTTTATTATATTCATCAATATTTGTAATTTTGCGATTCGTACTGCCCCAAATATTTATATTTTAGTTTTTATACAATTATAGTACAATGTTACAAGTCCCAAGGCTACAAAACTTATACAAAACTAAATAATATTGCGAAAGAAGGAACAACATGATTTAAATTACATTTTTTAAGAAACTTATCCTCCCAACTTCTATATTTTACAGATACATAAACAAAACTGAAAACACAGATTTCTACAGTCTTTATATGGCAACAATAACATTGTCATGTCAACCTAAATAGGCTTTCATTTACAATAATTAGTGGTAATCAAGGACTTCATAAAATTTGATTAATATAATTTATTATATATAGTTTAATTAATTTTATTCAATATACAGTCATGTATTATGTTTCAGGTATTTCTCCTTTTTTTAATTTTGAGGTTAATCCTCAGTTACTACATAAATTTGAACTTTAAGAAATCATAGGCTTAAGGTTTTTTTTTGCAAAAACCACATCATATGCCACAATATTGTGACACCTTTTTCCTGATTCAGCAAAACTTTGCAATCATATCATAGAGTAATTACTAAAAAACAGCAAACTGGAAACCAACAGATTGTATATTAAAAAAAATGCTGTGTTAAACAACGAATGGCGTGTAGATGTAAGGAGAACCGCCTCATATGGGAGAATAGTTGTAAAAGTGTCCATCTGTAAGCAGTAAAAATATATAGATAGGGGGGACATACCTGCCCTCTTATGGGGAAATATTCAAAAAAATTATTTTATAATTTTCAAAAAAAAAAATTTTGAAATCTTTTTGGAAAATTACAGTAAAATTTATTTTTTAATTAAATCGAGTAATAAGATAAAAAACCATTTAAATTCCTTCTAATTTTCATTTTATTCCTTTAATCGCATAAAACTAAACTCCGGGACTCCTGTATAATACTGCGCTCATTATTGTATTAAAATATCCACGTACAGTGGTCCATAGGTATTTGATTAATACAAAATTCACAAAAAAATTAATTTAAATACATAACATATTGTACTTACAATAATAAATAAACTCTATACATATAAATGACGTTGTATTGTGATGTTTGATACACTGTGAGTACATCCAACCATACATATCCCACGATCCTGCGGGGTAGGCGGAATCTCAGAACGGGTACGAGCTAGGCTTGCCAGAAAGTACATATACTAAGAACACGTACTAGTAGTTAACTACATTTAATTAACGAATGTTTTGCACTTGCCAGACTTAGTAAACACAACTCTAATGGTATGTCCCGAAATGTACGCAGTATACTGGTGAATGCAAATGACGTAATTAATTGACGCCATATTGTACTGACGTGCCGCCGGCATATTGTGTCGGATATCCCGCCATATTAAAACAAATTGTAATTGTGTGTACGCTGAATGAAGCATGCCGGAATTTGTTTTTATTTATTCAAATACAAAAAATATAGAATTATCGCTGGTATCTCCATTCTTCACAAATTTATTGAAACAGGATATAATAACTTTTGGAGCACAAAATGACATAAAATAATCGCCAACAGTTTACAATATGGCGCAAATGTATGTTGTCATATACTGGCCAATGTTTTGAAACGAATCAGCAATATGGCGTTGATTTGTGACGTCATTTGCATTGGCCAGTATACTGGGTTCTATTTCGGAACATACTCAAGAGTTCACAATGATGCACGACTTTCTTTAGAGCAACCCAGCTATACCTACCCAGGCACTAAATAAACTTATGATAATAAATACATCTCGAGTAACATATTGTTGAACACAAAAAGAAAGGAAACGCTGAAAATTTTAATTCTTGAATATAATAGTCTATAGTAGACCTTGGTACAGTCTCTACGAAAATACGATATCTCTATAGACCGCAGAGACAACTCCCAAAGACTCTTCCTCGTATAATATAATTCTTAATAAATAAAAAATATAATTAGCGTATATTTATCTGAATACTACGTTACTCCCAGCTGTGGGACATTATCCCAGATTCTTAAAACAATTTTTTTTTTTTTTTGCGCCCGAAGCAATTAAAGGGCTACCCTGTACGTAGGGAGGCGGAAAATGCATTACGCATACCACGATAGCCGGTCTATCGTGGTTATGGGGGACTCACTGTCCTACCGGGGACTCTAAGTGATACCCCCCTAAAAACCGCCTTTAGGGACAGGCAACCGGCTGATTAAGCTCTATTGTGCCTTATCATGAGCGACCCTCTTTTGGGAAAAGAGGGCGCAGACTTAAAACAATAGTTTGTTAGCTCTTATATATGTACAAGTTACGTCTAAAGCATCAACCCAACGCAAATTTTTAAAACCCCACTGTAAATATCCCCCTGTGGTTCCCACTGAGTGTGTCATCAGAATCAGTATTTGAATATATAGAATATAACTCTACTTAAGAAAACTCAAAACCTAAAAATTTAAATAACATTGAGAAGTATTTTAAACATTCAAAAATGTTTCTACTATAACTAGAGATGGCCCGAATATTCGGCTAAATCACCGAACATTCGTTAAGGTGATACTCCGACCAAAACCTTGCGATAGTGCATTTTTCAGAGACTATTATCTCATTAGTTATGTATGTAATATATAATGTAGCTGTTAGCTGTTCCACTTTGAATAAAATAAAATAAAATAAACTATATACAAAAGCACATTATTAATGTTCGATATCGTATCATCACGTTCCACGTTCTAATTTATTTCTATGATATGAATAAATTTAAAATCTACATTTAAAAATGACTTAAATTATTGATTACAATAATGGATAGATTCTTCATTTATTTCTTAGTTCGCTTTTCTTTTTTAATTGAAATAATTCCAAAAATTTGGGCGTATTTTTTACGCGATATCTTGTAGCGAGAGCGTGTGGATTGAATAGGGTCGAACGCTCAAGGTCGTTCACTAGGGGTAACGCCTTAACTTAGTGGTACTTAGTGTCCACTGTATTGAAATGTATGAATTGAGTAATGCCATGTCTTTCATAATTTTACAGTTGGAAGTATATTTTATTTATTGGTTAAATCTACTTGTATAGCGTTATGTTTTTGAGGTACTGTAGATTTGTTTCCAATTATAGCAAATAGAAGGCTTGATAAAATGTTTTTGGAATCAAACAAACAAACATTTCATTACATTAGTACATTTCACTTTACTTTGGTCGCCAGTTTCTCTAAAATAATTCCAAATAAGTCCAAAAAACGAGCTTTACGATAACAAGTTCTGATATAAATTGGATGCTGCCGAATAATGTTTGGCCGAATATTCGGTTCGGTAAAAGTTTCACCGAACTTTCGGCCGAATATTCGTATTCGGTTAAATCCATATTCGGCCCATCTCTAACTATAACATTGAAATATATACAATATTAAAAACTATAGTACAATAAATCATGTTTAAGTTATGTTTAGACCATCTAGCGTCAATTTTAAGGGCCACTTGACTGTCAATCAATTTTATTCGAACCTAAGAATGAAGTAAATGGTGCTATTGCAGTTATTTTCCTAGAAATTTTTAAAGGTTTCACTTCTGCCTGGTGTGAACTGCACACATGATTTATTTTTATAGTTTTTACTACGTGTTCATTTCAAGTTTGCCGTCGTCCACCGTTATGATATCACATCCGACGGTACCGTAGGCAAAAAGTTATCTTGTTTATCTATAATATCAAATAAAGATGATGATTATTTTTTTTGTCAAATTGAGCAAAACTAAGTAAGAACTTGTTTGTCCTATACACAATAATTGAGAGCAAACAAGTAGATAAAATGCATATTGTAAAATAATTTATTTAGTAAAGTGAAATAATAAAAGTGAATAGGAGCGTATCGGATATAATTATAAAATATTATAATTAAAAATTGTTATAGTTTTTTTTACATTTAAAAGGCGCTGCTATCGGTACTAGCAGGGCGACGCTTGAGGCGCGGAGTGAGGGGGCGTGGCGGGACGTAACTGCATTCTTGCAATGAACAAGTAGTACTCGTAATATTATATATTTCAATGTTATAAAAGAATAAACTTTGAATCTTGTTAAAAATACTTCTCAATGTAATTTAAAATTTTAATGGTCAAGTTGTCTGAAGAAAAGTTATTTCTATACTGATTCTGATAACGCACTAACAAACAGTAGTAACCAAAGTGTATTTGTTACATGTTATATTTTTCTACAGGCAACATTAATCTCATTATAACATCACTCACTCCCTCGACTAAATTACCATTATTACCACAGATATATTACCATTTCGTGCAGTAGCAGAATACAATTTTTTAAATTATTGCAAGATTTTCAGAATTTCTTAAACTGTATTTATTTACTCGACGTTTATTGAAGTGATAAGTTCTTTAGAATCGTAGTGATATGAGACTCGATGAAATGAAAAAGCCACATTAAAAAGAGACAAACATATACATCCATAGGATTTAGGCTGCGAGAGAATGAGATAGAAGATGTTGTTATATTATATAGAATATGTGTTTCCTGTCATCTCTGGCTTCTTTCGTAAGGTAGAACTACACAAATGTTTCTTTTTGACCAAAATTTAAGGGACGAGGTAGGGTTAAAAGAAGATAAGGCCAGTGAGACCGAATAAAGAAAGTAAACAGTAATGCTGAATTGTTTCCTTTGATTTTTTTTTGAAGTTACTGAGCTAGAGCGCTGCTCGGATCGTCGTCGACTGAGCTCTTTCCGATCAGCTTGACTCACTGGCACTGCAAAGACGTTATCGCATCTACCACAGGTAGTGCTCTGAGGAATTATTCGGACTAATTCCAGCCGCACAATTTCACCATCGCACATCACGACAGAACTCACGATATCATCCATACCATCTGGATTCCTTGTGGAATCGACTACCACCAGAGACTTTTCCGGACCGATACGACTTAGGGACCTTCAAGAAAAGAGCCTTCTCCTTTTTAAAAGGCCTGCAACGCATCTGCAATTCTCCTGTTGTTGCAGTTATTCATGGGCGGCGGTAATCACTTACCATCAGGGGAGCCGTATGCTCGTCCGCTCCTCACAGAAGTGCAGAAGTGAGCGGCACAGTTGACAAGCAATACCTTATATACTGAAGAATCAAGATAAAATCAAATTAAGAGTCCCCTTTACCAACAAGCAAGTATATCTGTAGATATACGGATGTAAAGGTGATAGGTATATCAAAATCTATGGATGACAGGCTTGAGTTTTTTAAAACGCTTCTAACCTCCAGTTAAATTGACTATCATAGTTATACTATTTGATATTTTTCTATTACAAAATTATTTAATAAAACATATATATTTCTAATTTACATAATATACAAGTTAAAGGAAATAGTGTTTTACAATATTATACAGTATAAAACGCTTAATTTAAGTAAAAAATACTTGCTAAATCGCCGCCGTCTGTTGGTAGTGTGCCCAGAAGACTGGCTGAGTTGCCTCGCCGTATTGCGAGGCTGATCCGCTGACCAAAATATCTTCTAGCTTTTGGGTCATCAGAGACATTGACAAGGCGGGATGAGATATCCCTGTACAAACGTCTTGCATCAGGACCCCACGGCCCCAGCGTTTCTACACCAAACGGCACAAACATGTATCCCTCTCCGAGGGCTACATATTTGCACTGGTTAAGGCTCGTCGAATGACGTCATTAATGGCTGCAGGCGAGGGATGCGACCAGCACTTCGCTGGCATGCCAGGCCGTGGTGGCCAAGAATTTCGACCTCTTTACCACAGCGGCAGCGATGGAGCTCATTGGTTTTTAAACCCAATCTCAGGCTGATAGAAAGTGAGAAAGTAGTACTGTCCAAGAGTGTACCGACATTCGATGAGGGCAGCGCATTCTGGTTGAATGCGCTACCCTCATCGAATGTCTCCCGTATAGCCCGACTCCTTCTCCATAGATGCTAAAAGACGGGCTCGCTCTGTAGGGTTCGCACAGTTTTTTAATAGGTTTTTTTGAACCTGGATACAGAGTGGCTCATCCCAATGCCTCTGCGAAGCTGGGTTTGTCGGAAAAACTTGGTCCGGCCCGGTCTTATTGATTCAGGCTTCCTTGGCCTCAGCCAAGCACGAGATCTCTACATCACCGAGTGATGGGTTAATAACTGTTCCAAGAAGGTCTTTCATTTAATGGACAATTTAGAATTTCTATCATAGTTTTCCAAACGTGCATCCAAAGAGTTGAACACCAGTAGTTACGTTGTACCAGTTCTGGCGCACTTGTAGTTACGTTGTACCAGTTCTGGCGCACTTGTAGAAAGGTTGTACCAGTGCTGGCGCACGACGTTCGTCGACTCACAATCCTAATAAAAAAAAAAAGTTTTTGGCATGCTCTGATCACGAATCTGCGGTCCATTTTTGCGTAGGATGCACGGTTCCGGAGATGTGCAGATCAATTAACTCTTATCTAATTGATATCCGCTGCGAGCCTCAACCGTCATTAGCGCTCCATTGTCCTTATCTACTTATCTATTGTTGATTGACTACCGTCATTATCTATTATTCGTCAGCGTGTGGGTCGGCTTATGCTATTGTATTATACTCCTTTGTTCCTATCTACAACACTAATCTGAATCATCAATAAAACACATTACCTAATTTTGTTAAAATTTTTATTTATAAAATACAAAATCTTATTACTTATTATCTATAAAATAGGAGCGAAACATCTCATCCACTAACATATCGTTGTACAATGTGTTCTCTGTAAATATACTCGTAAAACTATGCATTGAACATCCCTGAAACTTATATAGCAAATACATTAAGCAATATTCGCCACAAACTGAAGTCCTATCAACATTCCAGTTCCATCTTTTAAACACATTACCTAATTTTGTTAAAATTTTTATTTATAAAATACAAAATCTTATTACTTATTACCTATAAAATAGGAGCGAAACATCTCATCCACTAACATATCGTTGTACAATGTGTTCTCTGTAAATATACTCGTAAAACTATGCATTGAACATCCCTGAAACTTATATAGCAAATACATTAAGCAATATTCGCCACAAACTGAAGTCCTATCAACATTCCAGTTCCATCTTTTACAATTTCGTACAGGTGCCCGCCCATATGAATCAAAATATTCACCGACGTCATTCGTATCGATATATAAAGCTACCCAATGTGACCCTGGTTTATCATCTGTACCCAAATTGCATATTACCTAGTCAGGTCATAAATTCTATCACATGTTTAATGTAAAATAATTGAAACAAGTTTATTCATTATGTAACCATTTATATACCAAAATGAACTTAACAAAACATAGATTCTTATGACACTATAGTTTATTCAAAATGACCTCCGTAATTTTGAATACAGGCCTTCAATCTGCGCGTCCAGTCGTCTATCTCACCACGAACGAGGTCCATGTCATATCGGCGGCTGCCTTAATTAAAGATGTCTTGATTGACTCGAAATTGGGATGAGGCTTTGAGCACGCCTTTTCCTCCAAGTGTTACCATATCTTGTAATCTAACAGATTCAAATCTGGACTGGTCTTTGTGTCGGATGAAGTCGATTTCACGCGCCGCCAGCCAGTCTTTTTTTTGTTTTTAAAGAACGTTACCTCCACACTAGGTTTTTCTCCTGTATCGTGGGGCAGTTTACAAACACAAATTTCACAAGGACAAACATCCAAACTCGGAACAATTACTTGTAGGTCGTACAAATACTTGTTCCGTGCGGGATTCGAACCCGCGATCCCCAAGCGCAGCCACTCATTGCTAAGCCACTACGCCACGGAGCTGTCAAAAGTCTTGTGTGCTCTTCGCTCTATGAGCTGACACCGAATCTTGTTGGAATACCCAGTGCCTGTTATTGAACATGGTATGAGAAACAGGTTACACAAGGTTCGTCAGGACTGTATTTTGATACACAACTGCATTCGTTTTTAACCTTTCTCACAAAAATGTACCTCTATTAAGCCCCAATAAGAAACTCCCAACCATACCATGAGCGAGGATGGAAAATGACCTCGTTGGGCACGCGGAATACGGTTGCTCGCTTCTTCACTACTGTGTGCGTACACCTTATCATTTTGTTTGTTGTAGCTCTCTTCTACGGTAAAATTTTTTTTATCCGAAAAAAGAATTTCCCGATATTTTTTTCCCGCGTACCGCTTCACCAAAGCGCGGCATCTCTTCAGTCTCAGATCCATTAGACGAGCATTCAAACGATGTCCTGTTTTTCTTCGATATGCCCGAAGCCCTAAGTCTTCATTTAACGCCGTGGTTCTGCTTAACCCCATCTAAAGGGCCAACAGTTTCTGCTTACGTTTGGGATTTCTTTTGAATTCGCACCTTTACAGCTTTTATCACTGCTGGAGTCCTAACAAATCGAGGGCGACCACTTCTTGACCTGTCATCTACACTAGAGTCTTCATTGTATCGTTTGATGGTACGATAAACGAATCTTTTGGTTATATTCAAATTTTTCAGTATATCAAAAAATTTTATTGGCTCGTAATCGCAACTGCAACACGGTCTTTTTTTAAGCGTCCACTCCATATGTAAAAATGAGTAAAATTCTAAAAAGTATACAGTTTTATTTTCATGAACAATTCGAATTCAATAAACTTTTTTGTGGCCAGCATTCTAAAAGAAAAGTTTTTACTGTGTGACAATACTTATGACCTGACTAGGTATATACGTGGGTGTACATGGGCAGTCTGTTAGCAGCATAAACATTATTTTCTAGACTGGGGTGAATCTTTTTCAGATGTTGTTGTACATCTAGTGTATCCATGATATTACTGCTATTAGTAGATTACTACAGTACAATCTACTCAATGACTAACATAGGAATGATCAATTATGTGATTTCTAAATATTAAATTGCATTTTTTCTGTTATACAAAACGTATTTGAGTCATCAATACACTGAATAAGACGCAACACGAAGAATGTGAGATAAGGTTGTTGACGCATAAAGTTATTATCAATTCTACTGTAGAAATTCTTTAGATTAGAATTATTACTTACTGGTACTATATAAGACCAAGCAACTGCAGTCATGGAGTTAGTGTATGGTCGTTTGACCGCAGTGTATCTATCAATAATACATTTGCGTTACTTCAACGCATCAACGGCCATAGATGTAAGTGTTTAATCTATTGACAAACTTACTTTTCTTTCTGTTATTTTTTACGTGTGTATGATTTTGAACGACAGGCCTGTTGGTCTAGTGGTTAGTGACCCTGACTGTTATGCCGGAGGTCGTGGGTTCGATTCCCACCCAGGACAAATGTTTGTGTGATGAGCACGATCATTTGTTCTGTGTCTGGGTGTAATTTATCTATAATATTTATGTATTTAGAAATATATAAGTATGTTTATCAGTTGTCTAGTACCCATAACACAAGCTCTGCTTAGCTTGGGACTAGATGGCGTTGTGTGATAGTTGTGGAATATTATTATTATTATTATTTAGTGTTAACAAATTATATTTAAATATTTTGTGTGTGTATATGATTAAGCCGTGGTAGCTCAGATGGTTAGCGCAAGCTGTAAATTTTACAGTACGTAACGCGGGTTCGATCCCCGCCGACACCAATTAAATTGTTAATTGCAATTTTAAGTGTTTATTCTATTGACACACTTACTTTTCTTTCTGTTATTTTCTTACGTGTGTATGATTTAGTGTTAACAAATTATATTTAAATATTGTGTGTGTATATGATTAAGCCGTGGTAGCTCAGATGGTTAGCGCAAGCTGTAAATTTTACAGTATGTAACGCGGGTTCGATCCCCGCCGACACCACTTAAATTGTTAATTGCAATTTTAAGTGCTGATTTACCACGTGCTCGGCGGTGAAGGGAAACATCGTGAGGAAACCTGCATGTCTGAGAAAATTTCGAAGGCATGTGAAGTTCGCCAACACGCATTGAGACCGCGCCGCGGACATTTCCTAGCCATAAATACAAAGAAAATAGCAGAAAGTAAAAAGTTAAAAAATACTTTTTTAACAATGACCGTCATTAGTTGATCATTAGTAAATGTGATTCTGTTTTCTTAAATTACAGGAAGAAAAGAGCAGAAGGAAGAAATGGGGTGATGGGAAGTAATGAAGAATGAATTGTTATGTGAAGTTTGTTGGAACAAACATATTTTAGTCACGTGTAAATACTTTTAACATTTTGGTTGTGATTATTTTTTGCAAATATATGATTATTACACACATAACGTTTGTTTAAATTTATGACATTTACCAAATCATTGTATTTTGGACATTTGTATTCTTCAATATTAAAAATTCTATCATTCGTCGTCAACATATTACGGAGGTCATTTTGAATAAACTATAGTGTCATAAGAATCTATGTTTTGTTAAGTTCATTTTGGTATATAAATGGTTACATAATGAATAAACTTGTTTCAATTATTTTACATTAAACATGTGATAGAATTTATGACCTGACTAGGTAATATGCAATTTGAGTACAGATGATAAACCAGGGTCACATTGGGTAGCTTTATATATCGATACGAATGACGTCGGTGAATATTTTGATTCATATGGACGGGCACCTGTACGAAATTGTAAAAGATGGAACTGGAATGTTGATAGGACTTCAGTTTGTGGCGAATATTGCTTAATGTATTTGCTATATAAGTTTCAGGGATGTTCAATGCATAGTTTTACGAGTATATTTACAGAGAACACATTGTACAACGATATGTTAGTGGATGAGATGTTTCGCACCTATTTTATAGATAATAAGTAATAAGATTTTGTATTTTATAAATAAAAATTTTAACAAAATTAGGTAATGTGTTTTATTGATGATTCAGATTAGTGTTGTAGATAGGAACAAAGGAGTATAATACAATAGCATAAGCCGACCCACACGCTGACGAATAATAGATAATGACGGTAGTCAATCAACAATAGATAAGTAGATAAGGACAATGGAGCGCTAATGACGGTTGAGGCTCGCAGCGGATATCAATTAGATAAGAGTTAATTGATCTGCACATCTCCGGAACCGTGCATCCTACGCAAAAATGGACCGCAGATTCGTGATCAGAGCATGCCAAAAACTTTTTTTTTTTTATTAGGATTGTGAGTCGACGAACGTCGTGCGCCAGAACTGGTACAACCTTTCTACAAGTGCGCCAGAACTGGTACAACCTAACTACTAACACCGCAGCACGTACGTAAAATTTGGCACAAAAAGACAGTATTTTAGTATGGCATATGCCATGTGTGGGCTAATTTCTTTTTAGACGACTGGATGACTCCTCAAATTTTAAAATCTGTTCACTCACAAAGCATTGAAAGGAGTCATACAGAATAGGAGCACCTAAAAGGCGAAGCGATTTGCTGTTAATTATTTATATATTTGGGGCTAGGGAGTTAAATTTGCTAACAATTTGATCTTTTTCGGGGGGGGGTAAATTCTCATTAACAAAAAGTTCGCATTTAAAAAAATTCAATATGAGGCCAATAGAACTGAAAGTAGCAATAAGACTGGTTAAATCGTCAAGCACTGAGTTCGCTTCGCCTCCCAGTGTTCCATCATCTAAATACCAGACATTGAATTTTGATTTGAGACCAGAAATAAATGGATGAATTGCCAGACTAAAAATTGCCGGACCAAGCGAGTCACATCATTCAACAAATTTGGTGTTTTTTGTACATGAGTGGAGAAGGTGAACCGTAACATTGCCAAAGGTAATGGTATATGGATGGAATATTTAATTTTACCTGTGTCGGCGAGCTCCTCGGTCTATTGAGTTAAACGCATTTTCAACATCCACCTTCAGCAGCATCTCACCGCCGCCTTGTTTCAGAAAGGTGCGCACCGCATGAACAGCCCCTTCACATCCGCCTTTTATCCCGAAACCTAGCTGCACAGGCTGGAATATGGCCGCGAGGTCTGGCTGGATATGTTTGCAGCAAACCTTTGAAACAACGCGGCGGATTGTGTTACCAACAGGTTTGCCCCATAAAGTATCTGCGTTATGTTTGGGCAAACTTTTCCGGAAAGCATTAAATTTACAAGTTGCGTCAAGACATTTACAAGGTCTCGGCCAGTGTTTCCCCTAGCACCTGATAGAAGATCTTTTAAATGTTGAGGTGAAAGAATATCAAGACCACTGGCCGATCCATTACTAAAGGAATCGATCGCAGCCTGTACCTCCTCAGCAGTGGCTTCCGGTGTACGCTCAGAGGGGTCAGGAGCATCCGGTAACTTTAAGGAAGCCGATGGAAGTGGATGTTCAGCCCTCAGGGAAAACAAAGTCTCCAGAGTATCAGGGGCCACCGCATCACTCGAGAAAGGGAGGCGAGCTGCACCTCTCAAATCGCCATCGTTCAACTTTGATTCAGTTTTTTTTTTTTATAATATTGTAGCTAATTTTATTTATAAATTCATTCTGTGTGTTACTATTGTCGACTGAGTTTACTGAGCTAAAGCAATTATCTTTTATTCTTTGCGTGAGAGAAATGCCTTTGCTTCACTATCCTTAGCAACGTGCAGTGCACGATATGAAAAAGTGAGTAATTTTTTCCAACTTTCTGAATCATATTTACTATGACTTTGATGCATGACGACAATGAGAGGGCTACACTATTTCTTGCACCTCTTGGTATTCTTTTTATGACTGGACAATTGAATTTTAAATGGCTTAATTTTAAGGAAATGTTTTCGTTCGATGTGCAATCTATTTGTGGGGGGTAATCTTGGACTTGTAGTGATTTGTGGGTTTTGGTTTAATGAATATTTAGGCCTCTTTGCTCTTTGAAAAAGCGTGGTTGTGAACAATCTGTACACTGTACGAGGTGTTGTGATGCGGCCACCGCTGACCTCTCCCTTGAGGAAAGCCTATCAGCTAGAGACATGCAAATTATTTACATTAAATGTATAGATATGTACAAAAATAACAAAAAAATATAGAAAAGTAATAAAATCTATACTTACAGAACAAGAGCATAAAAAAAGAAATATTTTAGTTACAGCACCAACACAATTATTTACATTTTTATATGAACATGTCATTAGAATAATCATTTAAAGAAAAAGGAAATGTCTTTAAATATATGTCATATAAAAATTCCCTTCGATTGGAAAGCACGTGCGTGACCAATAAACAGAAATTGTTTCTAAGTCGCCAAACAATAGGAATCTCGGCGATTGATTGTCGCCTTGGCAACAGCTGCTTTTCCCTATGATGGCTCTTTGGCGCAGCGATTTCAAAAACTTGCGAAACAAAAAGATGTCTCCACGCAAGAACTATAGTTCACTCAGCTGTATTAATATCCGCAGTCCTCCGCTCAAACAGTGGCAAACTAGGACTGATTGTAAAGCCAAAGTCGGGGTTTATTTTACATTTTAAAATTTTATTATTTAAGAGGAGCGTAATTTATCAAACATGTCACAATTGACATTTTTTTTTCAGCGGATCAGCCTCGCAATACAGCGAGGCAACTCAGCCAGTCTTCTGGGCACACTACCAACAGACGGCGGCGATTTAGCAAGTATTTTTTACTTAAATTAAGCGTTTTATACTGTATAATTTTGTAAAATCTACATATTTTCTTTTAACTTGTATATTATGTTATAGTTTGTTTACATTTTTATCTCGTTCCACTGACCCCATATTGGTGCAATAATTTAAGTGGTAAGGTGTCCGACCGGAGCTTTAGCTTCAGCCACCTTTGGAGCAAATGGAAGACTGAAGTTTTGAACGAAGCCAAAGGTTTCTAGCAAGCACCGAAATAAGTAGTTTGTTTACATTTTTATTCTCATAACATAGTTGCAATAATTTGAATGTAGGTATAGCCGGAGATCAAAGATAGCGAGGAATATTTTAAATGAGGACCATTGAATCTCTTGGGAAATCTTATTATTATATTTAGTCACAATTTCGAACACCCGATGAAAAAATAACTACGAGCTATAACTTCAGGGTTATAATATTTATCTTCCTCATTGATAGACTCGTATCCGAATTAGAAAAGCGACAGGAGGCATTCTACAGATTCAATAAAAGTTTTCGTTTTAGAAGCATAATGAGTGAAATATTATCAACTCTTACTGAAACAGCCTTTTTCTTGGAAGAAATGTATTCTTATGATTTAGTTTAAGAATGCATACATTTTAAATGTCACCTTTCTTCTGAAAGAATTTTTGTGAAACCTGATATACTGGATCATTGAAAAGTCTATCTTCGTTCCTGCGAAAACAGAATTTTCAAAAAGTTTATGCTTAACTTTAATACAGCAGTTCGCATGGCTTTATGTACACCAGCGACAAATTGTTCGGGTGAGAGAAGCTTTTCTTGTTTAAAACGGCTGAAAGTATCTCCAATAAGCATAAAAAGCTAAACGCCTTTGCGATTTTGTGCAGAGTCAGCTAGTGAACAAGAATTTATACGACGATATAATTGATGATTTTGCGAATAAAAATTCGCGCAAACATTCATAACTTAACTTATTGAATTTCATCCTCATCATCATCAAGCGGATAATGAAATATTTTTTCTAAACTGTAAGCGCAATAAAAATTACTTACATTTCCCGAATGTAGGTAAGTATATACACACATACCTTAAACCGCCTTATTAGTAGGTACATGATTGAGGTTTTATTAGTTCATAAATATACCCAGAAACTATTTTTTGTGCAATATTAACTAAATCTTTGGGTTGTAAAAATAATCCAGGAACTGACACATCGATCCCCTAATTCACAGTCATCAACACCGTCTTAGGCCATTCGGGGCACTTGGGCACAATAGAATTTGGGGCCCTGTTAGAAAGTAAAAAAAGATAATGAAAAAAAACATTTTTCTGCTATGATCTTATATTTATTATAGTTAATTGGTAAAAATCAAACAATATGTTATTAATGAGAACATCCATGAATTTTCTGCCACCAGGGCAGCGTCACTTTAGTAGTTACGTTGTACCAGTTCTGGCGCACTTGTAGAAAGGTTGTACCAGTTCTGGCGCACGACGTTCGTCGACTCACAATCCTAAAAAAAAAAAAAAAAAAGTGCTGATTTACCACGTGCTCAGCGGTGAAGGAAAACATCGTGAGGAATGCATGTCTGAGAAAATTTCGAAGGCATGTGAAGTTTGCCAACATGCATTGAGGTATCGCAGCGAACATTTCCTAGCCCTAAAACCCTTTCAGAAATGAGAGGAGGCCTATGTTCAGCAGTGGACTTTAATAGGTTGTAACTTTAGCTTTTTTAACTTTTATGATTAAGTGTTAACAAATTGATATTAACATGATAACTGTGTTGTTGCAGAAATCATTGAGCTTCGATGAAAATACCTATAAACAGTATTACTACTCGCCACTCTCCCCTCAAGAAGAGAGTGATGACATCGTCATTAATAATAACACATGCGATGGTGGAAAAAGAAAATCGCAATCGATTGATCATTTTTTTGAAGCTGAATCAAAAATAAAAAAGAGGAAGCTGTTATCATCAACCGTAGCACGAGCCGCTAGAGATGGTGTATCATACATTTCTACTAATTCTGACGACGGAGACCAAGCGACGCATCTCATCAAAATTGAAATGTACGATATGAAGAAGCTATCCAAGATTCCAACTACTGATCATTGGAAACATGCTTCCACGAGGATTAAATATTACGTAAAGACTAATAAGGATAGCATCTACGACAACACAAACGCCCTCGTATACAATATTACAAAGACAATAGCAGAAAGTGAAAAAGTTAAAAAATACTTTTTTTAACAATGACAGTCATTAGCTGATCATTAGTGAATGTGATTCTCTTTACTTAAATTACTTCCGTGTACTCATTATATTCTATTTCTAATCCTTTGTTAGACTTAAATATCGGACATTATTTGAAATTTGGGTATCAGTTGGTCTACCAACACTGAACTGTTACTTACTCTGCTACCTATTTTCTTCTTTACTATAAGGATGGCAAACTTCAGTGAAGTGTGCACCAGTGCTTTCTTCTCCACAACCATGGAAGAGAATACGGAACTATTCAACAGCGAATTAAATCAGGAGTTGTCTAAAGTTTGTGATGAAATGGAGAAGGATCAACTGTTCGATTCATCGTATGATGATGAGTTGTATAATCACTGTGCGATGGTTGAAACACAGTTTCAGTAAGTAAAATAAACATTCATTTCGATCATAATTTACACAATGTCTTGTACAGTTTTTAATAAATTTAAACATTTTAGTAGTCAACCACTACAACTTGGAAGAGGAACGAAGCGAACGAGCAGCAAAGAACCCAAGATCATCAAAAAACCAACAACGGAAGCAGAAGCGCCTACCTCTGCAGGGAACAGTATCAGTAACGAAGATCAAGTGGAATGTCTAACGTGTCATATATTTATCAAGAAACGGTATTTAGCTAATCATTTTAAAAGTAATGTTCACAAAAATAATCTTTTAAATTCACATAATTCTTTATCAAACGTTAGTGTTATTGAATCTGCTTTTGGAAATAGGATTTTAACTTATAAAATCAAGAGTAGAGTAGATAGTTCGACATTGGTAAATTTTGAAACTCCTGAACTATTTTTAAATTCTATTAAAGATGATATTTTATTTTTAATACAAGAGTGTATTCATCAACACATAATTTTTAAAGTAAACTTCATATTGCATGCTGATTTTGTTCAACAAACTAAAGATATTCATGATACGTTCGATTTTCAAACGCTTAACTATATTATTTGTCAAGGAGATGACTTAAATATTTTTCTTATTTATCTTTAAATGATACAATTACTACTAAAATTAGTGCATTTGAAAAAAAAAGATAGTGGATGGAGTCTAAAAAACATAAAATCTATAGACATGAATGTTAATAAATTTAACCCCCTACGCGGTACTTCATACATAGATCTTCCTCGTGACATAAAATTAAAAAAGGCTGTTATAAATGTAAAAAGCAAGGATTATTTTTGTTTTAAATGGGCGTTACTCTCGGCGTTATATCCCGTAAACAAAGACGCGGATCGTGTATCATCGTACGTTAAACATGCAAATAAACTTAAATTTAATGGTATTTCCTTTCCAGTTAAAATTTCTGACATAGCAAAAGTAGAGAAATTAAATGATATTAGTATTAATGTTTTTGGGTTAGAATATAATAAAGAAAAACGATGTAATTCTATAGTAGGTCCATTATTTTTAACAAAGTGTCGTAAAGATAGACATATCAATTTATTATTTTTTTTCCAAGGATACAAAAAATCATTATTGTTACATAAAAAATTTATCGCGGTTAGTTAGTAAACAAATTTCAAAAGACGGTCACATCATGTACATTTGCGAAGCATGTCTACTTCACTTTCCATCTAAGGAAAGTTTAAATAACCATGAACAATATGATTGTGCCCACATTTGTACAAAATTACCAAACAGTGAAACTTTAAAAAAAAGAATTGGTTTGGTCAACCTATTTCAAATGATAAAATTAAATTTGATAGTTATGAAAAAAAGTTGAAGATACCATTCGTAGTTTATGCTGATTTTGAAGCATCTTTAAAACCAATAGAATCATGTTCTAACGATCCTTCCAAACCTTTCACACACAATATTCAGAAACATGAAGTACATAGTTTTGGTTATTATATAAAATGTTCATATGATGATAAATTATCAAAATATGTAACGTATTGCGGACCCAACTGTGCACAAGTGTTTATGGAAAGTTTATCTAACAATCTCAAAGAAATAAATAGACTTCAAAAATATCCTCCACTTCCGCTAACAAATGAAGACAAAAACCAAATTTCAAATGCAACTATTTGTCATATTTGTGAAACAGAGTTAGCAGAACATTTTTATGATTTTGATTGGTACACCGGTAGTTTTATAGGTGTTGCTCACGAATCATGTAGCTCGAAGTTCAGGAAACCTCGTTATATACCAATATTTTTACACAACCTTAGTCACTATGATGCTCATTTTATTGTTCACGCGTTAAACTTTTGTGATGGTGAAGTCGAAGTTATCCCTCAAAATAAAGAAAAATATATATCCTTTTCCAAAAAATTAAAAATGAATAACCACGAAATTATATTAAGATTCATAGATTCATTTAAGTTTTTATCATGTAAATTAGAAGAATTGGCCAAAAATCTCAGTAATGATCAATTTCAAGAATTACGTAGAAATTATCCTAATGATGAAGATTTCTTTCGTTTAAAACGGAAAGGCGTTTATCCATATGAACTTATGACTAATTATGATAGTTTAAGCCTAACATCGCTCCCCCGAACAAAAATTTTTTATAGCTCGCTCACAGATTCCCATATTTCAAATGATGATTACAATCATGCTAAAGATGTTTGGGAACACTTTGGGTGTTGTAATATGCTAGATTATTCAAACCTGTATTTAAAAACAGACGTTTTACTTTTAACCGATGTATTTGAAAACTTTAGAAAGTTATGTATTAATACTTATGATTTAGACCCTGCCCATTATTACACAGCACCCGGTTTAAGTTGGGATGCAATGTTAAAATATACAAAAATAGAATTAGAACTTTTAACAGATTATGAGAAAATTGCATTTATTAGATCAGGTATCAGGGGTGGTGTATCTCAATGTAGTAATCGTTATGCTAGAGCTAATAACAAATATATGGGGGATTATGATGCAGGGAAACCAAATTCATATATCACATATTTTGATGCCAACAATTTATATGGTTGGGCTATGTCTCAATGTCTTCCTACTGGTGGATTCGAATGGGTAAATCCGAATACAGAATTTAATGTGTCTGAGACATCGAACTTCGGTTTTATTTTAGAAGTTGATTTGGAATATCCAGATGAACTTCATGATTTACATTCGGACTTTCCTTTATGCCCCGAAAACATTTGTGCAGACAATATTAATGAAAATAAACTAGTCCCAAATTTAAATAATAAAGATAAATATGTAATTCATTACAGAAATTTAAAGCAGTGCATAGAAATGGGGGTTAAATTAACTAAAATTCATAGAGTTTTAAAATTTAAACAGTCTCGCTGGTTGAAGATGTACATAGATCTAAACACAAAATTAAGAACGTTAGCAAAATCAGATTTCGAAAAAAGATTTTTATAAATTAATGAATAATTCAGTCTTCGGAAAGACTATGGAGAATATTGAAAAAAGGGTTAACATAAAATTAGTTACACACTGGGAGAACCAGGGCAAAGCTTTAGGTGCTCAAGATCTAATCGCTAAACCACAATTTCATAGTCTTTCAGTATTTTCGGAAAACCTAGTTGCGGTTCAGTTGCGAAAAACAAAGTTAATATATAACAAACCAATTTATTTAGGGTTTTGCATTTTAGATATTTCAAAAACATTAATGTATGATTTTCATTATAACTATATGGTTAAAAAGTTTAGTAAAATCAAATTATTGTATACAGATACGGATAGTTTAATATATCATATATTTACAGATGATTTTTACTCTGATATAAAACCTGACCTTTCATCATACTTTGATACCTCAGCTTATGATGCAAATAATATTTTTGAATATCCAAAATTAAATAAAAAGAAATTAGGTTTTTTAAAGATGAAAATAATGGTAAAATCATGAAAGAATTTGTGGGTTTACGATCCAAAATGTACGCTTTTAACTTAGAGAATAAGACTATAGCCAAGGCAAAAGGGGTAAATAAATGTATCACTAAAAAGATGACCATGGATAATTATAAGTCTTCTCTATTTAATAAAAAAGTGCAATATTATAGTATGCTTAGATTTAAATCAATTAAACACACAATTTTTACACAAAAATTAAATAAGATTGGTTTATCATATAATGACACAAAGAGGCATATTTTAGATAATAATATTGAAACATTAGCTTGGGGTCATTATAAACTGCGTTAAGTGTTGATAGTTTTTAATTTTATGTCTGCATGTAAATAAAATTTGTATTGATTGTAAAATAATGATAATAGTATAATATGACGTAGAGTTTATTACATATTTAATCGTTGATTTATTGTAAATAATTTAAGTTAATTGTTGTTTATATTTGCGTGTGTATGTGTGCATTTATTTGAGGTTGAGTTGACTGTAAAATTATGATGTACTAATTGTGTTAGAAATAGTATACATTCTGTTTTATATAATGTTTGCAATATATATTAATTGTTAACACCAACACTTTCATTTTTTATTTCACCCCTTAGAACTTTAGACGTGTGTAATGTTTCACTTTATCCATCCGTTTACTGCTATTGTGGCGGGGCCAAGTGGATGTGGGAAGTCAAATTTTGTAACAAATTTTATAAAATAAGTTACAGAAATATGTAATTGTGATTTTAATCAGATCACATGGTGCTTTGATGAAATGCAACCTTTATATAATTTACCAAATGTTAACTACCATCAAGGAATTCCAAATGTTAATATGTTTGACGGTGAAAACCCACATCTTGTTATTATTGATGATCTAATGAGAGAGTCCGATGGAAGAATTGTGGATATATTTACAAAAGGTAGTCATCACAGGAATCTTAGTGTATTTTATTTAACACAAAATTTATTTCATCAGGGTAAAGGGCAAAGAGACATATCCTTAAACTCAAGTTATATAATATATTTTAAAAACCCTCGAGATAAAACTCAAATAAGATATTTAGCACGACAAGTGTCACCAGATAACCCAAAATTTATTGAAGATGCCTACAGGGATGCAACTCTAGAGGCGCATGGATATTTAATGGTAGATTTAAAACAAAATACCAATGATTTTTGTCGTATCAAGACAAATGTCTTCCCATTTAATGGTTTCTGCACAGTCTACGTCCCCACAAAAGAGTTTAAATACACCAAGAATCAAACATTTCAAATCATTGCTAAATGATGCATCGTCGACTCACAACGCATAAACATTTGCTAAACGCTTTGCATACGCTTAAACCAAAATATCAAAGAGCATTACTTAAAACGTGTGATGAAGAAGAAATTAACTGTATTTGTGAGTGTATTCATAACGTTTTACAAGGAAAAGTACCTCTTAAAGATCAAGATAAACAAAAATTGAATAAACACAAAAATATACTCCGTCAACTAGTGCGTAAGTGTAAACATAAACTAAGAAAAAATATAATTATACAAAAAGGAGGGGCTTTCTTACCAATAATATTAGGTGCAATATTGAGTGGATTAGTGAGTGGACTAGCCAGTTAACATGGAAAATGCAAAGAAAATGATACTTATCGAACCTGGATTAATTGAAAAATTAAAACAAGAAAATAAGGTTAATACGAGTAGTAGTTTATCTCGATTAGATATTGAAATGCAAAATATTATGAATAGTAAGATGGAAGACCGAAAGAAATGGATGTTATATTTACAAACACTGCAAAGATACCTTCATTTTACCGAAGAGGATCGTCAACCACTCAGATTACCAATTTATTCTGATACATCTAATGAAGATTCAAACGAGTCTAAAATTGGTTTTAAAAATAAAGATAGAGATCTAAAAACTTCAGTTGATGCTGAATCTTTGTTGGAGGAGAATCGATCCATCAAAAGTAAAGAAAATGTTGAAAATCCACTTTACACACCAGCTCAAATACTCAGTTTAATACCAAAAACTTATAATAAAAAAGGACAGTTATTATTAAACTTAGTTGAAACAAGTAAAGGTAAAATACATTGGGATAATGAAGGTACAGTCATAATTGATAATGAAAAAATTCCTGGAAGTAATATTGTTGATTTAATAAATGATTCACTAAGACCCTTAAAAAGAAGTGATCCAGTAGGGTGGGATAGATTTGCTGAAGCATTAAAAGATATTAAAGTACCACTTACTTATATTGGAAATCCAAAGAGATGTGAGTTTATTAACCAACTTCAAGCAAAAGATCTGAACAAACCCTCTGAGATTGAATTTCAAGAGTTTTCTACACCGAGCAGTAGAGATAAAAAGTCTACAACTAAAATACGTAAAAGGCTTGAGTGGGAAAAATGGACCCCGTACTAGAAGAAATTAACAGGATTTATTATGATCCATCTAATCCCGCTGGTTTTGGTAGTATTGATAGGGTAAAATGAATAAAAAGCAAGTAAAGGAATGGTTAAAATCACAAGAAACATACACATTACATAAACCCATTCGAAAAAAATTCCCGCGTAATAGGTACATTCTATCAAATATTAATGAACTGTGGCAAGCTGATTTAAGTGATATGCGAACTTATTCTCAATATAATGATGGTTTCAAGTATATACTTTGTGTTATTGATGTATTTAGTAAATATGCTTTTGCAAGACCAATGAAAAAGAAAAACTCAGAAACAACTAAAGAATGTTTTGAAAGTATATTTACTGAAAGTAATTTAACACCTACTCACATACAATCTGATAAAGGTACAGAATTTGTTTCAAAAGATGTACAAAAATACTTTAAATCCAAAAAGATTAATTACTATACCACTAACAATCCTGACATTAAGGCCAGTATTGTTGAACGATTTCAAAGAACACTAAAAATGAAAATGTGGCGTTATTTCACTCATAATAATACTTATAGATATATAGATGTTTTACAAGATTTAATATACTCTTACAATCACAGCTTTCACTCTAGTATTAAGATGTGCCCATGTGATGTAAATTCCAACAATATTATGACAGTTTGGACTAATCTTTATGAAAGACGGTCAAACAAACTTTCTTTAGAAAATCCTAAACCAAATTTCAATGTGGGTGATTATGTTCGAATAACTAAATATAAACATGCTTTCCAAAAAGGATATGAATCAAATTGGAGTGATGAAATATTTATTATATCTTCAATAATTGATAGATCTCCATGGGTTGTTTATACAATAACAGATTTACAAAATGAACCAATAGTTGGTACTTTTTATGAAAGAGAATTACAGAAAATCACTTACAACCCCACCTCACAATATAAAATAGATAAAATAATTGACACTCGTTACTCAGGTAACAGAAAAGAAGTATTAGTGAAGTGGAAAGGTTATCCAGATAAATTTAACAGTTGGATTTTAGCTTCTAGTTTAAAAGAAATATGAATAAAGAAAGTTTTTATTTAACTTTGCTCAGCAATAGTTCAATGGAATACTTTCCTGATAACAAGACCACAAATTTTTCAACGAAATTACCGAAAGCTATTAAATTAGAAGGTGAATGGTCGGTTGGAGTTGTCGAGTTTCAATATCCATGTACCATGTTTACTGTTCAAGATCATGAAAATGTTATATACATTACAAAATCTATGTTAATGCCTAATGAAGATAAACCATCCACAGTGTACTACAAAAAACATATTCCAGCTACCAACTATGATAACGTTGAGCATATTTTAAGAGTGTTAAATGGTATCGGAGAGAACTTGAAATTTCGCTATGATGAAATAACAAAATTTGTGTCTATTTCTGTTTTGGATAAAAATATAACTTCCGTAACATTATCACCCAAATTAAGTTTACAACTAGGTTATGAACCAAATAAAAATCTCCTAGAGAGAAGTTTTGGAAAGTGTCCTGCTAATTTACACTTAGGGTTACCATCTCAACTCTTTATATATTGCGACATTATCGATCCTCAGATTGTGGGTGATGTTATGACTCCTTTACTAAGAGTCATTTCATTAGATCCTACAAAATACATTTATGGTGCAAATAAAATGCACGTTTTCTCTCAACCTCACTACTTACCTGTTATGCGAAGAGAGTTCGATACGCTGGAAATAGTTATAAGATCGAGCACAGGACAAAAAATACCATTCCAGTTTGGAATCGTGTGTATTAAACTACATTTCCGAAAATTATAATAATGAATTCTCTTCGTGATCATCATAAATGTCCATATGAAAATTATTATACACATCAAGCTGGGTCAGGAGTTGGAGTAATTTATAAGGGTGCACCATACCAACGCGGTCATGGTATTGGGAGCTTCTTAGGGGGGGTTATTTAGATCAGTTTTACCTTTACTTTCAAGTGGTGCTCGAGTGATTGGTAAGGAGGCATTAAGCGCTGGAGTAGGACTTTTATCGGATATAGTTCAAGCGCGTCCTATGGAAGCCTCAATAAAAGATCGTCTAAAGCAAGTTAGTACGAATTTAAAACGAAAGGCTGATGAGAAAATTGATCAATTTAATATGACAGGATCTGGGTATAAAACTAAAAGAAAACGATTGACCTCGTTCATTCCACCATTAACTGCTAAAGTGAAAGCTGCGAAAAAACTTGGTCTAAAGCCAAAAAATAACAAAGATATATTTTCAAATTAAATATGTCTTTCCTTCATAATCATTCTTGCGAGTGCGTTAAGTCAGAATTGGATTTGTTTGCACTACCGTCTACACAAACTAGCATTGAAAATGGATTGTGGATTCATTATAAACCAATTTCATCTCTTGGTGATGATGGACCTATCGAGTTTCAAGTTCCTGGGACAGGCGATGACTACATAGATTTGTCTCATACATTACTCCACATAAAGGCAAAAGTATTAAATCAAGATTCAACTAACTTGATATCTACTACAATAGTAGCACCTGTAAATAATTGGCTGCATTCACTTTTTAGTCAACTTGATGTTTATTTAAACCAAAAACTTGTATCACCACCTAATAATACCTATGCATATCGAGCATACATGGAAACCCTTTTAAACTATGCTCCTGCTGCTAAACAATCTCATCTTACTTGTAGTCTTTGGTATGATGATATAGCAGGAAAAATGGATTCTACGGATGGTAAAAACATAGGATTTGTTAAAAGACAGGAATTGATTAGTGAAAGTAAGGAAATAGAAATGATTGGTCATCTTCACGGTGACATTTTCAACCAAGATAAATTTTTAATTAATGGTGTTGAAATGAGTGTTAAATTGGTTCGATCGAGAGAGAGCTTTAATTTAATTGCTGGGTCAAACGATGTAAAGTTTAAAGTTTGCATTACGGACGCAACTCTTATTGTTCGACGAGCACGAATTAATCCAAGTGTATTACTCGCACATCAAAAAGTTTTAGCTTCTACCACTGCTAAATATCCTATTACTCGAGCTGAAGTAAAAGTTTTAACAATTCCATCGGGTGTTCAAGGAAAAACTCTTGATAATATATTTTTAGGGCAGGTACCCAAAAGATGTATAATTGGATTTGTGAACAATTCTGCATTTAATGGTTCCCTTACTAAAAATCCATTTAACTTTGAAAACTATGGTATTAATTCTTTCAGCTTATATATTGATGGTCAACAAATACCTTCAAAAGCTTTGCAACCATCTTTTAATAATAGCATATTTACATCAGCATATCATACTCTATTCTCGGGAACTGGTATTCACTTTCTTAATGAAGGAAATGGAATCTCTTGTGAACAGTATGCCAAAGGTTACTGTCTATTAGCATTTGACTTAACTCCTGATTTATCAGCCAACTCATCAGCTCATTGGAATCTCATAAAGCATGGTAGTGTAAGATTAGAAGTACGATTTGAATCCTCACTAATACAAACAATTAACTGTATAGTTTATGCTGAGTTTGATAATATTATTGAGATAGATAAAAACAGAAATGTTACTGTAGACTATAGTAGTTAAGGTTATAATATGTGTTGTGTGTTAGATTTTATGAGTTATGTGTAATGCATTTTGTGTGTATGTAACTATGTGAAACATTATAAAATTAAATAAAACAAATTGTATGCAATATATTATTTTTTATTTCTTTATAAATATTCTATTTAATCTAATACAAAACTCTGTTCGAGTTTAAATTTTACATAAGCACACTGACTAAACCACTGAACATGCTGCTGCCAAGGATCATCATCATCTTCCCAATCTTTTAAGCCACCACCACAATGGAAACACTTGGTCCTGTCTGCATGGCCAGTATAAAAGAAACCGGCTTCTGCAAGATCTTCAGGTTTCTGTCGCATAACGAGAGGCCAGTTTTCGAAACTGAGCAACCGGCTAGATTTTGAACTGAAGAATGGATATTCAGCTCTTGAGTACTGCATATTCTCGTTTTCATCTCCACTCAGTGTTGTAGTTTTGTTCTTCAATGATGTGTTCTGTACACGTATGCCACACTCATCTCTTTCTTCTGCTCTTGTCTTCCTGTAATTTAAGTAAACAGAATCACATTCACTAATGATCAGCTAATGACTGTCATTGTTAAAAAAGTATTTTTTAACTTTTTTCACTTTCTGCTATTGTCTTTGTAATATTGTATACGAGGGCGTTTGTGTTGTCGTAGATGCTATCCTTATTAGTCTTTACGTAATATTTAATCCTCGTGGAAGCATGTTTCCAATGATCAGTAGTTGGAATCTTGGATAGCTTCTTCATATCGTACATTTCAATTTTGATGAGATGCGTCGCTTGGTCTCCGTCGTCAGAATTAGTAGAAATGTATGATACACCATCTCTAGCGGCTCGTGCTACGGTTGATGATAACAGCTTCCTCTTTTTTATTTTTGATTCAGCTTCAAAAAAATGATCAATCGATTGCGATTTTCTTTTTCCACCATCGCATGTGTTATTATTAATGACGATGTCATCACTCTCTTCTTGAGGGGAGAGTGGCGAGTAGTAATACTGTTTATAGGTATTTTCATCGAAGCTCAATGATTTCTGCAACAACACAGTTATCATGTTAATATCAATTTGTTAACACTTAATCATAAAAGTTAAAAAAGCTAAAGTTACAACCTATTAAAGTCCACTGCTGAACATAGGCCTCCTCTCATTTCTGAGAGGGTTTTAGGGCTAGGAAATGTTCGCTGCGATACCTCAATGCGTGTTGGCAAACTTCACATGCCTTCGAAATTTTCTCAGACATGCATTCCTCACGATGTTTTCCTTCACCGCTGAGCACGTGGTAAATCAGCACTTAAAATTGTAATTAACAATTTAATTGGTGCCGGCGGGGATCGAACCCGGGACGTGTACTATGAAGTTTACATTTTGCGCTAACCATCTGAGCTACCACGGCTTAACCATATACACACACATAATATTTAAATATAATTTGTTAACACTAAATCATACACACGTAAGAAAATAACAGAAAGAAAAGTAAGTTTGTCAATAGAATAAACACTTACATCCATGGCCTTTGATGCGTTGAAGTAACACAAACGTAGTATTGATAGATCCACTGCGGTCAAACGACCATACACTAACTCCATGACTGCAGTTGCTTGGTCTTATATAGTACCAGTGAGTAATAATTCTAATCTAAAGAATTTCTGCAGTAGAATTGATAGTATCTTTATGCGTCAACAAGCTTACCTTACATTCTGTTGGTTATCTCTACATTCCTACGTCCTTCCTGTCATGTCTTGTTCAGTGTATTGGTGACTCAAATACGTTTTGTATAACACAAAGAAAGCAATTTAATATTTAGATATCACTATAATTGATCATTCCTATATTAGTCATTGAGTAGATTGGTACTGTAATAATCTACTAATAGCAGTAATATTATGGATACACTAGATGTACAACAACATCTGAAAAAGATTCACCCCACTCTAGAAAATAATGTTTATGCTGCCAATAAACTACCCATGTACACCCACGTACCAACGTATATAATATGCAATTTGGATACAGATGATAAACCAGGGTCACATTGGGTATCTTTATATATCGATACGAATGACGTCGGTCAATATTTTGATTCATTCGGACGGGCACCTGTACGATATCATCTAGAGTTTTTTAAAAGAAATTGTAAAAGATGGAACTGGAATGTTGATAGGATTCAGAATGAGTGGACTTCAGTTTGTGGCGAATATTGCTTAATGTATTTGCTATATAAGTTTCAGGGATGTTCAATGCATAGTTTTACGAGTATATTTACAGAGAACACATTGTACAACGATATTTTAGTGGATGAGATGTTTCGCTCCTATTTTATAGATAATAAGTAATAAGATTTTGTATTTCATAAATAAAAATTTTAACAAAATTAGGTAATGTGTTTTATTGATGATTCAGATTAGTGTTGTAGATAGGAACAAAGGAGTATAATACAATAGCATAAGCCGACCCACACGCTGGACGAATAATAGATAATGACGGTAGTCAATCAACAATAGATAAGTAGATAAGGACAATGGAGCGCTAATGACGGTTGAGGCTCGTAGCGGATATCAATTAGATAAGAGTTAATTGATCTGCACATCTCCGGAACCGTGCATCCTACGCAAAAATGGACCGCAGATTCGTGATCAGAGCATGCCAAAACCTTTTCTTTTTTTTTTTTTTTTTTGGATTGTGAGTCGACGAACGTCGTGCGCCAGAACTGGTACAACCTTTCTACAAGTGCGCCAGAACTGGTACAACGTAACTACTCACTTTACAATGAGGTAAAATATTTGACAAATTTCATAGCGGGGACGATAATTTCCAAGGAAAATGTAAACCTTAATATTTCTTTCCTAAACTTTCTTTCACAAAAAAAATTCTATAACAACATGAATACGTGTATTATTTTTATTTATTACATTAAAATTTAGGCTTTACTTGTCTAAAAATATGGATCGTAAAAATTATTTGCTATAAAATTTAATATTTGTGGCTCAGATTTGTGGTTGAAAAGTGTCATATTAAATAAATCATTTGCCGTTAAATCTTTTGAAGTGTTATCTTTATTCAACAGTACGAAATTATATTTTTATCCTATAGATTATAAATAATTAGATTGCCGAAAATTAAAAAAAAATCCAGGATATAAGTAAGACGACTGTACAGCCCGACAAAAACGTTTAGATGGCGGCGAAATGCCGAACTACATATTTTCTACCTAGGAAATATGTCAATGCCTCTTTTTCTGCCTAGCTCCGCAATGTGTGGCTTGTCACTGCTCAGGGTAGACAGAAAGTCACTAACAACACTCTCATTTACTCTATAAAATTATTTGTCGGTATAAATTTTATTTACAATTGAAAAAAGATTGTATAGCGTATGCGAATAAGGCCGATGCCTTTCGTCACGGGGCCCCCCGTGACTATAGGGGCCCTGGGCACGGGCCCCGTGTGCCCTTATGGTAAAGACGGTATTGACAATCATACTGTTACGAGCTTGAGGTTCGTGACAATAAAAATTGCCGATAGAATTACCAAAATTAACTCTTTAATTCACTTTACACTAATTAAACTTAAAACACTAATAATTAATCACACTGATTCCCTTTATTCCGCTCCGAAGCTTCTCTTCTACACATTATCACCGAAACATCACCGAAGGCATCGAAAGTTCGAGTGTCGGCTTCTAGAAGCTTAGTTCTTCGTTTCGATACTAGATTGCGCTGTCGGTTGAAAGATTAGTGATGTCATTTTCTGGAAAGCTCCCCTCACTCTCGTCCCCGACACTAGATGGCGCTAGTGCCGGGTACATGACGTCAACTTAGGCGCGCAACACTGCCCCCTCCTAAGACATGCTCGTCCCGAGCATTATCGGCCCCATAATAACGCGCCAGGCGATCCACATGGACGATCTTAGGAGTCCCTCTTGCGCCTTTCTGTAACGGCTCCGCAATGTCAAGGGCTGTCCTATCCCATGGTGCACCAACATTGTACAATTTCGATGCTCCTCTACTACGTATCTGAGGTCCCCTCACAGCCGCACAACTTGTACATGTACGACACCAATCCTCGATATCGTCACGATAATGGACCCAGTAAAACTGTTCTCGGACTTTCAGTAGAGTTTGTTTAACTCCCAGGTGGACTCTTGAACGACCCTTATGGCACAGCTGTAGAACATTCGGCACTTTAGCTTTAGGGATAACAATTTGCAAACGACAGCTGTCTCCTCGACCATTGTCCCATTTACGGCACAGGACTCCATCCTGAATCAGCAAGCTGTCCCATTGGGCCCAATAGCTTTTCGTGGTTGAACTCATCGCTGAGACGTCGCTCCACTTAGGCCTGGTAGCACGGGCCTTCATCCATTCCAGAATCGGCTTGATGTCCGGATCTTCCTGCTGTGCATGTCGTAGGCTGTCCTTCCACACGTTGCTGTGGTGGTCTGTCCTGAGCATCCTCACGGACACCACTTCCTTACTCTCTTGCCTAGTACAATGTTTCCAATCTTCAGGACAAGGTCTTCTTGACAATGCATCTGCTTTGCCATGAGATTTCCCGCTGCGATGTCTGATAGTAAAGTCGTATCCCGGCTTCTGCTGGGCGGTGATGTTAGCTGCACTTCCCTTCTGAGATCGTTCACCTTCCCTTTCTAGGGTTCGCTTAGGGCAGCTGGATCGAAGATGGCCCCTTTCCCCACAGCCATAGCACCTAGGGCTGTATCCTTTATCGTGGTTGCGAACCGTAACTGCTGCAACCTCCCTAGCGTGAAGGGAACGATGATCCTGCCACCGCCAGGCGGTGCCGTTAGCTGCACTACCCTCTCGAGATCGATCAACTTCCCTTTCTACGGTTCGCTCAGGGCAGCTGGATCGAAGATGGCCCCTTTCCCCACAGCCATAGCACCTAGGGCTGTATCCTTTATTGCGGTCGCGAACCGTAGCTGCTGCAACCTCACTGACGCGGTGGGAGCGAAGATCCTGCCGCACGGCTTCCACCTCCAGTGCATGGGCCAAGGCGTCCTTAAGCGTCTCGTAGTGTCCGAGCCTCACAGCAGCTCTGACTTCAAGGTCGCGGATGCCGTCGATGAATGTCTGAACCAGGTTCCCTTCAGTGAGCGCAGATACAGACTGGTATGCTTTTCGAACTATCTTCTCCACCTCAAGGGCCCACTGCTGCAGGTTTTAGTTGCTGCGTTGCACGCGATCTTTAAGCTGCGCGCGAAAGACGTGTTCCAGGTGAGCGTCGCCATATCTCGCCTCCAACGCCTCAAGGAGCTGCTCGTAGGTCACTTTCTTACCGAGAGCTTTAGCCCTAGCCTGCGCGACCAAACCTTGCAAAGTTAAGGCTTGGTCGCGCAGGCCTAGGGTGAGTGCAGTCATGGCTTGGCTTTTATTCCAGCCGTTCGCCTCCATGACGGCCATGAACTGGATTTTGTAGGCCGACCAGGAAGAAGTCCCGTCGAACGGCGGCACTTTGAATCCACGTAGCGAAGGTGTAGTAGCTACTACGGGAGCTGTAGTTCCATCCCCAAGTTTGAGTTCGTCCAGTGATTTCCTCATGTCAGCCATTACGTTGTCAACCCGATTGTTCACTTGGTCGATTCGGGTTTCCGCTTCCGACAGGCGGTTGTCATGTTGAGCAACCTTATCCTTCAACTCCCTTATCTCTTTTCCGAAGATAGCGTGAAGGTCCTTCATGAGAAGCATCTGTTCCTCCTGTCGGCGGGCCTGTTCTTCCTGTCCGCCCCGCAGCTGCTCTTCTAACCCACGGGCCTGTTCCTCCTGTCGGCGGGCCTGTTCCTCTTGTCCGCGCTGCAGCTGCTCCTGTAGCATCGCCATCAGAGCACCTAAGTCAGGTGCTGTAGATGTAGAAGCTACTGACGGGCCCGCAGCCTCCGTGGCTGGCAGTTGGCCCTGCGACGTCTGCGGTGTTGCACCACCAAATCTCCTTTGGTCCGTCTCCTGCTGGCGCTGACTTCGGGTACGGACACCCTCCAATTCCTCCTTCGGTAAAATCGGCATGATTTGATCCCACTTCTGACACCAATTGTTACGAGCTTGAGGTTCGTGACAATAAAAATTGCCGATAGAATTACCAAAATTAACTCTTTAATTCACTTTACACTAAGTAAACTTAAAACACTAATAATTAATCACACTGATTTCCTTTATAACGCTCCGAAGCTTCGCTTGTCTCGCCAAATTCAATACTTCGCCGATCGCATCTTGCAGCGCCTATAAATACACATTGTCACCGAAACATCCAGAATATTCAAGTAAATACGCGCACCAATCGACAAGGCATCGAAATTTCAAGTGTCGGCTTCTAGAAGCTTAGTTCTTCGTTTCGATACTAGATTGCGCTGTCGGTTGAAAGATTACTGATGTCATTTTCTGGAAAGCTCCCATCACTCCCGTCCCCGACACTAGATGGCGCTAGTGCCGGGTACATGACGTCAACTTAGGCGCGCAACAATACTAATTATCTAATTACGGCAAAAAGGTTGTGTAATTAATTAAGACGACAGTGCACAAATCAATAAAGTCATACTCTTACAATTTCATTGACAAGTATAATTTATTAGCCTGACCTGACTTTTAAAAGAAATAGCTCACAGACGCATTAGGCTTAGAGATGAAGCGTATATACTAGAACAGATCCAGCATAGATGAGATCCAGGGACTAAGTATTTATCGAGACTAGGTTACATCTATTCCAACTTTTAAAATACTCGATCCATCTAATCTCACTGTGCCTACGCGTCGTACTCGTATTTTTTGCCGTATTTACTAGGCGCTTACGGTCGTGTTTGCCTAAATCATTAGTTTGTCATTTTAAAATTTTGTCATTTAAATTTGAACCATATTTCAATGCACATGAAAGTAACGTGACGCGCACTCGTGTTGTGTTAGAATATATTCTGTCCTTGTTTAACTACAGTATTCCGCAGTCTTTCTATCTTTGTCTGTCAATACTCGAGACTCGAGACTAGTCGTGACTAGTCGGGACTCGGGACTTCAACCAAATACTAGTACAAGAGTACAAGGCGGACGAGTTTCGTTTCCGGGGCCCCGTCGCTCCTACGCGGGCCCCGTCTTTGCCCACGCAAACCCAACATTTTAAATGAACTCCAAATAAGAACCTCTTCTGTCGTCGAGCTGCGAACGACCGTGGTACGTCCGCAATGCCGACCTTCATCGGGACTGAGCTCAACAATTCAACAATTTCTTATCTCTGAGAACTTCTTCGTCTCAGAGTCGCACCCACCATTTAATTCGTGAGGCAGCTTCTTTGCAGCCCCACCCCCTCTCGCTATCGTGTCCGCAGGAAACTTCTCTCGGACCCGCTATAACTTTCAACGACCTGAACTGTCTCCTGGGTGGACTCTATTAATATTATTGTTAATATCTAACATGTAATTTGCCTTCGTAGCATCCTCAGGCACTTAGGTGCGCCCTCTTTTCCCAAAAGAGGGTCGCTCATGATAAGGCACAATAGAGCTTAATCAGCCGGTTGCCTGTCCCCAAAGGCGGTTTATAGAGGGTACACTTAGGGTCCCCGGTAGGACAGTGAGCCCCTCATAACCACGATAGACCGGCTATCGTGGTATGCGTAGATTTTCCGCGGTCCCTACGTATAGGGTAGCCCTTTAATTGCTTCGGGCGCAAAAAAAAAAAAAAGAGTGTCTGTTGCAAGTCTGTTGTCTAGTACGGTACGGACTCATGCGAATGTGATCTCGGTGGACGCTGTTTTCATGTTTCCATGACGACTTAACGTAGTATTGAAAACGTAAACAATTTACGTTTCCATGACTATGTAATATATTTTGATGAATATAAATTATATAATTAATATAAGTAAATGTATCATGCATGATTTCAGTAATACAAAAATGCGTTCATTTACTCACATTAACTAATCTATATATTTTATAATCTTTCGTAAGAAGTAAACTTCAGTCGTGCGCCGGAGCTGACAAACTCACTTTTTATTTTTTCAGAAAAATTCTTTTTTTAATGTTATTTATAGGAATTATGCAAACAATATTCAAATAAATATTATAATTAGTCTCGTTACTATTAAGATTATATGAGATAAATGAAAATATTCTACTTTAAATTCTCCCTTCGGTCATTACGTGCATATCAACCTATTATAGAATTATAGCAATAGTAAAAAAAACCATAGCAGCTTAAAATCAAGACATACACAATCAATAGGTGAGTACTCCCATTCTAGAGTTTTTCAAATAAATAAAAAATAAAAAATAAATTAAAACAAATTTTACAAAATATGAAATAATTCTGTAAACGCGCCATCTACACGTACTTTGAAGTACTACATCGAGTAAAGAAAGTGGTAGGTATGACGGAAAGGAGCATTTGAAGTAAATTATCTCAATTTATTTCTCGTATAATCTTAATTCTCGTAATTCAGTTACGAGAATAATTATAATAATTTTGTAAAGTATGAAGGGAAGATTACGATTCATTATTGCACACGTTTCAGCAGTACGCACGTAAAATATGGTACTTGAAACAATAGCGTATCCTATTCCAACAATACTAAGCTTTTTGCGTACTTGATACTTTATGAACTAGGTGGAACAGGTATTTGGATCGAGCATTTATACGGAATTGGACTAGGTGCACCTAGTACGAAATATACCTAGTACGACTCATCTCTAATTAGGTTTAGGCACTCCTCACTCTTACTCCTTTGTCTTTCTATTATTATATGGGGAACAGCGCGTCCGCAGTTCCCAGTACCAAAAATTACACACTTACATTAAAGGTAGTAGCAGGGGTCAACCTTACCGCAGTGCAATGGAAAGACCTCGCCCCAAAAGAACTACCTTTACAGTTTTACAGTTGCATATCTCGACATATGCTATGGTTTGCTCACTAAGCTGTACTCATTTATTTGCATAAAATCTCAACACCGCTAGTTAAGAAACAATTCGTGCCATCTAGTGGATAACACTTGAATCACGTACGTACAACTGGTTTGTACAACTATGTAGCCTAACCGTATTTTATATAGTTACTCATAGATAGCGCTTTTCTTTATACTGAACAATAAAAAGATCCATATTATTTTTCTTATGGACAGAGACATATGGGACATATGGACAGCACAGAGTACATTATATATATTAGAAGACTCACTTAAGTAAAAATAATCATCATAAATTGCGCTGATACACATCTTTAGTTTTTTTTTTCATTTAGGCAATATTTACTATCACAGAACTGAATATACAGTATTATTTTTCAAAGAGTAATCAAATTTTTAATTTAAGTTCAAATACTGTTTCACATGTGAACGGAGTAGAATACTATGACACTGATTTTTTAGAAAAAATGAAAACAAAAATTTTGAATTAAATAAATAAATTAGTTAAAAATCTATCGAAATTCGAATCAAATATGTATGATATACCTTCGTTATTCACAACAACATAAATTACTTCTGTTATTGTATTCCAGGAACAGGACTATACTATTATTTTAAATAGCGGAACTACAAATAACATTCCGGGACTATAACGTATCCGGTGGCGGATTCATAAATTTGACGCCAGTAGGCTGTTAAAATTTTGCCGCACCTACCGAATTCTACAATTCGATTCGACTATTTCTTGTGCAATCTTAACTAAATCTTTGGGTTGTAAAAATAACCTATGAACTGACATATATTATATCGAATTATATCGTCGATATTTTTAAATCACGGTGTATCGATATTTCTTTTGGAGTATGGAATTCGTATCCATTTCGATATATTTTCAATTATTGTATTAATCAACAAAAGCGTTCATGTTCCGTTGTCTTGGTTTTCGTCGTCCAACCCAGTAATACAATGTAACACCACTATGGGTTTCTCGCGTAATACTGTTTAAAATGATATTTTTTCTTGTCTATCCTCACCTAGTAGAGATTTTGTAAGGAGGGTATGACTCGTTTGTGGGAGTGGAAGGGTGACAACGAGCAAACAGTCCCTGATGATGAAGGTTAGGGAGAGATGTTAAGGTGTTTGAAATTGTGAAACATAGGGCGCTGACGTCGGGAGTAGTGACTGCGAAGTTAGCTGTTTATGAGTACAAGTAGATGAAGTTAGTTGAATATTGTACAAATTTTCATTTCATTTTTAATGAGAAAATTTTCATGCTCCGGAATTTTGTAATTTTTGACAAAAAGAAACATTAAAAAATGGAGAAATATTTTATTGTGCGTGGATGTGAAAGTGGTTTATCATCTGATCGGAAAAATAGACTGAAAATGACTTCTATTACCGAATCTCGAGCGATCGCAGCGCCTCACTTATGGTGTCCATATTTCTGGGACACTACTTTCTACGGTGATCGTTCTCCTGTTCTCTAACCTTCATGTGATGGTAAGTGGTTGCTGTGACCCACAGACATCCACATTTATCCTCGATTATGAATCAAAATGCAGATGCGTTGTCACCCGTGAGGACTAAGATGGAATGCCTCGTTTCCAGTAAAAAGGGTCTCCGGTTCCCTACACTCACATACAAAACACAGCAGCTTAAGCTGCTATTGCACAGTGTATTTTGTGAGAGCGTAGTCTTTCTAGTCGACTCATTCGTGCTTGGTGTTACTATGTAATAAATAAAACAGAAAAAAATATTTTAAAATAATTTTATTATATTCATCAATATTTGTAATTTTGCGATTCGTACTGCCCCAAATATTTATATTTTAGTTTTTATACAATTATAGTACAATGTTACAAGTCCCAAGGCTACAAAACTTATACAAAACTAAATAATATTGCGAAAGAAGGAACAACATGATTTAAATTACATTTTTTAAGAAACTTATCCTCCCAACTTCTATATTTTACAGATAGATAAACAAAACTGAAAACACAGATTTCTACAGTCTTTATATAGCAACAATAACATTGTCATGTCAACCTAAATAGGCTTTCATTTACAATAATTAGTGGTAATCAAGGACTTCATAAAATTTGATTAATATAATTTATTATACATAGTTTAATTAATTTTATTCAATATACAGTCATGTATTATGTTTCAGGTATTTCTCCGTGCGATTGTTAATCCTCAGTTACTACATAAATTTGAACTTTAAGAAATCATAGGCGTAAGGTTTTTTTTTTGCAAAAACCACATCATATGCCACAATATTGCGACACCTTTTTCCTGATTCAGCAAAACTTTGCAATCATATCATAGAGTAATTGCTAAAAAACAGCAAACTGGAAACCAACAGATTGTATATTAAAAAAAAAATGCTGTGTTAAACAACGAATGGCGTGTACAGGTAAGGAGAACGGCCTCACATGGGAGAATAGTTGTAAAAGTGTCCATCTGTAAGCAGTAAAAATATATAGATAGGGGGGACATACCTGCCCTCTTATGGGGAAATATTCAAAAAAATTATTTTATAATTTTCAAAAAAAATTTTGAAATCTTTTGGAAAATTACAGTAAAATTTATTTTTTACTTAAATCGAGTAATAAGATAAAAAACCATTTAAATTCCTTCAAATTAATTCATTTTATTCCTTTAATCGCATAAAACTAAACTCCGGGACTCCTGTATAATACTGCGCTCATTATTGCATTAAAATATCCACGTACAGTGGTGCAAAGGTATTTGGTTAATACAAAATTCACAAAAAAATTAATTTAAATACATAACATATTGTACTTACAATAATAAATAAACTCTATACACATAAATGACGTTGTATTGTGATGTTTGATACACTGTGAGTACATCCAACCATACATATCCCACGATCCTGCGGGGTAGGCGGAATCTCAGAACGGGTACGAGCTAGGCTTGCCAGGAAGAACATATACTAAGAACACGTACTAGTAGTTAACTACATTTAATTAACGAATTTTTTGCACGTGTCAGAATTAGTAAACAAAACTCTAATGGTATGTCCCGAAATGTACACAGTATACTGGTGAATTCAAATGACGTAATTAATTGACGCCATATTGCACTGACTTGCCGCCGCCGTATTGTGTCGGATATCCCGCCATATTAAAACAATTTTTAATTGTGTGTACGCTGAATGAAGCATTTGCAAGCAGAATTTGTTTTTATTTATTCAAATACAAAAAAAATATATATAGAATTATTGCTGGTATCTCCATTCTTCACAAATTAATTGAAACAAGATATAATAACTTTTGGAGCACAAAATGACATAAAATAATCGCCAACACTTTTCCAATATGGCGCAAATGTATGATGTCACATACTGGCCAATGTTTTGAAAGGAATCACCAGTATGGCGTCGATTTATGACGTCATTTGCATTGGCCAGTATACTAGGTTCTATTTCGGAACATACTCAAGAGTTCACAATGATGCACGACTTTCTTTAGAGCAACCCAGCTATACCTACCCAGGCACTAAATAAACTTATGATAATAAATACATCTCGAGTAACATATTGTTGAACACAAAAAGAAAGGAAACGCAGAAAATTTTAATTCTTGAATATAATAGTCTATAGTAGCCTTCGGTAGTCTCTACGAAAATGTGATATCTCTATAGTCCGCAGAGACAACTCCCAAAGACTCTTCCTCGTATAATATAATTCTTAATAAATAAAAAATATAATTAGCGTATATTTAATCTGAATACTACGTTACTCCCAGCTGTGGGACATTATCCCAGATTCTTAAAACAATAGTTTGTTAGCTCTCATATATGTACAAGTTACGTCTAAAGCATCAACCCAACGCACATTTTTAAAACCCCACTGTAAATATCCAATTACACAACATGTAACAAAAACCCTGTGGTTCCCACTGAGTGTGTCATCAGAATCAGTATTTGAATATATAGAATATAACTCTACTTCAGAAAACTCAAAACCTAAAAATTTAAATAACATTGAGAAGTATTTTAAACATTCAAAAATGTTTCTACTATAACTAGAGATGGATGTTAAGGTGATACTCCGACCAAAACCTTGCGATAGTGCATTTTTCAGAGACTATTATCTCATTAGTTATGTATGTAATATATAATGTAGCTGTTAGCTGTTCCACTTTGAATAAAATAAAATAAAATAAACTATATACAAAAGCACATTATTAATGTTCGATATCGTATCATCACTAAATATAAATCAATGAATACATTTAAAATCTACATTTAAAAATGACTTAAATTATTGATTACAATAATGGATAGATTCTTCATTTATTTCTTAGTTCGTTTTTCTTTTTTAATTGAAATAATTCCAAAAATTTGGGCGTATTTTTTACGCGATATCTTGTAGCGAGAGCGCGTGGATTGTATAGGACCGAACGCTCAAGGTCGTTCACTAGGGGTAACGCCTTAACTTAGTGGTACTTAGTGTCCACTGTATTGAAATGTATGAATTGAGTAATGCCATGTCTTTCATAATTTTACAGTTGGAAGTATATTTTATTTATTGGTTAAATCTACTTATATATCGTTATGTTTTTGAGGTACTGTAGATTTGTTTCCAATTATAGCAAATAGAAGGCTTGATAAAATGTTTTTGGAATCAAACAAACAAACATTTCATTACATTAGTACATTTCACTTTACTTTGGTCGCCAGTTTCTCTAAAATAATTCCAAATAAGTCCAAAAAACGAGCTTTACGATAACAAGTTTTGATATAAATTGGATGCTGCCGAATAATGTTCGGCCGAATATTCGGTTCGGTAAAAGTTTCACCGAACTTTCAGCCGAATATTCGTATTCGGTTAAATCCATATTCGGCCCGTCTCTAACTATAACATTGAAATATATACAATATTAAAAACTATAGTACAATGAATCATGTTTAAGTTATGTTTAGACCATCTAGCGTCAATTTTAACCCTTAACCACCTACCACCCGTCTACCAGACGGAAGCTACTTTAAAATCACAAATATTTTCACGCCCTTACACTGTACAATCATGCGCTTTCGAGTACCTTCCCTCCGCGTCCCTCAGTGCCGCGTATGCGCTCGTCGACGCTACACCTGCGCTCGCTTACCTGTGGTGAGTAAAAAACTGTCGTCGAGTGTTTCGGAGACGGGTAGTTGGTTGCGTGACTAAACTCAAATGTTCCTTGTTTATTTTTTCAGTGAAATATGGCTTTACGGGACAAGGATATTGAAAATTTGTTAGAAAATGAGTTATCAGATGAAGATGATCTGCCTAACGATGAATGCAGTGAAGTCGAAAGTAATGTTGACGAACAGGAAGTAGTAGGAAGAAGATTGCGGATCGGATTCAGAAATTGATGGTGAGGAAGATCTGGCGTCATCGGAAAAAGGTAATAGCGAACCATCTTCAAATTTTACTGATCCTGTAACTGCAGACTCTGACTTTTCATCAGAAGATGACATGTCGCTGGCAGAATTGCGTAGAAAGAAAAACTATTTTGGAAAGAATCGTTTCCGTTGGGCATCTGTTCCTTCGTCTTCACGTACAAGAACATTAGAGCATAATATTGTCAGGGAGCGTGAAGGTATCAAACCCGAATACCGAGATCAAATAAATTCTTCATCTTCTCCACTGGACATATGGAAGTTGTTCTTTACTGACGAAATGCTCGAAAACATTGTTTTGCACACTAATAAGAAAATAAGAGAGATTAGATCAAACTATCAAAAGCAAACCTGTGTTCAAGATATGGATCTAATGGAATTGAAAGCTTTCATAGGATTCCTGTTCTATACAGCTATATTTAAGGAAAACCGCGAACACTATTCGTCATGGTATAGCATGGACGGTACAGGAAGGGAAATATACCGTTGTATTCTGAGTAAAAATCGATTCGAAGTGTTGCTCAAAACCATTCGTTTTGATGACGCAGAGACCAGACTGGCACGTCAAAAGCACGATCCTTCTGCTCCTATTTCTGAACTCTTTGATTCCTTCATAAACCGTTGTCAAGCTGTTTATGCAATCGGAAGTTGTGCATGTATCGATGAAATGTTACTGGCATTTCGTGGCAGATGCCGCTTCAAGATGTATATGACAAAAAAGCCAGCCACATATGGCATAAAAATACAGTGCCTTACAGATGCAAGATCGGGCTACTTGCTCAATGCCTACATTTATTTGGGAAAGGATTCCGATGGGTTCAATTTGTCTGCACTCAGGCAATTCTGCGCCTTATACCTCCAATTGAAGGTTCTAATCGAAATGTGACTACCGACAATTGGTACACATCTATAGAGCTATTGGAACAAATGAAAAAGAAGCAGCTGACAGTTGTTGGTACGTTGCGAAAGAATCAAAGAGAAATTCCCCCAGAATTTTTGCCCGCTCGTAACAGAAATGTTGATACTACTGTATTTGGATTTACAAAAGATATTACAATATCATCATATGTGCCGAAACTAAACAAAGCAGTGATTACGTCTCAAGTATGCACCATACTGCAAATGTTGACAATACTACAAAGAAACCGGAGATAATACTATATTATAATGAAACCAAAATTGGTGTAGATTTACTAGATCAGAGATACGCCAACTACTCAACAGGCCGTCGCACTCGTAGATGGCCGTTGGCAGTATTTTACAGGTTGCTAGATATTTTAGCTTCAAACTGTTACGTTGTCAGCTTATCTGCTAAAGGCCGAACTCAAAAAACTGAAAGCAGATTCAAATTCCTGAAGAAATTAGCCGAACAGCTCACAAGACCACATATGGAGCGCCGTGAAAATAATCCTCAGATGCAACGGCATATAAAAATCGCTCTTCGACGTATACTCCATCACAAAGACGAGGCGACTCCAGCAGAGGTTCCAGGTGGCAGCCATGCTAAAGAAAGGTTAGCTGTTCGCAAGACATGTTCTACTTGTGACCCGAAAAAGAAACGCAGAACCCAATATATTTGTTTCGAATGTAAGGTACCCACTGCCTCGAATGTTCTAATAAACTGTGCAATTTTTGCCGTGAAAAAATGTAAAGTTTATGGTCTGCAATTTTGTTGATTGAGTTGTTCTAGAAAGTAAATAAATTTTTTTATCTCTTTGTTGATTATTGAATAATTAAAAATTAGTAATGAATAAGCATTATCTTTTTTGTAATTTTTTTATTGTTCTCATTATCCAAAGACTGTATTTTTGTAGCAACAAAAGTGAGATGGTTTTTGTTATTCAGATTATGCAAAATATAATCATTTTTATTTTGTGTTTCTTAATATAATACATAGTTTCTAACATAATTAAAATGTTATTTTATTTTCCATAACCTTTCAATTACAAATATTATACATGCGAGGGTAATTTGACACACACGTCTCTAAGACGGGTGGTAGGTGGTTATGTTACAAAAATAGGAGGTAGGTAGTTAAGGGTTAAGGGCCACTTGACTGTCAATCAATTTTATTCGAACCTAAGAATGAAGTAAATGGTGCTATTGCAGTTATTTTCCTAGAAATTTTTAAAGGTTTCACTTCTGCCTGGTGTGAACTGCACACATGATTTATTTTTATAGTTTTTACTACGTGTTCATTTCAAGTTTGCAGTCGTCCACCGTTATGATATCACATCCGACGGTATCGTAGGCAAAAAAGTTATCTTGTTTATCTATAATATCAAATAAAGATGATGACTATTTATTTTTTTGTCAAATTGAGCAAAACTAAGTAAGAACTTGTTTGTCCTATACACAATAATTGAGAGCAAACAAGTAGATAAAATGCATATTGTAAAATAATTTATTTAGTAAAGTGAATTTGAATAGGAGCGTATCGGATATAATTATAAAATATTATAATTAAAAATTGTTATAGTTTTTTTTTTACATTTAAAAGGCGCTGCTATCGGTACTAGCAGGGCGACGCTTGAGGCGCGGAGTGAGGGGGCGCGGCGGGAGGTAACTGCATTCTTGCAATGAACAAGTAGTAATATTATATAATATATTTCAATGTTATGTTATAAAAGAATAAACTTTGAATCTTGTTAAAATACTTCTCAATGTAATTTAAAATTTTAATGGTCAAGTTGTCTGAAGAAAAGTTATTTCTATACTGATTCTGATAACGCACTAACAAACAGTAGTAACCAAAGTGTATTTGTTACATGTTATATTTTTCTACAGGCAACATTAATCTCATTATAACATCACTCACTCCCTCGACTAAACCACAGATATATTACCATTTCGTGCAGTAGCAGAATACAATTTTTTAAATTATTGCAAGATTTTCAGAATTTCTAAAGTATCTAAATTAAGTTAAACACCTTCCTCCCACCTTAAACTGTATTTAAATAGGTCTTAAATATGTTTACTCGACGTTTATTGAAGTGATAAGTTCTTTAGAATCGTAGTGATATGAGACTCGATGAAATGAAAAAGCCACATTAAAAAGAGACAAACATATACATCCATAGGATTTAGTCTGCGAGAGAATGAGATAGAATATGTTGTTATATTATATAGAATGTGTTTCCTATCATCTCTGTCTTCTTTCTTAAGGTAGAACTACACAAATGTTTCTTTTTGACCAAAATTTAAGGGACGAGGTAGGGTTAAAAGAAGATAAGGCCAGTGAGACCGAATAAAGAAAGTAAACAGTAATGCTGAATTGTTTCCTTTGATTTTTGTTTTGAAGTTACTGAGCTAGAGCGCTGCTCGGATCGTCGTCGACCGAGCTCTTTCCGATTAGCTTGACTCACTGGCACCGCAAAGACGTTATCGCATCTACCACGGGGAGTGCTCTGAGGAATTATTCGGACTAATTCCAGCCGCACAATTTCACCATCGCACATCGCGACAGAACTCACGATATCATCCATACCATCTGGATGACTGGCGGTCCACCACTGTGCGATTTAAAAGAAGTTTTCTTCCTCGCACAACTTCCTTGTGGAATCGACTACCACCAGAGACTTTTCCGGACCGATACGACTTAGGGACCTTCAAGAAAAGAGCCTTCTCCTTTTTAAAAGGCCTGCAACGTATTTGCAATTCTCCTGTTGTTGCAGTTATTCATGGGCGGCGGTAATCACTTACCATCAGGGGAGCCGTATGCTCGTCCGCTCCTCACAGAAGTGCAGAAGTGAGCGGCACAGTTGACAAGCAATACCTTATATACTGAAGAATCAAGATAAAATCAAATTAAGAGTCCCCTTTACCAACAAGCAAGTATCTGTAAATATCTGTATGTAAAGGTGAGAGGTATATCAGAATCTATGGATGACAGGCTTGAGTTTTTGAAAACGCTTCTAACCTCCAGTTAAATTGACTATTATAGTTGTAGTTTGTTTACATTTTTATCTCGTTCCGCTGATCCCATATTGGTGCAATAATTTAAGTGGTAAGGTGTCCGACCGAAGCTTTAGCTTCGGCCACCTTTGGCCCAAATGGAAGACTGAAGTTTTGACCGAAGCCAAAGGTTCTGGCAAGCACCGAAATAAGTAGTTTGTTTACATTTTTATTCTCTTAACATAGTTACAATAATTTGAATGTAGGTATAATCGGAGATCAGTTAGCGAGAAATATTTTAAATGAGGACCATTGAATCTCTTGGGGAAATCTTATTATTATATTATGTCGGGCCAGGAGGGAAGCAGGGGAGGGGTTGTTAACCGACTTCTCCCAGATACGCTAGCAGTGATGTGGCACATACAGATCTGGCTCCAACCGACGCACACGCACCCTTTGCCTGTAGTGATACTCCTTGAGGAATGCCCGAAGACGAGCGGGTAGAGGTAGTTGCTCAACACCTGGAATGATATGGATTGTTTAAAGCTTTTTTAAATACTAAAATTAAAAACGACCTAGCAGTCCACCTAAAGGTAAATGCCTACTACAGTCCATAGATAAATGCAACCAACTTTATCCACTGAAGCATCCACAGTGACTGTAGTCCCCACAAAAATTCTTGCCTTAGCTGTCCATGGTGACTACAGTCACCGAACGATATCGTTCGGTTTGAATGTGTACAATGCTAAAGATAGATGTTAATAATACAGTAAAAAAATAGGAGATGAAGCTGTATGAAATCTGTCATTATTGAGAGTGAATTTTATATGTGCAATGGTAGCAAAATATTCAGAAAAAAATTTCGCCATTCCTGTTTGTGGGCTGTTAAAGTGTGTGGAGCTTCATCATCAATGTATTAGAAGTCAATTAAATACGCATTATTACGGATAACTCAAATACTACTGGTCAGATCCTCATCAAATTTATATGGAACCACACGAGAAGCATCAGCTTTCAAATAAAAAATAAAAAGAATCATCAAAATCGGTTCACCTAGAAAAAAGTTCTGAGGTTAACACATATTTAAAAAAAATATACAGTTGAATTGAGAAACTTTTCCTTTTTTTGAAGTCGGTTGAAAATAGGAGGAATTGCTGAGGGGATGTAATCATTAATTCTTTTTTTTTTAAAGAAAAACTACACATTGAATAAAACTATATATTATATGGATTCTATCGCGTTTAATTTACTTATTTTGACTTATTTTTAATTCCCGACGTTTCCAGTGCTTTACAGCACCCATGATCATGGGGGGGGAGACTGAGATGTTTGACGTCCCAATGTCATAGTTAACCCGGCTACCTTCAGTTGTTTAATATAAATTTTTGGTCCGACACAGAACCAGCTTACAGTATCTTAAGTCTTGCAGCGGTATGCTTGGGTTTGGGTTTATTTTGTTAATTATAGCACCCCAAGCAGATGGCAGCACCCATCCATTTGCTTAAATTAGACACAATAGAATCCTTATACATAGTTTTATTCAACGTGTAGTGTTCGCGTAAATTTAAGAGATCATCATAAGTAAAACTACTTTTATTAAGTTTAAGTGGTAGTTTAGTTTAGTATTAAAGTAAAAGCAGACTTCAAACAACCTTAAAGAATAGAATTAGAGATCTCCTCACTAGTGTTGAGACAGCTAGATTAGTTTATTTCAGTTATTTCCATAGCATAATGTCGTATAGGATTTTACTATGGGGGAATGCGGCTGATTTAGAAATTTTGATTTTTTGTTTTGCAGAAGAGGGCCATAACAGCTATTTACAATCTTAAACAGAGTCTATTAGAGAAAAATTTAAAGAAATAAACACATTAACTTTGGCCTCTTAGTATATCTATGAAAATTTGATGTATGTTCACAAAAACAAAGGTAGTTTTAGTAAACAAAGTGATATACACTCTGTAAGCACTAGGAATCAACACAAGCTAGTGATACCAGTTTCTCGACTCCAGTCAGTAATTCATTCTTGGGGCAATGTATACGCTATTACAACAAAGTCTTTTTTTTTTCTATTTTTTTTTTCTTTTGTGTCATTAAGTCCAGAAAATATACAAGGTCTCTCTATTACCAAGTTTAAAATATTTAATTAAACAAAAACTGTATAAAAAGGGTTATTGTGATATAAATGAATACATGCTTGATAATAACCCCTGGGAATTAGGAGATCGCTTCCAAGCTGTAATTGTAAAATTTATTTAAAAAAATAGTCCCACTGGGTTTCTTGCTGGTTCTTCCCAGGACAGAGGTTTTTTTCGAACCAGTGGTAAAATAAAAAATGTCTTTCAATAAGAATTACATTTAATCTATATTGAATAAAAAATATTCTATTCTATTCCAAATAATTGTTACTAATATTAATTAATATACAAAAAAAATACGGTCGAATTGAGTACATACTCCATTTTTTGAAGTCACTTCAGCTTACTGATCCGTTGGGATATATCGATTACTTTGCTTCTACTGTGGATATCCTCATAACAGTCCTCATTATAGCTCCTTGAGCAACCTTAAACATTCTCATACGATCAGCAAGAAAAGATTAAACTCTACACTAGACTCACCATCATAACTGGTGTGTGAAACAATGACAGCACGGGCAAGCTGTTGTAAGGAAAAAGGTTCCGTCCTGGGCAGCGGTGCTGTCAACATGGGCTCGAAGAACATCACACAGGCCGGGTCCTGGAGAGTAAAAACATATTACTTAGTCTATTTATACTCAATAGTCAACCCGGCTACCTTCAGTTGTTTAATATAAATTTTTGGCCCATTAGATTTGGTATGTTGGTTTGGGTTTATTTTGTTTTATTAGTATATAAAGGATTTTCTCAGGATTTAAAGGAACTGGTCAAACGTAGGCAGTACCATAACAATTTTGCTAGCTTTAATACTCCCCGTCTCTAGCCATACCAGTATTTTATAACAATTATATCCATAATTTTTTTTCTATAAAGGATATAGAACACTTTATTATGTACCTAATGGTAAGTGGATGCTGTGGCCCATAGACATCTACATTTATCCTCGATTAAGAATCAAAACGCAGATCCGTTGTAAACCCTGAGGACTAAGATGAAATGCCTCGTTTCCAGTAAAAAAGGGTCTCCGGATCTCTACACTCACCATACGAAACACAGTAGCATTTTATGCTAGTATTTTGTAAGAGCGTGGTCCTTCCCCGGTCAAGCCGACCGATTCATGTTCCTATTATATAATAAAAATATTTGTTCTTGTGCTATTTATTTACATAAACTGCCTCCATGATATAGGATAACATCCCAGAGTAATTTTTTTTAAAGAAAAAGAAATTAAGAAGTAAATTAAATAAAATGAAAAACAGCAACCACTCATGCTGGTGGAAGAATTTTTCTATTAAATTTTTTTTAAACACTGTTCCTTACCTTATAGTGCTCAATGAGTCTGGTGACAGTGGGTGCAGCGAAGACGGCCGGATCGTGCGAGTCGAAGCTGAACCGGTGCTGGTAGTGTTCTATACGCGCGTGCAGAGACCGGCCGTACTTGCGGAACGATACGGAGAACAGGTGCTCCTCTTGAGCCGAGTCACGGAGCAGGAATGTGCCTGCAAGTCATATAGTTGAATTTAAATAATGCCTCGAACTAATACAATATTCTTAATTGCACGCTATACTGGAGCCCAATGGCTAAAATGACATTTGAAATTAACCGACCGCTTAAAATGTTTATTGAAAAGAGAAAAATTAAATCCTATTTTAATAAAACATTACCTATGGTTAACTATGAAATCCGCAACGTTGGGTATTAAAAAGTTAAAATGAAATGCGATAAAACCCGTAAAATCAGTTTCATTTAAAAAAAAACATCCAAATAGGTTGACAATTGAATACACGTACTGTGTAACACAAACAAAAAAACTCCGAAAATCGGTTGACCCTGCAGGCGATCCCTTATTTTCGAGCGTAAGTCCAAAATAAGCGAGGAACTTTCGCTTATTTTCGAGCGTAACACTCGAAATTCTAATTGATTTTTATTATTTGGAAATCTTTGAAACAGCTCGACTGATTGACTTGAAATAAAATCTAATCAGCTCGAAGTCTCAATGAACAGTTTCGAACGCTGTGTCGTCCAACTCGATCGGTTGATTATCGTTCTAAAGATATCGTACGACAACATTTTATTTACATATATATACACGCACACACGCGGCCTGACGTCTAGCCGGAATAGTCGGAACGCCTTCCTAGAACGTCAAAACGTGGAGATCTGATGAAAACTCGCATTTTCAAAACGGACCGAAATCTATAACTTCCTACTTTTGAAAATTAATAATTTTTAGTCTTAATCAAATTAAAACTATTTGATAATATATGTACTTAAAATTTGTTACTACTCTTAATATCATAATTACCAACATGTTTGGCTGTATATTACTGATTTTTGATAAACAATAAAATTTAAATAGGGTTGTCGAGTTGGTTGACAAACAAAGTCGCCAACAACATATCATTATCAAATGTTTATTAATTGACAGGTTTCCAATTGAAACTAGACCACAATTATGGCTTAATAGCATAAATATTGTGAATTGACGTCTGAAACAAAATGATCATCTTTGTTCTAAACATTTCACAGACGACTGTTTTATTAGACATGACAACCGTAGTACTTTGAAAAAGACAATATTTTCTGGTAGTACCAGTACCAGTAAGCATAAAAGTGTTAGAATATTATTTCGAATGTTTTTCTATTTCTTCTCATTTTCCCCGAAACTCAAGGGCCATAGCCAAGTGTAGAAAGGTCGATTGATGATGTCAAGCTACGTTTTATGTGTGTAGTGGGCTGCGGCTAGAGGAGATCCCTTTCCCTGTACCGCTGTAGTCGAGGTGGAGTCGTAAGGAAAGAGGAGTGTTGGTATGGGGATTGGCGATGCGCCACTCGACTATCCTTCGCGCCTTTGGTGAGGCTGCACCACTTGATGAGGTTTTTCATCATGATAATCACTGAATTAGTAAGCTGATGCGCGAATGGGCTGGCCATATAGCCCGAAGAACCGATAACCAATGTGAATGAAGAAGTTCTCGAGTGGCAGCCTCGCACCGGCAGGTGAAGTGTAGGACGTCCCCCTATTAGATGGAGTGACACATGCAGGAAATTGATGGATGCAGGTGGCTCAGGACCGTGCTTTGTGGCATTCCTTGGGGGAGGCCTATGTTCAGCAGTGGACCCGTGCAGGGCTTTAATGATGATGAATGATAATAGCATTATATTAATATGATACATATAGGGAATGGACGATACGGGTAGAGTCCATCTATCCCACTGACCTCTATATATACAAGTACGCTGGACTGGCTATACCATACAAAATGACCGTGCCAATTTGAAGCGCCACTAAAGGATGTCTCGAAAAATAAAATTGACATAATATGCCAAAGTATGTTGTCATATTCATATTGTCATATTTAATAAGTCTATATTTTGAACTTTTAAACTAAAAAACTAAAGTATTTTATGTTGTTTGATTGTGTATAATATTAGTTACAAAATAAGAATTATTTTTATTATTAATGAGAGGGTGCGTAATCTGTAAAACTCATTACCAAAAGGGAAGTGGTATAACATTTCACAAGTAAGTGAATTTGCAGTAAATATTAGACAAATTAAAACTATTTGATAATATAAGTACTTAGAAATTTGTTACTAATCTTAATATCATATATACCAACATGTTTGGCTGTATATTACGGAGTTTTGATAAACAATAAAATTCAATAGGGTTGTCGAGTTCCTTGTCTATAATACTTATCGATGTTCTTTCCTACCCATATCTGTTAACAAACAAAGTCACCAACAACAGATGGTTATCAAATGTTTATTAATTAACAGGTTTCCAACTGGCTTAAAATCATAAATATTGTGAATTGGCGTCCGAAACAAAATGATCATATTTGTTCCAAACATTTCACAGACGACTGTTTTATTAGACATGAGAACTACACCACTTTAAAAAAGTGCAGTATACCGACAATATTTTTGGTAGTACCAGCACTAAGCACTACCAACTACTAAGTACTAAGTATTAGATTATTATTTCGAATATTTTTTTTTTATTTCTTCTTTCCTCATTTTCCACTAAACTCAAGGGCCATAGCCAAGTGTCGAAAGGTCGCCTGATGATGTCGAGCCACGTTGGATGTGTGTTAGTGGGCTGCGGCTAGAGGAGATTCCTCTCTCTGTATCGCTGGAAGAGGAGTGTTGGTATGGCGATTGGCGATGCGCCACTCGACTGTTTTTCGCGACTTTGGTGAGGCTGCACCACTTGATGCTTCCAAGTGCTCGTTTTTCCTTGGCTCCATTCACATATCGGGTTCGGTAATTGATAATTTCTAGTTATTTTTTATTTCAATATTGTAATTTTAATTTCGAGAATGACGTAAATAACTGATAACTACTAGATGTTCGTAATTCTGAAATTAAAATTTAAAGTTTCAATTTTTTTATATTATCTTGCTAGCTAATAATACCCGGTGCATTGCTGCCACAGAAGAAATAATTGTGGAAATATCGTTAAAAATGTGGAACAGTTATATTGTATAATTAGGAATGATAATACAATCATTGAAATAGAATGATATATAACTTTCAACTAAATAGTCAGGATAATACGCACGCCACCTAGTGTCAGTTAATTGTACCACGCGTATGACCTTCGCACAAGTGCAACCAATAAGTTGACTAAGTTTTACCGCAATCTGATAAACGGTATGGCATCGTAGAAAGTACGAACAAACATAAATTTTTATATAGTAGAAAATATTTTACTGTCAATAGACAGACCTGTAGTTGTTTAGAATAGGCGTTATTATAGCAGCTGATTTGTTTTTTATAATACTAAAACAAAATGAACGGTTGACAATAAATTATTCTAGAAATTATGTTTTTATTTTTATTTTGTGTACTTAGTTTAATCTTAATAACTTTTTAGTTGAATGGTTAAGGATTATGATTGCTATCCGAGTACAGAACCAGAGTACAAAACTAATCCAACTGTAGAGATGTGTAAGACAGGGTGACGTTATATCCCCGAAACTCTGCACCGCTGCATTGGAAGACGTTTTCAAGCTACTGGACTGGAAAGGATACGGTATTAACGTCAATGTCGTGTACGTCACTCACCTTCGATTTGCCGACAATATAGTCCTTATGGCACAATCGCTGGAGGACCTACGCACTATGTTCAATGACCTCAATAGTGTCTCCCAACGGATAGGTCTTAAGATGAACATGGACAAAACAAAAGTCATGTGTAATGTCCGTGTCACACCTATGCCGGTGTTGGGGCGGCCGGGGTTTTTGGGAACACTTAGCTGAAGTTGTTGATGAGTATTTTTATTGGGACAAATAGTCCGACTATTGGTAGGTACGCATCGGAATTGACGAGGTCAATCGACGGATTCAACTCGGTTGGGCAGCGTTCAGGAGATTACAACACATCTTCTCGCCAGGAATACCCGAAAACTAGATTGTACATCCAATTGGGTGTTGCGAGTGATGAAATATGGATCTGAGACGAGGTCCTTCACTGCTGGCCGTATGAGGAAGCTCGAAGTTGCTCAACGAGCTATGAAGAAGGCTATGCTCAGGGGTTGAAACTTAGGAATAACGATATCTGCTGCAGAATTACAGTGACCGACATTGCCCAATGGATAGTAAGCTGAAGTGGCAATGATCGGCTCTGGAATATCGATGGAGAAAAAAGGTTCTCGAGTGGCAGCCTTATACTGGCAGGTGAAGTGTAGGACGTTCCCCCACTAGATGGAGTCGAAACCTGGTAAGACATGCAGGAAGTTGATGGATGCGGGTAGCTCAAAACTGTGCTTTGTGGCATTCCTTGGGGGAGGCCTATGTTCAGCAATGGATTTGCGAAGGGTTTTAATGATGATGAATGATAATGGCATTATATAAATATGATACATAAATAGAATGGACGTTACGGGTAGAGTCCATCTATCCATAGAGTCCATTCTATTTATTTAGGTATAGGTAGGGTATAGAATTTTTATCGTTATAATTTTGTACACTGTCTTATCCCGAGTATTAGTTCCGTGGACTTGCACTTCTGATGTCAGCGCCAAAATGGCGGAAATCAAATCGCTTCATCATGTCACGGTGTATAGCCAGTCCAGCGTACTTGTATATATAGAGGTCAGTGATCTATCCATAGAGTCCATTCCATTTATTCAAGTATAGGTAAGGTATAGAATTTTTATCGATATATTTTGTCACACTGTCTTATCCTTATTATTAGCTCCGTGGACGTGCACTTCTGCTGTCAGCGCCAAAATGGCGCAAATCAAATCGCCTCATCATGTGACGGAGTATAGCGTACTTGTATATGTAGAGGTCAGTGCCTATAACCTAAACTATAATAATTTCTCTGGATCTAGCAAAATGTTTCCATGATACATAGAAATCCCTAGTGTCAGTATAATGTTTAAGTATGTTAACCTTCAGGCTTGTTGTCCAGCAACCGCTCGGCCTCATATCGGTCCATCTTGCCCCAGTAGTAGGCGCAGGCTGTTATCTCCTGGAGGTCTGGCACTAAACAGTGGATATAGTCCACCTGTGAAATGAAATATGAAACTTGAAGAATTATATTATACTTTTGCTCCCAATCTTGCTTGCTTGCAATCTATTATGGTATACAGCCATGCTGAACCTATATTATGGTTATAACATTAATGGGTCAGCTCAACTGGGGTATGATCACGCTCTCACATAATACCAGATGTACTGAATGATGAATGAGAATTTCATCTTCGTCCTCAAGGGTGACAACACATCTGCTTTTTAATCCTTAATCGAAGATGGATGTAGATGTTTATGGATGACAGCATACATATGTCTGTGGTGAGTATAGAAAACCGAAGACCTCATTTAACACAAACGAGGCTCATGAGAACTACAATAGAATATCGAAGTTCTCAGGATTGACGACGCATCTGCATTTGATTCTTATATCGAGGATAAACGTAGATGTCTATGAGCCTCAGCATCCACTTACCACCAGGTGGAATGTGTGCTCATTTATGATCCTTAATCTCTTAACAAAAAGGGAAAAAAATTGCCATCGCAGCTCTTATTTATTTCTACCACCCTAGTATCCACAGCTGTTTTGGTTTGAAAGATATATCCACATCCATTAAAGCTTGTAAAAGTGGTGAACGTAGGCTTCCCTCAAAGATTTCCTTAAAGGGGAGAATTGTCCTCCTTTACTCTTATCTATTACTGCCACATTTCTTTGATTTACATGGTATATAGAGCTATACAACCTAACAAGTACCTTCGGTAGCAAATGTTAATGAGGGTGTCTACGAACATTCCTGCCACCAGGGCGGCACCACTATGCATTGAGGTGGAACATTTAACAGATTTCATACTGGGATGATTAATTTGATAGTAAAATGTAAAGGTTAATGTTCGTCTCTGTGATATTAGTTATAGTTATATTATTGGTTGAATGAATAAACAAAACTACAGATATTCCTAAAAGTAGAAAAATAAAAATAAATCAATTGTATCCTGTACTTCTTATCGAATACAAATTGTTTTGGGATCCTATCATACTTGGGTTGTAAGATAGGAATTTTTGAATTAATTCTATCGATTATATCTGTATGGGGGACTCTACTCTTACTTAAAAGATTTAGGGTCTTGAGTAAAGCTAAAGTTGCTTCTTGTTGTATAAGTAGATGAAGCGGTGTTAGCTCCAGCTTAGCCTCCAAAGCTGCTGTTGGTGTAGTCCTTATGTAACCTGTGGCAGCCATACAAGCCAATCTCTGGTAATGCTGAAGCTTTCCTATAGTAGTGGCTCGTGTATGTCTTGTTGGTTGTCCTAAATAAATAAATAAAGCAAGTTGTAATTACCTGTGTATGCACTTTGGCGGTTGGCGTGTGTGGAGCGTGGGCAGCGTGGGCAACGTGGGCAGCGTGGGCCGCGTGCCCGTGCGGCGGCGCGGCGGGCGCACGCAGTAGTAACGCACGCAGCTCTCCCCCGCACACCACCTGCACACAAACACGCATATTCTACAATAATACACACATTCCGTCAATAAACATTACATATTAAAATAAAACACTCACACCTGTTTCTAACGAGTAGTTTTTATATGTAACGCTTGTTAATCTCTATATAAAGGGTTCCTTTTCAAAGAGTACCTAAATTTTAAACTTAAAATATATAAATAATGATATATTTACGAACGTGTGCGTGTGCAATGTAATCATTTAAAATAATGCATTACCACGCATTTTGAATTTAAAAAATAGGAACAAAATGTTCAAGTCTTTTTTATAATTACCTAATTTAACCATCTCTGCACATTTGACCGGTTATTAAAGAATAATCTTGTATAAAAATCTGTCACTCCGCGCTGTAGGCATAAAAATATACCTACGCTGCGCGGCCACATCGCGGTTGTCACTCGCGCGCTCGAACTGACGCGCACATTACGTTAACAAAAAAGTATTTTTCTCTTATAAGTACTTAAGACACTTGATATTTATTTTTGAGTTTTTATTCAAGTATAGCCACGGATAAAACCAAAATGTACGACATTACATTTGTACGACGGCGCATGTTTGTAAATATGCAAAAAAAATGTAAAACAGAAAATAGTAAGTAAGTAAATTATCTGAGTTTCAAAGATGTTCACATTGTTATAATCTTAATTTTTCTAGATGTTGCATATTAACTTTTCTCACATTGAACACTAATGTTCTTGTAATGTACTGATCTACAGTAGATCCCAGGGATCAATATTTAGAAAGAACAAGTAACACTATTGTAATTAGTATATATTACAAGTAACACTATTAATAATATAATAATTTATACACTGATATCGGCTCGTAGTAAGCGTCCACGTCTTCTCCCTGCGGCGGTCGGTCGGGCCGTGCCGCCCCGCCCCGCGATTCCGCGCGCGCGCTTCTCGAGACGACAGAGTTATACACCACTATAAATGTCTATACGCTACAGTTCTTATTGTCAGCAAATTACTAGTACATTGTATACATTGCATAGCACCGCAGTGTATTCTACTACTAACTAATATAGGTAGAGGTAGACAGAGAATAGACTTGGCACGATCCTGACACACCTCTCTCGCCTCCTTTACACTCGTCGGTTGAGGGTACTCTTAATTTCGATCTTAAATATATCGCCAATTTGGTCGAAAAATAACAAATTGAATATTTAAAAACCATCAAACAAAAAGAGGTGAAGATCATCAAACGTCTGAAAAGATGTTCTTGAATCATAGCTAAGAACAGTCTCCTATCAAATCACCTTTCAAACAAAAACAACTAAATCTAAATCCATTTATCCATTTGGGATCTACGATGCCACAAACAGACACACAGACACATTTGTTAAAGATATAAAACACCTCTGTTTGCATCAGGGGTTTATATCTGTACAAGCATTGCAAAATATGACCGGCATACCAAGCCATGCTGCAATTGAGTAACTCCGGTGGGAATCACTCTGCAACTGTGTTGTCTCATTGAATGATGTTCTCCCATCTATCGATGATGAGTAGCAGTCACCTCATTTCCAAGGATTATTATCATCCTTACATTCTTTGCGTAGAATAATCTCGATAACTCAAACCTCGTTAAGTTGTAATCCCCAGTAAAATGAAAAAATGTGCTATTCCCTTCCACTAAATCCTTTAATACGCGGTACCAAAAATAATTTACACTTTGTAACTTGAATAAAATGTTATTTCCCTACATTGAAGTAATATGTACTTATGTACTAGAACAGCTATCTCAAACAAAAAACGTGCGCTACTCTGTGTTGGAGCGTTTAGTTTTTTTTTATCATAGAATAAACATAGGTAGAATGATCCGTAGATAATAGTAGATTGTATTGTTAACCTCGCCCCGGGGGGGGCCCGGCGATACGGAGCTACCAGAATTATATTGAGTATTTTCAAATAACAATATTTAAATCACGATTTTCAGTCACCATTTGGCAGCGAGTGTTAGCTATTTATCGAGAACAATATTTAAATTTTGTATATTATATTTGCTTATTTAATATAATATTACATAATATTATATCACAATTACATTTTAATGATATTTTTATCCGAATATTTTAAAAGGTATCTATGTCAAATATAAAAAAAACATACTAAATGTATGTTTAACAAAACTTATTAACATAAAATTTAAATTAAAAATATATTTATTTAAAATAGAATCATAAATGCTGTAAATAATTGTTCATAAATGCTGGGCACGCGAGAGTTAAAAATGGACGAATTTATTCCACTTTGACTTTGAAGTGGAAACCTAGAAATAAAATAAAAGAATAATAAGCAGATTTAAACATGAAAAATTTAGCCTAATTATAATAACTTATATACGTTTCTACAAAAAAATGTGTATAATATATTCGTCCTATACTTAAGTACCCACAGAAATGTCACATTTGAACATATTAATTTCATAATCTATATTCCATGATACGAGATGGCGTCTTAGGAATAATTTGTTTTATTATTAATTTATAATACTTTTTTTATTGATTAAGTATCTTATTAACCGATGAAAAGTAATACCTTGGTTTTTAATGACATTTCTTGAATTATTTGTGCAATATCTAAGTACACAAGACGGCATATTTTTATCAAGTTTTTTTTTTTAAATCAACACGACACGTGACAACTCTACAAGCGCCTAGCGAGTGACTGATTAAAGTGCGGTGTATGCACCGCAGTTGAGTGGAACAGAGTAGCAGAATGCAGTGTCTCCTCTAGTACGTAGTACATAATAGCTCAATGTTTCCCTATGAAGTATTCACAGTACATAATATGTATACTCTGTAACTCGAATTTCAAAAAAACAGACTAAATCGAAGTCAGTACAGTGTAATGACTACTTACTTGGAATTGCCCAAACTCATAGCAATAAAATCCAAAACAAATGTTTGTTGGTTTTGTTCTGTGTGTACTTTGCACACATGCAATGAATGAATATTTTCATTAAAACTTTCTGAGTGAGGTAACACATCTGTATACCTTATGTTTGTTTATTATTTGAAAAAATTCTTGCTAAGCCTAATATGGCAATATTGTTACGAGCTTGAAGTTCGTGACAATAAAAATTGCCGATAGAATTACCTAAATTAACACTTTAATTTTCTTTACACAAATTAAAACTTAAAACACCAATAATTAATCACACTGATTCACTTTATTCCGCTCCGAAGCTTCGCTTGTCTCGCCAAATTCAATACTTCCTCGATCGCACCTTGCAACGCCTATAAATACACATTAGTACCGAATCATCCAGAACATTCAAGTAAATACGCGCACCGATCGACAAAGCGTCGAAAATTCGAGAGTCAGCTTCCAGAAGCTTAGTTCTTCTGTTCGATACTAGATGGCGCTAGTGCCGTCGACTTCGGCGCGTAACAATATGTTCAAAACAAAATTAAAGAAATTACTAATTGAAAATGTTTTTACAATCTTAATGAATTTAATAAAATTAACGTTAGTAAGTAGTAAATTTTGTAAAATCATGGATAAACTGTTAAGCCTAAAACTATATGTTTTTATACTAAGATCATATTGTACACAGTTATGCAATAAATGTATCTTTATCTTTATCTCAAATTTTTAAGCGTTTCTCTAGAACCTTTTTTATACAATCTTCAGTTAAAAAGTTTTTGAACTTGGCAGTGGACAAATTTTGTATATTTTGTACATATTTATAACACTATTTATGTTACCAGGAAGTATTATAAAACGCACTACAAGTAAAACATACCTGGAAGTGTGGATGTAACCGTATAGAGCCATCATTTGTTTGCGTCAACTCATTTCTCCTGCCCTCTTGTGATGTCTCCCCCTCACTGTAATATTTTTATTCTATAATCAATCAAGGTTAAAGTACTAAAAAAACAGACAAGCTATTTCAAAACGGAATAATGTTATTATATCGTTTTAACATGGTAGAGCCACGCTGCAGCTATATGATTGTAGCACAAACGGGTCAGTTTGACCAGGGAAGAACCACATTCTCACAGATTATCAGCGTGAAATAACAACTTAACGCTGCTGTATTTCGTATTGTCAGTGTACAGAATCGGTTTTTATTAAAAACGAGACATTCCATCTTACTCCTCAAGGATGACAACGCATCTATATTTTGATTTTTAATCGAGGATAAATGTAGATGTGTATGGGCCACAGCATCCACTTACCATAGCAGGTTTTTTTATAGCAGAGAGGGCAAACGAGCATACGGCTCACCTGATGGTAAATGATTACCGCCGCCCATGAACAGCTGCAACACCAGGGGGATGGCAGATGCGTTGCCGGCCATTGAAAAAGGAATAGGCTCTTTTCTTGAAGGTCCATAAGGTCTTAAGGTCTTATAAGGTATATATATATACCCCAATATATATATATATATATATATAGCATTCTCAGGTCGGCTTTTGCGTTTTATTAAAAGTTTAACTTTATGAAACTTTCGGTCCGGAAAAATCTCTGATGGTAGTTGATTCCTCAAGGAAGTTGTGCGACGAGGAAGAAAAAGATGGACTGTGTGCTCTACCATGTGAAGAAATTATAAAATGACTCACTTTCTGGGAGCGACGGAAAGGACGTACACCTCAGCGGTTTGTTCCCCAATATCCCTGCTCGATTCACTATCTGTAACATTTATAAAATAATGAAAATTATTACAACAAAGAATTATAACAAAACAGCGATCGGACAATTGTCGCGTCCAATTGAGTTTTCAAACCATCCACACAAATACACATTAAATCAGTTTAAATGTTTTATCAAAGAAAAATTGTACAAAATAAATTTATTGTAAATTGAAATATGTTTAAAAAAAAGTTCCACTGGGTTTCTTGCTGGCCCAAGACTGACTTTCCAAACCAGTAGTAAATTAAAAAAAATACTTTCAATAAGTATTATACAATAATCTATATTGAATAAAAATCATTCATTTCATTTCATTACACCCTAAAACATTCATCAAAATCAATAGAACCATTTTTGAGGTTTTGCAAGTCTAAGGGAAGCAATTGATTTTTATATATAGAGATAAATTCATAAATTTTCATAGTAATTAGTAAATTAATTTGAAACCATGATCATTACAGCCCTTCACAAGTAACATTTACAAAATTTCATTAAAACCAGTTGAGCAGATCGGAGATTAGCATGAACTAACAAATTACAATGCATCTTCTCGTCAGGTATACCTCAAATCCTGAAAACTAAGTTGTACAACCAGTGCGTGTTGCCAGTGGTGACTGATGACCTACGGAACCAAGACGTCGTCCTTCTCTGCTGGCCGTATGAGGACGCTCAGTCGCTCAGCGAGCTATGGAGAGGGCTATGCTCGGAGTTTCTCTGCGTGATAAACTTAGAAATGAGGATATCTGCAGTAGAACCAGAGTGACCGACATAGCCCAACGGATTAGTAAGCTGAAGTGGTAATGGGCCGACCATATAGCTCGAAGAACCGACAACTGTTGGGGAAAAAAGGTTCTCGAGTAGCAGCCTCGTACCGGTAGGCGAGGTGTAGGGCGACCCCCCACTAGATGGAGTGACCACCTGGTAAGACATGCAGGAAGTCGATGGATTCAGGTGGCTCAGGCCGTGCTTTGTGGCATACCTTGGGGGAGGCCTATGTTCAGCAGTGGACTTGTGAAGGGCTGTAATGATGATGATGATGAATGCATACAAATTTTGCTATGCTTTTGGCCCCATGGTTATTTTGTTCTAAGCAACGATGGGAAATACCTTAAAAAATCTTATGTTTCCAAATTTATAGCAATAAGCCACCTCATTCACAACAGACAAAATACCCAGATCGATTCCTGGTCCGGATACTTTTAAGTAGGGTTGGGTAAAAAATATCGATATATCGAAATGTTCTCATAAAAAATATCTATAAATATCAACCATATTTTTATTGGCGGTATATCGATGTTTATTTTAGAGTATCGAAATCGTATCAATTTAGATTCGATCAATTTATTTTAAAATGTTGTATTAATAGACAAAACATTAAGCAACAAAAGCATTCATGGCTGTCAACAGTAATAAAACATAGGCCTTATTCTACTCATACAACAGTGGTCATGGCATATTTATTTTTTTTTTCATACATATGAAATTGATCTATCAATAAATTCTACTAATTTGAAATAAACTTTCAGTACTGAAAAAATAACAAACGGACAATAGCGAACTCCCAAACAAATTTTATGTGACTTCTTTTCTTGCGTCTACAAATGCAAAATATGTAAAAATATAGAGTTTAAAATCCTGAACATTTTTTTCTGCGGTCATACTACTGCAGGAAGTCAGGAATTAAAGATATTCCAATTTAAACAAAATACACATCAGACTAGGCTGTATGCTATAAAACGCCTTAATTCGCAAATCGTTACAACAACTAGTCAACGTAATTTTCATATATGTTTATATAGGGTAATTACTAGCATAGAGGGAATCCATAAAGAACGCATTAGTATACATAGAAGTTTTCTGAATAAAGTACACGTCAAACTCGACTGTATAGTATAAGACCTTTGCCTGTATTAACTGACGAATCGTAACAACAAGAACTAGTCATTAGTCAATTAAGTTTTGAATTATGTATGATGATTTTTTTTCCAGACTTAGATTGGGATAAGTAGACGCTTAATAATTCCATCACATAATTTTTCGCCATTGTCCTTTTTGAACTAAATAAATAAATCAATTAAACACTATCGTAATTAAAATAATATGTACCCAATTAGTAGATTTGTTGGTAGAAGATCAATTTCATGATATGTTAAATTAAATAAAAATAAAAGTAGTAAAATATCAGGGCCACAGGCTTCTATTCTGTTCACCTGTTACGCCCTATTATTACCAGACGGTAAAAAATCATCTAGTATGTCGATATTTTTTTTTACTTGCCCATCCCTACTTTTACGAGTTTTGAAGACCAAGGACATTATTGTTTATTTAAAAACCAACTACCGTATAGAACTGTGTAGTGGTGGTGTAAAGGATTTTACTACCCCATATCATCAGGATATCCCATATCAAATACCCCATATCTGCAACAAACCAGAAGATTTACAGCAGCTTCTTCCTAATAACTGCTAAAAATAAAAAAACTGCAATTGCCAACCGGCATGCCAAGCTTAGCCACTATGGCTTTATTTTGCCATAATTGCCACGATTGGCAGATGGGAAACTTTATATGTGTTAGAGCCACGCTGCAGCTATATTATGGTTGTAGCATGAATGGGTCGGCTTAACCGTGGAATGACCATGCTCTCACTGAATGCATGAATTCATGTGTTGAGTGTAGAGATTCGGAGACCCTTTTTTACTGGAAACGAGGCATTCCACCTTAGTCCTCAGGGGTCGCATCTGCGTTTAGATTCGTAATCGAGGAAAAATGTAGATGTCCATGGGCGACAGTACTCACTTACCGCCAGGTGGACTATGTGCTAGTTATCGTTTGTCACCCTTATTCTATAAAAAAACGCAGGTTTTATTATTTTGAGTTTTTTTTTTTTTGGAAGATGCTGTTGTCCTCCTGTTTCAGTCTCCTTCTATCGCTTCTTACGACACCCTGGACGATACGGGTAGTAGTGTATGTTCTTACACCACAACTAAGTTGTCCTAAAACATATACTAAATTCATTTTAAAAGTCCACCAACCTGTGTTTATGACAATGGCATCTAATTCTCTTCTTAGATCCCTTCCCAGTGTGAGGACAGCTGCCAGTCTGAAATATGAAATAAATGCGATATTAGAATTCCTCTCTTCTTGATACCATAATCACCACCGGACGATATGTAAATAGACCTAACCAAAAGTAAGATTTTATTATAGGTGTTGTGGCTTCGGAACAGTTCCTATAAAATATCCTTTTCCTAAGTATTTTCTATCCTCCCGCCTTTCCTATATAAGCACTACTCAAGAATAGTGCGCCACTTATAACTGTCAAGAAAAATAAGAAGCAAGGTGGCCGCGTACGCATAAGCCGTGTTTGTTACCGCTCGTTAAAAATTACTCAATATATAAAATTGTACGACTATCGTGCAATTGCTCATGTCCATATACATTCGAACTGCATTGGGGTGTATGTGTATACACTAGAACTTCAGCATAAATATTTAAACTTCATCACAACCATGAGGAGTGCTCCAGTCTTGTGAGTATCCTTGCCTTATCTACCCAGTTCTAAAGCTATTTTCGTTTACTTCCCAGTTGGGATTATCGGGTTAGCCAGCCCTTGGTCTGGTTGTTCTCTGGTTCCCAAAAGCACCCACAAAGCACTTTGCGAAACATTCAAGTCGTAACAATAGATATTATTATTATTAACGTAACGTTAAGTTGGAAATAAGAAATTCTCACATATAATTTATATTTTTCGATTTTCACAAGACATTATGGAGTATTTCTGTATCTCTGACATCACATGCGGTATGCGACTTGGGGCGACTACATTTAGACCCACCTATCGTCACTGACGCGTCGGTATGCAGTACAAACGCAGGCTGGACGTCGCCAACGTCTTCGCCTACATGCACAGTCTCTGGCACTCCATCTGAAAAAGCAAAATATATTAATAAATATTTCTATCAACATAAGAGTCTCGCTGCAGCTATATTATGATTCGTGCACAAATGGGTTGGTTCAAGTGGGGAAGAACCACCTCCACTCTGCATCAGCCCTTTTTGATCCTCAATCGAAGATTAATATAGATGTCTATGGATCACAGCATCCACTTACCGACAAGTGGATTGTGTGCTTGTTTATCACACTTAGGCTCTATTTAAACTGCTGCGGAACAGAATGGATGCGAATTTTGGTAACGAAATTGTACATAGTAAAATGAGTCTTAAGTTAATTGTGTAACGCGCAAACTAGATATGAGCCAAAAAAGAAGTCGCGCGTCTTCTGGGGAATTCTCGAGGATTTCTGTAGGTACTGTCGGCAAAGTCTGTGGAATTCGCGGGAAATGGCGAGAAGGGCGTGGAATCTAGACTAACTATTCTACAACCCCAAGGCGACTGTCGTATAGCCCAAGTTGAAATTCGTCTCCCCCATGACGGGTTAAATTGACGCTTCCGTTTATTCCATTCCACCGCAATGTAAATTGAGCCTAATTTTATAAAAATCATCATCTTTACAGCCCCTTCACAAGTCCAATGATGAACCTATGCATTCCCTAAGGAATGCCAAATAGTTCGTAAACCGCTTGCCACGCGGGCACCAGTGGTTAATATCTCCAATTATGAGATAAGCCTTTGTTTTTCCAAAAATTAAAAACAAACATTTTAAATTAAATAAATAAATTAATTAAAATCCACCGAAATTCAAATCATATCGACCCTAATTTACGAATGGCAATAAACCAATAAATTTAGTAGGCATCTTGTCACTTTGCAGGGTCACAGGCTGGGGTGGATTTGATTTCAATAGATTTTAATTATTTATTTAATTAATTTTTTTTATACAATACGGTGACAAACTAGCACACAGTCCACCGGTAGCTGTGACCTATAGACACCTACATGTATCCTCGATTAATCAAAATGCAGATGCGTTGTCACCCGTGAGAACTAAGATGGAATGCCTTGTTTCCAGTAAAAAGGGTCTCCGGATCTCTACACTCACCATACGAAACACAGCAGCAATAAGCTACATTTTTACGCTGGTATTCTGTGGGGGTGTGGTCCTTCCCCGGTCGATCCGACCCATTCATGCTACAACTATAATACTAATAATACAAGGTGGCCCATAAGTCATTAGAAATGTAAATTTCGAATAAAATACAAAAGGCGCGCATGAGTGGCGCGCGCGGTGCGGGGGGAGTACCGACGGTTTCTGGGAATTCAGTCGCCATGGAGCGTTTCACCGGTGCGGACCGTGCATTTTGTGTGCGCGAGTTTTATCGAAACAATGATTCGGCTACCATTGCGCGGCGTAAATTTCGAGAATATCAGAATTTACGCAACTTTAAAGACATTCCAAGTGTTCAAACGATTAAGAACTGGGTTATTAAGTTCGAAGAGAGTGGTTCGACGTTGGATAAACAACGGTCAGGTCGACCAAGGACATCACGGACGGAAGAAAACATCGATGTAGTGAAACACTCAATTCGTGAAAATCCTACCCAGTCTACTCGTAAGCGTTCCAGTGCATTAAACTTACCCAAAACATCGTTACAGCGAATTTTAAAGAAAGATTTACATCTTCACCCGTACAAGATTCACATAGTACAGGAATTAAAAGATACTGACACTATCTACAGACTAAATTTCGCAAATGAAATGTTGAACCGCTTTACTTCGTTTAATAACGTGTTATTCTCTGATGAGGCTCACTTTCACATCAACGGCCAAGTTAATAAGCAAAATTGTCGCTACTGGAGTTGCGAAAATCCAAATCGCAAACATCAAAAGCGAATACGATACATAGCCCTAAAGTGACAGTTTGGGCGGCTATGTCAGCGCATGGCATTATAGGCCCTTACTTTTTTGAAGACGGCAGAGGCCGCGCGCTTACTGTTACTTCACGGTATGTAGCTATGATTCAGGACTTTTTTTACACCAGAGTTGCAGAATTTTCCAGGCTTCAATAACGTCGCTATGCCGGTCGTCCGTCAACTTTTCCCTAATAAAGTGATCTCTCGAAGAGGAGATATTCCTTGGTCACCACATAGTCCAGATCTGACCCCAATGGACTTTTTCTTATGGGGTTATCTTAAGACTAAAGTGTACGAAACCAACCCGCGGAAATTGACGTCCTGAAAGAAAATATATATACAGAGCTTACTTGCCGCGCAGTGATGGATAATTTTAAACGTCGCTTACAGGAGTACCGCGATCGTAACGGATTACATTTAGATGATGTAATTTTCAAAAATAATTCCCATTTTATAAGGATTATGACAAAATAAAAACCTTTTTCATAATGTCATTAGTTTTTTTTTTATTTTTTTTTTACATTTCAAGGGACTTATGGGCCACCCGGTATAACTTCAGCATGGCTCTAGCATGTATAAAATCTTTATATTTTTTGTAAAATATCAGTGCCATAGGCCTCTACTCCATTCACATGTAACACCCTATTTTTTTCCAGACAGTAAAAAAGGTCATCTAGTATACAACACGTAACATAATTAACGCACTTTCAGAAAGTAGTTTGTTCAGAATCGTTTACTGAATCGATTCCTATCACTAAAAAATATAGGTAAATTTTTTATTCCGAAAATAATTAAAACTACGTAAATTACAGTCACACTAAATCTGTACAGTCAAAACAAACTGAAATGGCAATAAAGACTTTTAAGAGTGCAGTTTTGTTTGTATTATTACTAATACTGTTATTAATTAAAAATAAAGAAAAATGAACTTTATTTCAAGCATGTTAAAGTCTTTGTACTGTGACCACAACATTCTTCCGGAATTAGTATAACTAGTTTGATAAATAATCAGTGCATAAAAATGTTTAACTAAAAATTCAGTGTCTGTATTATTATTATAACATAATATACTAATTGGGGTGTCTGAGGGTGTGCGTTAATTACGTTACATATTGTATATACCACTGACTCACACCCTCATCACAAGATCTAAAACTACACGCCCGATTGACTTAAAATTAGGCATATATACTCATTTCTCAAAGTAGACACCCACAAAGAATTTTAAAAAATTCGACTCCCGAGGGGATAAATGGGGTATTATAACTTGCATAGTATATGTGCGGAACATACCTGTCGGTGACTGCACTGACGTACCGATGCACACTGCTCGGGGACTCTGTGTACCGGCGCCTCTCCCACGCTCCACACCCACAAGTGCACTCTCCACCTGAAAAATATTAGTAAAAGTATTTCTTAAGGGGATATTGTAAGTCAGCTCAAATTTTAATTTCGCCCCCACTTCCCCGCGCGTCTTATGCTATGTATCGACATGTTTGTCACTAATACTGTAAGTAGATAGGTTGTTAAATACTTATTTCATTAGGTTTATCATATTTATGCCTGTTTCTTAACGTCAACCCAGTCGCTTCTTATTTTTATTACGGTTATTTCCCATTTTAATTTTACGTCGTCCTGTTGCGTAATGTGTATTGTGATCGTAAGCGACACAAGCTTCCCCTTCAAAGGCCGAAGCAAAACTGACCGGGCGGCAGGAATCAAGCTTCAAGATGCCGATAGTTTAGGTAATTTCTTTTTACAGTGAAAATAATGGTATTTAAAAAAAAGTAAATAACATAGGCACCGCTTTATAGTTAGTTCAGTTAGTATGCAAAGTTTCATGATCTTATTGAGTATTTTATGAATAACAGCGGCTTATTGTTTATTTTGGAGGTAACTTTGGATTTTTTTTTCTATCGAGAAAATTTTACGGAATCGTGTTTTCGTCTAACATAGTCCTTAACATTAATCCTCAACTTTACCATATATTTATTTCAAAATTAATGCTGCAATATTTTCGGCATAACGGAGGATCTTGCTAAGCCATTTGAGGTTAAATTTCCCCTTAAGTCAAAGAGCCACGCTACAGCTATGATAACATAATATATTGTTACGAGCTTGCGGTTCGTGACAATAAAAATTGCCGATAAAATTACCTAAATTAACACTTTAATTTACTTTACACAATTAAAGTTAAAACACTAATAATTTAAACACACTAATTCACTTAATTCCACTCCGAAGCTTCGCTTGTTTCGCCCAAATCAACACTGCTTCGATCGCATCTTGCAGCGCCTATATATTTAAATTAGCAAAGAAATATCCAGAATGTTCAAGTAAACACGGGCAAGGTACCGAGCGTTCGAGTTTCGACTAGGCGCTGTCGGTTGAGTAATTTGTGATGTCATTTTCTCAATGCTCCCCTCGCTCTCGTTCCTGACACTAGATGGCGCTAATGTATCGTTGACTGGAGCGCGTAACACTGCCCCCTCCTAAGACATGCTCGTCCCGAGCATTATCGGCCCCATAATAACGCGCCAAGCGATTCACATGGACGATCTTAGGAGTCCCTCTTGCGCCTTTCTGTAACGGCTCCGCAATGTCAAGGGCTGTCCTATCCCGTTGTGCACCAACATTGTACAATTTCGGTGCTCCTCTACTACGTGTCAGAGGTCCCCGCTCGGCCGCACAACTTGTACATGTACGACACCAATCCTCGACATCGTCACGATAATGGACCCAATAAAACTGTTCTCGGACCTTCAGTAGAGTTCGTTTAACTCCCAGATGAACTCTTGAACGACCATTATGGCACAACTGCAGAACATTCGACACTTTAGCTTTAGGGACAACCATTTGCAAACGACAGCTGTCTCTTCGACCATTGTCCCATTTACGGCACAGGACTCCATCCTGAATCAGCAAGCTGTCCCATTGGGCCCAATAGCTTTTCGTGGTTGAACTCATCGCTGAGACGTCCCTCCACTTAGGCTTGGTAGCACGGGCCTTCATCCATCCCAGAATCGGCTTGATGTCTGGATCTTCCTGCTGTGCATGTCGTAGGTTGTCCTTCCATTCGTTGCTGAGGTGGTCCGTCCTGAGCATCCTCATGGATACCACCTCCTTACTCTTTTGCCTACTACAATGGTTGCAATCTTCAGGACAAGGTCTTCTTGACAATGCATCTGCGTTGCCGTGAGATTTCCCGCTGCAGTGTCTGATAGTAAAGTCGTATTCCTGCTGCTGCTGGGCGGTGCTGTTAGCCGCACTTCCTTTCTGAGACCGTTCCCCTTCCCTTCCTAGGGTGTGCTTAGGGCAGCTGGACCGAAGATGGCCCCTTTCCCCACAGCCATAGCACCTAGGGCTGTATCTTTTATTGTGGTCGCGAACCGTAACTGCTGTAACCTCCCTAGCGTGAGGTGAACGATGATCCTGTCGCCGCCAGGCAGTGCCGTTAGCTGCACTACCCTCTCGAGATCGATCAACTCTCCTTTCCACGGTTCGTTTAGGGCAGCTGGATCGAAGATGGCCCTTTTCCCCACAGCCATAGCACCTAGGGCTGTATCCTTTGTTGCGGTCGCGAACTGTAGCTGCTGCAACCTCCCTGACGCGATGGGAACGATGATCCTGCCGCACGGCTTCTACCTCCAGTGCATGGGCCAAGGCGTTCTTAAGCGTCTCGTGGTGCCCGAGCCTCACAGCAGCTCTGACTTCCAGGTCGCGGATGCCGTCGATGAATGTCTGCACCAGGTTCCCTTCAATGAGCGCAGGTACAGACCGGTATGCTTTTCGCACCAGCTTCTCCACCTCTAGAGCCCACTGCTGCAGGTTTTCGTTGATGCGCTGCAAGCGATCTTTAAGCTGCGCACGAAAGACGTGTTCCAGGTGAGCGTCGCCATACCTCGCCTCCAATGCCTCAAGGAGTTGCTCATAAGTCACTTCCTCGCCGAGAGCTTCCAGAACTGTTAGGGCCTGGTCGCGCAGGCCTAGTGTGAGAGCAGTCATGGCCTGACTTTTATTCCAGCCGTTCGCCTTCATAACAGCCTCGAACTGAATTTTGTAGGCTAACCAGGAAGAGGTACCGTTGAACGGTGGCACCTTGAACCCACGTAGCGAAGGTGTTGTAGCTACTACGGGAGCTGTAGCTCCATCTCCAAGTTTGAGTTCGTCCAGTGATTTCTTCATGTCAGCCATTACGTTGTCAACCCGATTGTTCACTTGGTCGATTCGGGTTTCAGCTTTCGCGATTTGGGTTTCAGCTTCCGACAGGCGGTTGTCATGCTGAGCAACCCTATCCTTCACCTCCCTTATCTCTTTCCCGAAGGTAGCGTGAAGGTCCTTCATGAGAAGCATCTGCTCTTCCAACCGACGGGCCTGTTCCTCTTGTCGGCGGGCCTGTTCATCCTGTCCGCCCCGCAGCTGCTCTTCCAATCGGCGTGCCTGTTCCGCCTGCTGGCGAGCCTGTTCCTGCAGCATCACCATCAGAGCACCTAAGTCAGGTGCTGCAGATGTAGGAGCTACCGACGGGCCTGCAGCCGGTGGCTGGTCCTCCGACGTCTGCGGCGTTGCACCACCAAATCTTCGTTGGTCCGTCTCCTGCTGACGTTGACTTCGGGTACGGACACCCTCCGTTTCCTCCTTAGGTAAAATCGGCATGATTTTATCCCACTTCTGACACCAATTGTTACGAGCTTGCGGTTCGTGACAATAAAAATTGCCGATAAAATTACCTAAATTAACACTTTAATTTACTTTACACAATTAAAGTTAAAACACTAATAATTTAAACACACTAATTCACTTAATTCCACTCCGAAGCTTCGCTTGTTTCGCCCAAATCAACACTGCTTCGATCGCATCTTGCAGCGCCTATATATTTAAATTAGCAAAGAAATATCCAGAATGTTCAAGTAAACACGGGCAAGGTACCGAGCGTTCGAGTTTCGACTAGGCGCTGTCGGTTGAGTAATTTGTGATGTCATTTTCTCAATGCTCCCCTCGCTCTCGTTCCTGACACTAGATGGCGCTAGTGTATCGTTGACTGGAGCGCGTAACAATATTATATGAATATTCGTATGTTCATATTTACTATCTAAATGTATATAACGTTATTGCTCACAGTGTAATAAAATCGCAATATAAAATCTATGTTTGAGACAGAATGATAGTTACATATTATACAAGGGGATACAGGAGGCATTCGATTCTATTTCACATGCATATTTGTATGTTCTTTTTACTACAAAAATGTATGCAAGGGTTATTATTAGAGATGGGCCGAATATTCGTTTTATATTCGGTATTCGGCATATTCAGCAGCTTTACCGAAGTATTCGGCCGAATATTCGGCTAAACCACCGAACATTTGTTTTTATAGTGTCCACTGTATTGAAATGTACGAATTGAGTAATGCGATGTCTTTTATTGTAGAAAGTATATTTTATTTATGGGTTAAATCTACTTACTCTATAGTGCCTCAAATGCATAAATCTATACTTATATTTATGTTTTTGAGGCACTGTAGATTTATTTCCGATTATAGCAAATAGAAACTTTATAAAATGTTTTTGGAATCAAACAAAGAAACATTACATTACATTAGTACATTTCACTTTACTTTGATCATCAGTTTCTCTAAAATAAGTCTAAATAGTAAATCTCCTGCCGCTCATTTTTATCATATAATTATCAATTTTCACAAACAATAAAAGAACGAAATACTTTTTTTATCACAAGAATAGTCAAAACATAAGCATGTGCCGGCAATTTGCTCAGTACTAGATGATGCAATAACTGTCAGGTGTGGCGGGGAGCGAGAGGTAGGGTCAGTCGCTAATCCCGCGCGCTTTTTCGGTAACCAGTTTCGACATAAATTGGCTGGTTCCCGATGTTATCCTGCCGAATATTGTTCGGCTGAATATTCGGTTCGGTAAAAGTTTTACCGAACATTCGGCCGAATATTCGTATTCAGTGAAATCCATATTCGGCCCGTCCCTAGTTATTATACACGCGGTACCACTGGCGGGTATACGAGGCTATTTTCACAACTGATCTTACTCACTTTCGTGACAAAAGAGAAGACAAATTATCTGCTAAATTGGACTAACCATAAGGTTGTTGACGGCTCCATGGCGCAGTGGCTTAGCATAGAGTTGCAGCGCTGAGGCCCGCGGGTTCGAATCCCGCACGAAATAAGTATTTGTATTAAAGTAAGTAAAGTAAAGTTACAGCCTATATACGTCCCACTGCTGGGCACAGGCCTCCTCTCATTTCTGAGAGGGTTTTAGGGCAAGGAAGTGTCCGTCGCGCTGCCCCAATGCGTGTTGGCGAGCTTCACATGTCTACGAAATATTTTTTTTTCTTATTTATCAGACATGCAGGTTTCCTCACGATGTTTTCCTTCACCGCCGAGCACGTGGTAAATCAGCACTTAAAATTGCAATTAACAATTTCATTAGTACTGGCGGGGATCGAACTTGGTTTGCTCGCGTTTTGGGAAATTTACAGTGAGCGCTAAGCATCTGAGCTACCACAGCTCTAGTATTTGTATTACGTACAAATAATTGTTCCTGGGGTCTGGTTGTTTGTAGGATGGGGGATACATTGCCAAAGTTGTCATGCTTGGCAAGTGGGTTGGCAACCACAGTGTCTTTATAGTATGTTTGCTGTTATTAGGAAAATTCTGCTGCCTATCTCCTGTTTTTTTCCTACTGTCGCCTCTTACTATATCTGTGAGAAGATACGAGGTAGTGGATATTCTTACACCGCCACTACACAGTTAAGTAAGTATTAATGAACGGCAAAGTTTTTTTTAAACGATACACTATGATTTTCTTCTGTATCATACAAGCATTTCAAAAACATTAATTGCACAAGGACAAACATTTAAAGCCAGAACAATAATTTGTAGGTCACACAAATACTTGTACCATGAAGGAATTAAACCCGCGGCCCTAAGCGTCGCAACTCATTGCTATGCCACGGAGTTACGGAGGCATCATACAATGAAAATTACCACATTATTTTTTTTTAAATAATAACACGTAATACGACGATACGAGACGAATAACGTAAGAATATTTGGAAGACATGTGAAGTCTGCCAACATACACTGGAGAAACGCGGTGGACTAATTGCTATATACCTAACCCTCGCAACAACGAAAGGAAACTGTGTGCTGTGACTGCTACGTTTGTCAAGTGATAGTAAACGCAATTGCTAATTGTGAGATCCCAGGTTAGAATCAAGGGTGTGGCCAAAACCAGTTGTGTCTTTCTGTTAAGAAATTCTCAGTAGCAACCCAGACTCAAGACGTAGGCGATGTTTCACCCCCGTGCCTCGGAAAGCACGTAAAGCCACTGATCATGCGCCTGATCTCCCTGCTTGAATCGGATGAATCTGACACGACCGGATTATCATCCCATCTAACTTTGAGAGTGAGTGAATAGAGAGTGCACCTGTTAGCGTACACTCTCGTGCACTATAATACAGTCCTGCGTAGATGGCTAGTCTCCGTTGAGATTAGACATCTGCGCAGAGCATTTATACGTGGTAGAGCCATGCTGCAGTTATATTAGATGTATAGTTGTAGCACGAATGGGTCGGCTCGACCGGGGAAGGACCACGCTCTCACAGAATACCAGCGTGAAATAGTAGCTTAATGCTGCTGTGTTTCGTATGGTGGGTGTAGAGAACCGGAGACCCTTTTTACTGGAAACGAAGCATTCCATCTTAGTCCTCACGGGTGACAACGCATCTGCATTTTGATTCGTAATTGAGGATAGATGTAGATGTCTATGGGCCACAGCAACCACTTACCATCAGGTGGACTGTGTGCTCGTTTGTCACCCTATCCTATAAAAAAAAAAAAAAAGATAGACAGCCGTGACCGAAATTCAGTCTTTAGAACATTATTAGTAGCTGTAGCTATATACATATAACATAATTTGTAGTAGTCAATTTAGTCGAATTTAGTTTTAGGAAATAACTTGACAAGCCTCTTCATCACACACTCTTCCATAATAATGCACATGTACTCACTCTTTCGTGATGTCTGCTGTCCCATGTTGCTAGTTTGTACTATGAGTGGTTCGTCCAGCGAACTACCATCTGTAAAAAAACATTATAATTATTATAATACTTCTAAAAATTTCGCCACCTTAAGTTCATGGCTAGACAAAGGTTTTATCCTCAATGGGAGGAATTGCTAAAGGGATGTAATCATTCATTCATTTTCTTAAAAGAAAAATTTATTGTCGTGTATATAATGTATTTCATGTATAAAAAAAACTACCTAAAGAATTTAAACTATTAAGCGTAAGATTATATAATAAACATTTGCTTAGGTGGTTAAAAACCGAATGTTTTTATCGTTGTAATTAATTAATATTGTCGATTCTGTATTTGCATTCTATGTACCATTGTTAGCGAAACACAAGTGCACTAGATAAATGGTAAAATCATTTTACACAGAGATTCTTGCAAATAAGGATTTATGATTTAACTTTTATAAAGCAAAAGCAGACTTTCAAGGATAAAATATTTTCCAAATAACACCTTCCGAAGTCCATACTTAAATTTTCCTATATACCTAGCTTCTGAAGCTATTATGTGGAAATTCATTGAATTTAATGTTTTTGATGCTTTTGTCGAATAAAAAATATAAAGTTATCTCAATTTAATTGAGCTTACAATGGACTATTTTCCGCATAAGCATGTCTAAGCATATATTTTGCTTGTGGCGAGGAATATTGTGATTTTTTTAGCCATGAAATCTACTTAAAGAAGTTCAACAGGCTTTTGATATTGCCAACAATTTTAGGGAGTGAGTTCAGATCTCAGTGGTGTTGTCTTAATAGTTACCATAAAAAATTCATCCCCTACTTTCTACCCTTGGGCGTTAGCGAGTTTTTCCTTTAAATTTAACTAGCATATTAAAAAAATCATTGTAATTGCTTCACAACTTGCAAAGATATCACATACATACAAAGAAATAATACCACACAGTTGAATTGAGGACAATTTACTTAATTTCAAGTAAAAAGAATTGCTTATGCTGATTTCACAAATTAATATAAATTTAGCACCCAAGTTATTGCAAAAAAAACAAGGTGTAGATAGATAAGTGATAGATAGAAATTGACTATGATGTAAAAACTTTACCACCAGGATGAAAACAGGTTCAAATTTATTTATCCTGATTTGAAATTATAACTGTTCCCACCTACCAAAATATTTAATGTCTATTGGTAGTATGTTATCACATATTACTTAAATTAAAAGATTTAAAAACCCCCAAAACGAAAAGAGCTGATGAGAGATCTTCAACACTGTCAATTAAGACGCGCGAAAAAAAAACCTTAATCAAAATCAGTTTATCCATTCAGGAGCTATGATATGAGACAGACACACAAATACACAGATATACACTAAAATTTATAACTCCCTTTTGTTTTCTACGGTGGTTAATAATAACTGGTTTTTTAACAATTATTATCTAACTTAATCAACATTTTTCTATATTATTTACCACTAAACACCATCAAATGCAAAGTCATACAATTTAGGAATAACAACCGTACCGCAGAACTGTATTAACAACAATTGCCTTGATGAATGCAATTTAGGTGGCACAGTAATTAGTCAAATTAAAATGTAGCTGACCATTGACTCATATGTACCAACCTCTTAATTGTAAAATTACAGACAAGAGCTGGCATACAAGAAAAATGAACAGGAACAAGAGGTTATAGGTTAATAAAAAAGACTTTAAATAAACAATTAACTCTACAGTACATATTATAATGGTACAGTTGTATGCTTAAGTAAGAATGTACTCATGAGACCCCTTTTACTGAAAACAAGGTATTCAATCTAAGTGATCAGGAGTGGCAACACATCTGCATTTTGATTCTTTTTTTGGGGACAGATGTAGATGTCTATGGGCCACAACATCCACTTACCATCAGGTTGACTGTGTGCTCATTTGTCACCTTATTCTATAAAAAAATGCTTCTTATAATTAACCTTTACACCAAATTTATTCAAAAAATGTGTGAGATCTAAGGCACCATAGTGTAACAAGCTACAAAAGCTTAAAATGTTGATCTCAAGTCAACAGTACATTTATAGTATGTACATCATGTGATTTTTTGACCCTTGTGGATCAATTTTAATAATTATTTTTTTATATAATAGGTTGTACTTTGCAGGCGGTCTCATATGTATAATTTTTTTTAAAGAAATAATTGAACTATTTTATTCTTTATACTCTGTGAACAGCTATGACGGTCTAGAAAGGTCAGTATCACTGCAAACCTAAAATATCTATTGTCTTCAATGAATAGGAGTTGCTTAGCTGTGAACAATTTCACTTCTTCTGAGCGAAGTATATACTTTCCCAGATGAGTGCTATGTTTGTGCATTAAGGGTCACAGTCAGTTAGGATATGCTTCCGTTAAAGGACAGAACCTGTACATTCTTGAGTTGCTTAGTCCCAGGATGGATATGTGCTTTTTAAGACAACAGTGTCCAATCAGGGCTCTTGCCAGAATGCGCAGGTTATTCTTACCTAATCCCAAAGCTTCTGAAGCGAAAATTGATCACAGAGCCTGGATTTTACCGTTAATTATGGAAAAATAAGATTCAAAGATTTAATGAGTAAATTACATTTTAGGTGTTATCTTGAGTTGCAGAAATTTCTTAGTACACTCAAAGAATCAAAAACTGATAATATTAATGCATTTCTTTTTGGAGCAAAATCCATATAAGTTGTTAGTAATATATTGCACACCTTAAATACTAATGTTTGTTCCTTAAATGAGTATACACATTTTTTTAATACACCATTTCAGTGACTCAGCATGTACTAGTCACATTATTTGGCAAACATGTTCAGAATACTGTGCAATTAATTATTTATGGAATAAGTTAAGGCCCCATTTGAGAAGCTATTATGCAGATATTATTTTTTTTATATTCTAGTTGTTCCCTTCCCCAATGCCTGTGTGGAATTTATTACAATTGGATTTCATGGGATTTACTTTTTTATAAATGAAATCCTAATTAATATTCTAAAATAAAAGTAGCATAAGTTACTCCTTATAAATCAACTATTTGCCAGTGAAAATCCCATAGAAATTGGTCCAGCCGGTGGTACGAAAACACAATGTATCTTACAAGTAATACATATATTAAATTAGATTCTTTAGTGCAATTGCCAAGTCAATTTATTTATTTAAAATATAAAAGATTTTTTAATATTGATATGGTCACAATAAGATGTTCTTGGGTTAGCTAATTATGTAATAACTTAAGACAGAAGGTCCCTTAAGAAGGGACCAAATAATTCAAACAACTTGGTATTACATACGAGGGGTGATCCAAAAGTAATGATAATCGGTTACTTCAGGTCCGCATAAAAATCCAAAAAAAATATTTTTTGCTTGCTTATATACTCACTGCATCAGCCTAAAAAAATCATATAAATAGATCACGATTTTCGGGAAAAACATTCATTTGAATACGAACTGTCAAAGAGATAACATCAACATGGAGAAAAACGAAATTAGAGCTGTCATCAAGGACCTCTGTTTGAAAAAAATGTCTTCAAAAGACATACACAGTGACTTAGTGGAAACATTGGGGGACTCTGCTCCTCCATATTCTATAGTTGTACGCTGGGCCAAGGAGTTTAAACTGGGCAGAACATCCACTGAAGATGAACATTGCGAAGGACGCCCATCCACGTCTCTCACTGAAGACAATGTGAAAAAAGTCGAATATGTTGTGTTGGCAGATCGAAGAGTGACCATCAGGCATGTAGCTGAGGTCACAGGGATCTCATATGGCAGCGTTCAAAGAATCCTTGTGAACGAGTTGCATATGTAAAAGGTCTCTGCGCGTTGGGTACCTAGAATGTTAACCGACGAGCAAAAGAAAAATCGAGTTGACATTTCGAGGGTCAATCTCGAAAAGTTCCAAGCAGATCAAGAAAAATTTTTGTTTCGTTCTGTGACTATGGACGAGACCTGGATCCACTATTTTGATCTTGAAACGAAACAACAATCGATGACTTGGAAGCGAGCCTCCTCACCAACGCCAAAGAAATTCAAAGTTTCAAGTTTGGCGGGAAAGGTTATGGCATCTGTTTTTTGGGACGCTCAAGGCATAATTATGGTGGAATATTTGGAAAAGGGAGCCACTATTACGGGCTCTTACTACGCGGACCAAATAAGATTACGGGAGGCCATTAAGGAAAAAAGACGCGGCAAACTGCGAGCTGGAGTGCTGTTTCACCAAGACAACGCACCGGCTCACAAAGCCGTAGTTGCGATGGCTGCCATTCAAGAAACAGGATTCGAACTGCTCGAACACCCTCCCTATTCGCCAGATCTAGCTCCTAGTGACTTCTACCTCTTTCCTCGGCTCAAGGAACGCCTCCGAGGCAAGAAATTCGAAGACGATAGTGAAGTAATGGCCGCTGTTGAAGCGTTTTGGGAGGGTCAAGACAAAGAATTTTTTTCAAAGGGAATCCTGGGTTTAGAAAAAAGATGGACTAAATGTATTGATTTGTTAGGAGACTATGTAGGAAAATAAATTATTATTTTAACTTTAATTACCATGTTTTATTTTCATTATCATTACTTTTGGATCACCCCTCGTAGATCTCACAACTTCTAACAGTAGAACTAGTTGTGAGACTTAGTTTTTTACAAGTTACGTTTTTGATGGCATCTCATTTCTTTTTGTAGATAGTCCTACTTTTTCCTTCATGCAAATTTAACTCTGTATATATATAATAATATATAGGATATATTTATATGAGATTACAAAGTTATTTATCCGCTCGTTTGCTTCTTGCAACCACAGTTGCAAAAACAGAATCCTTAACTTTGCTCTTTGCAACTGTGGTTGCAAAGCAACGAAGTTCTTTTAATTGAATTTAGACCGTATTTTAAACAGAGAGAGTCTAACTATTACATATTAAAACCAAAAACAAATATATAAATCATAGATTTGGATCAAAATTACCAACCTCTTGGATGAAAAATATCGAAACTTTGTTAGTTAAAGTTTTGTGAATGAAGTGACGCTTGAGTGGATTTAACGAGGTGATAAAATATGCCATGAGTATCGAATTTTATTGATTTTTGCCAGTATTTATATACCAAATTAATGTCTTATTAGTTTTTTCTTGTATTAAAGTAATATTTTTGCAAAAACTAACTGAACTAAACTGTATGTAAAATGTGATAAAGTCGACTTTTAAAAATACTCAGAATGACATGAATCTAAATATAATTTTCTATAGCTTACATTATCGTAATTATGTCGTATTCTTTAAATACGAAATAGTTGTAATGGTATTTGAATATAATTATTCAATTTAGGTAATAAAGTTAAATTGAAGTTTTTATGTAATAACAGCCTAGATTGTAACTAATAAATAGCGATCTTTTGCGCAATCCGTGAATTCTTCATCAGGTTTCACTTAATATTTTTACTATGTATTTAAATATAAATCGTTTTATAAAATAGATAAATATATCAAGTAATTCATTAAGTTTAAGAATATAATACATAATCATATACTTATCTATCTTATTTTTTTGATAAACACGATGTTTTACAAAAATTTGCTAAAATGGCTTGTACTTGTGATTTCAACACTTCTAAAATATTATTGTAATCATATTTTGATAGAATAACATACGTATTTTCTTTTCTTATTTCAATGGCTATTCATAAAATTTAAAATATTTGAAGTGCTCCTCTCGAGTAAGTCATAAATTAAAGTTTTATTGAGGCGGGTCGAACATGAGAAACAGTCCTGATTTACTAGCAAACTAAGCTACCCTTTTTTTGTTCGCAAGCAATCGAGCGGTTAAACAGTTAGTGTATCTAATGTCACTGGACAGAAATTGCAAAATATGTTAGTTTTTCCCTGATTTATACACTAAACACTAATTTTATCCTAAATTAATTCTATGTATGCTAGAAGTGGCTTAGAGTTTTGATGATTAGTCAGTCAGTCAGTCAGTGAGTGACAAAATTACGAAACTTTGACTAGTTATAATTCTTAAACTACTAGTTCAAATTTAATGAAATTTGAAATATACCATGTTTATACGATGCCTGCTTCGTTGTAGAAAATTCAGGCTTCCAGTTTTATCCACATCGAAGTTATAGTGGGTGAAAAATGGCCCAATCTGCTTCGTGAACAGGATGGTACGGCAGTGCCGCTTTTTTTGTCAACTCGGCGGGGGCACTGAGATAATTTATGACACTGGTACCAGAAAAAGTGCAATAATGTCTACCAGTATATTATTTAGAAGTGCTTAAATGGAAGGAACTTTTGCAAGATTACAAGTAGGTATCCACACCTATTTTTGTTGACGGATACGACTTAGGGACCTTCAAGAAACTAATTTACCTTTTTAAAAGGCCAGCAACGGAAACAGAAAAGCAAATTTAGTTCATTACAAATAATACTTATTGAAATTCACTCTTATTTAATTACCACTGGTTTGGAAAAAAATCTATCCTGGGAAGAACCAGCAAGAAACCCAGAGGGACATTTTTTTAAACGCACCTGCAATTCTCTGGTGTTGCAGTTTTTCATGTGTGGCAGTCGACACATATCATCAAGTGAGCCGCATGCTCGTTTGCTCACCTCTATAAAAAACCTGATAATGATAGTTTTTTTTTTGCAAATCCAACACATAAAATGTACCAACTCAAATTTTATTGACACTGCTAAAATATTTTATTAAACTGGAAGAAATTAACTGAAGAACGATCAATTAACATTCTCGAGTTTTGGAGTAGGACAAGTTTAGACAGGTTCAACAACCTTAGATGATAGAATTTATTGCAATATCACTAAAACTTTTCACAGTATCTTTGTATAAAATATTTTAACAAATTCAAGTAAACTACACCTACACAAATACCAAAACAGGTGTAATTAGCACAGAAATAAACAAATTTGGTGAAAAAGAAGTCAGCCATCTTGGAAAGGGGAAATGCACAACATCATGTATGAAAACAGTAATATTTTATTAGAATTATGAATAATGAACCTACGTCTGCTGTATCTTGTTGATTGTTATTATTTGTTTCGAATTAAAATTATATTCTCTCGTTTTCGCCAAAAAGTATGACACAGTTTTCATTCACAATGAACCATATAACTCATTTTACTCCACAATCCGATTCGACAATTCGATTCTAATTTAACTAGAAAAATTACACGTACTATTTACACATTTACATGAGTAATTTACAATTTAAGAAATTAATTAGCACGAAACCAAAATACGCAGTTCCCATTGCGTCGGTGTGACATTTCTATAAGTCATTAAACTATTGTTGTTTGTTGTACACTTTACCAATAAAAGCAAGACAAAGATCGTAGACCATAAAGCCTTGTCCTATTTGTATTTTTTATAAAACTTTTCACTCACATTCCGACCATCTTGATAAATTCTGACTACAAATTAACCCAGCAGGCAATAGGTGACGATAATATCTTAACCCTTACAAACAAACAAAAATACAAAAGCAAACAAAAATACCTGTGATTTACATTGCAATCGAGCACTTGTTAGAGTGTTAAATGCTCCGCTCCGTACTAATCAAAAAAATTTTTGCGCGTGTAGAGTCTACCGACAACAATTTATAAATATTTATACGTGATAGAGCCACGCTGTAGCCACATATTATTGTTGTAGCACAAAGTGATCGGCTCGTTGTCAGCGTAAAATAACGGCTTAATACTGCTATGTTTCGTATGGTGAGTGGTTGAGCGACGGGCCTAAGGTTACCGAATTCAAATTCCCCGGTCGAGCCTTAAGCCTATTACACGAGATGTTACACCAAATGGACTGTATAAGCGGATGGCTTCTTCCGTCTCCACAAAATGGCGACTATAGCATGCGGTTTTCCTGACAATGCACTCGCCCTTCCCTAAACGAACTATTGCTTGCCAAAGTATATGAAGGAACCCCGCTTGATCACGCTACGAGAAAATGAAATTGGAGCGGATTAACTAATAAATACAATTATATCAAGCGAGCTTATAACTGGAAGTTACTCACCGGGGGTGTTGCTTCGATGCGGCTTGGGCGCTCTGTTTGCTGCGGTGCGACTTCTGGCGGATTCTCTGGGGCCCTAGAGATGCGTTCCTGTCCGGTGATGCGATGGAAGAGAGCAGTGCGCGACTATATCTCACACGAGGTGAGGCGGTTTCTCCCGGAGCTCGACTGCTCCGGGCTAATGCGGTTAAACTAGCGGTGCGCGTGGGCAAGAGCCTTCTAGGACACTACTGTCCTAGGCGGTGTGGTTCCAGCGAAGAGCGCGAAGGGAAGAGAGTTTATATTACTTCAGTTGCGAAGATCGCGTGACATTCTAGAACTATCTTCTTTCCCCTCTCACCCCACCACCCCGGTCTATCGATAGGACGGTAGGTTTTTTTTGGAAAGGACAAACGCTTTGGCAAGCTTACCCTCGAATAAAATAAAATATGAATGGTTTTCCGCGCAACCAGTGAGTGTAGAAATCCGGAGACCCTTTTTTACAGGAAACGAGGCATTATATCTTAGTCCTCAGGGGTGACAACGCATCAGCGTTTTGATTCTTAATCGAGGATAAATGTGGATGTCTATGGGCCACAACATCCACTTACTATCAGGTGGACTGTGAGCTCGTTTGTCACCCTCATTCTATAAAATAAAAATAAATAATATTATTAGTGTCCGCGCAATCCGACGGCTTACACGTCAAACTTGGTCTGCTACGAACGAAATCCGGTCGCGTGTAGTATTGGACAAAACAAACCGCCATTAATGTGTACGCGTGATTTATGTTTGCGGCAGCTGAGGGAGGGTTGAAGTGGAAGAAGATGAAGACTTTTCCTATATTTCCTATAGTACTTTTATTCTAACTTACAGGCTAACTTAACTACTGTGTCAATGTGAGTACACAGGAATACTAGATTACCAACTTACAGAATATCCTAACTACTACTGGCAGTCTTAACTATTATACTTCGGTTTTTATACTATATTGAATATTCTTACGTCACGTAAGTAAATTGAGTGACATCTTTAAGGACGTGCTGTTGACAATGTATTGAATATTCTTAATTCACGTGCTGTTATTTGCTTAGCAGGCGGTGCTGTATGATAGATGACGTCCTGATTGCTTACAAGGTCTCGGTAGGCATAAGTAACTCTTGACACAACTAAAGTGTGTTGATTTTTAAAATGTTATTATACTATTTATAATTACTTAAATGATTTAAAACATTAAAATTAGTACCTGTAATTGTCAAACAAGTAATGTAATTATATGTATAATATGTATTCAATTTGTAAATTACATATTATGCATAAGCTTTTTACGTGGTAGAGCCATGCTGCAGTTATATTAGTAGCATAGTTGTAGCACGAATGGGTCGGCTTGACCGGGGAAGGACCACGCTCTCCGGAATACCAGCGTAAAATAGTAGCTTAATGCTGCTGTGTTTCATATGGTTAATGTAGAGAACTGGAGACTATTTCTACTGGAAACGAGGCATTCCATCTTAGTCCTAAAGGATGACAACGTGTCTGCATTTTGATTGTAATCAAGGATAGATGTAGATGTCTATTTGCCACAGCAACCACTTACCATCAGGTGGACTGTGTGCTCGTTTGTCACCCTATCCTTAAAAAAATGAAACCACTAAGAACTTCTTTCTTGTATGTTTGAAGGTGGCTAGCAACTACGTTAGTACTCTTATTAGTTTGTGCTAGCAACCGACTGTGTCGAATGGTTTTTTTTTTGCGCCTAGAAGCAAAGTAAAGGGATACCCTCCGGGAAGCGGGGGATGGAGGTGGTGAATGCGAAGCATACCACACAGCCGGCTGCGTGGTTATGTGGGACTCACTGAGAAACAGTTAAGTGCCTAACCACTAAACACCGCCTGACACTGGCTTTGGTCTGAAGAGCCTTTTTGCCGTATCGGAAGCGACTCCCTTGGGGAAAAGGGGGCGCCTGCGGGGAGTATCCGCTGAGAGCACGCCTAACTAAGGCAATTAATGAATTGGGAGAAGACTCGGTAAATTCAGCCAGAGCTGGTTGAGAGGGTTTGAGAGAGAGTTTCTCGGCCTGCGAACTCGGTAGTGAGAGGAAAGTGGGGCTGAATAGGTTTCAGAAGATTAGCGGAATGGTAACGGAATGGTGGGAGTTAAAGTCTCCAAACATAAAGACTGAATTACCTAAAGTGAGAATGTTGTGGACGGCGAGTCGTCGTTGTCGTTGTTGTCTTCTGCAAGGCATAGTGCCATGCAGGTCTCGAGCCTCGGGGTATACCCCTTTACCCGGACATTCCTCACGGCACACTACAATGTGCCGGTCCTGGGCGCCTTGATGGTAAAACACGTATCATATTAGCGACTTTTGACGCAGTCGGGTAAATTGTCATTAAAGGAGGTTGTCATAATAATTGTGTTTAAGCACAATTTTTTGTTGAAGTTGGCCTTTCTGTGGCATTGTGGGGTTTACTCGACTCTCTAATCTATATAGAGAGGAGTTCTCTTGGATAGGGTCGCCCGTCCGGCGGCCGTGAGTGCAACGGCGGGAAGCCGTCGAGATGTTCATGTGGCCCGTTGTCGGCGCGGTCAAACATACCGCGCGCCAGCCGGACCACGAATTCATATTGGCTCTCTATCTTCAGGTTGGCCGCTATGACGTCGTTCCGGACGTAGCGACCCGCACCGACTATGGTTCGTAATGACAAATTCAGCTGGGCCTGAAGTCGCCACTTCTGATGATCGCTCAGGAGTGCATACCAGACAGTAGCAGCGTATGTTAGCAGGGGTCTTATGTACATTTTGTAGATGGTCAACTTCGACTTTGTTGGTAACTTGGATGTCAGGACAGGACGGAACATTGCCCGCGCACATCGAGCTTTGCGTATAACAAAGTCGACGTGCGCAGTCATGCGCAACATCCTGTTGATTCGGCATCCAAGGTAGGTCACGGCCTTCTCATATGTGATCTCCTGGCCTCTGAGGGTTAGCGGTTGTGGTAGATTTCTATAGTGGCGAGTGAGCAGAGCGGTCGTCTTGCTAACATTGACGGCCATCCTCCACTCATCCAACCATGGTGGCAGCAGGTCCAGCAGACGTTGCATCCTGGCAGCTGCAATATGGGCTCTTCTGAACGACGTGAAGTATGCGCTGTCGTCATCCGCAAAAATCGCTAGTTCGACGTCGTCCTCCCATTCGTGCAAATGTCCTGCCAGGGTGGGTATGTCATTGATGTATGCCGCGTACAGGACTGGAGACAGACAGCTGCCCTGTGGCACACCAGCTGTTATGGGTTTTATTGCGGACTCGGCGTCCTCTACACAGACGTAGAACTTCTTGTCTACTAGGAAGGACGGCATTAGCCGCAATATAGCTGGAGGGACACAACGGCGAGTAAATTCAGCCATCGCCCCGCAACGCACCCACGTCGACACGTCCCCGCGCGCCCCGCATTAGAACAAGGGCCCCGCGCGGACGACACTCTCATTAACTCGGTGCCTACGGCGCACCGTCATACGGAATATAAGAAGCGATTCTGGCGCGGCTTCGTCATTCGATCGGCAATTCGAGCGACAGCAAGCGGCCAAAATCGGAAAAACAAGCAAGTAAGAAGCCCTCAAGATCCCTACTAGTTCAGTGATAACTGCCGCATAATAAATAATTGTAAATTGTTCTTAACGGATTTAATTTCAACTCAACCCTTTTAGTCAGACAGATGTCACAGAATTAGGCTCAGTTAATTTCATTTCAATTTGCAACAATATAGTAATCCCTAGCGTAAACATAATAGGAAAACAAATAAATACAGTCCATTTAGCTCTCATCCCCTACATTTCTTTGGTCCATCGTCGCCGGATTGAAGAACAGAAGATCAAGATCATCAGTGAAGAAAGGAGATAGAAGATTATCTCAAATATTTCCCTGTTTCTGAATCTCCGTCAACCATCAATGTCATCGTTAGTCGTTTTCACGATTAATTTATCTTGTTTCTACTGTGTTTACGCGGCCGGCCGAATACCACCTAACGGTGCCAAACGGTATTTGTCTGGTAACGCCCCTTGTGGCGGGAACGGCAACCCATACGTGCGTCTTTTTGAAGACGATCGGAAGCCGCAACGTGGGACCATGCATAAGACGAGAAGCAGCCAGAAAGCCAGGAACGACGACGAAACGCCGGTAGGAGTACGCGTGTTCGAAAAAGGCCCCGCGTCGCCACTCGATTATCTGTCGGCATCCGCGCCCTCCGTTGCACCCGCGCCGACGCCAGCAACTATGCCCGCGCCCGCGCCCGTATCCACCGCTGCGACGCCGCGCCCCGTATATCCGTGTCGACAAGTGATAAATTTGACAATAGTACAACCGTGCCGCGTACCGATACACTCGCCGCGATTGTAGAAGATGTTCCGGTAACAGAATTTAGTTTGACAGTTTTCAGTTCGTTCAGCCCGGTCGACAGCTAGCGTGATAGCCAGAATTAGGCAACTGGAGTATAACGCAGCAGAAGAGCTCGCCGCGATTCGTAAAAAGCAGTTAGAGATTCAGGAAGATTTAATTAAAAGAAATATGCTAGGGACATTGCGCAGTTACAAGAAGAAACCGATAAGGAAAGTCTCGATAATATGGACAATAGGAGCCGTGTGGATCAGTGGTTAGATAACTTAGAGGTTGTGCGGGGGGAGTCGCCCCGCCGAGAGTCTCAGCCCGCGCCCCGCGTCGACGTAGTGTTAGCCCCAATGGAAAAGAGGACCCATTACGACGCTGCACTACCCGTATATACTAAGGACGCCCAGGGGAGGACGGTTGCGAATGATGATCAGCCGCGTCACGGTAACCACACAGCACAGAGGGACTTGTTGGGAGCCGCCGCCGAATCAAAACGATCGAACAACCATGTAAGGGTGATCGCCGACACGCTCCCAATACCGCACTCTATCGCCAGTACGTTGTAGGTCGTCATCGCCACATCGCCGCGAGGAACGTAGATTATCGTCGCCGTATCGTCACGATGCTCATAGGACACGGTCGCCTTATAACCGCGATACATCCCCAGATCGTCGTGTGTCGCCGGAAAGATTAATGAATAGGGATAGAGATAGGTCGCTCACCCCGCGAGGGAAAGACTGCGGAATCGAACGGCTTGCGGAAGCTTTAGAAAGCATGGTGAAATGTAGGCCCGCCGCCGCGAAGCAAACACAGGACCTGCCTATTTTTAACGGTGCGCCCGCGGAACGGTTAGCATTCAAAGCCGCGATGAAAGAATCCACTAGGTTGTACGGATTCACTAATACGGAAAATATGGCACGGTTAAGAAATTATTTACGTGGTGAAGCTAGGGGAAGCCGTCTCCGCGTTATTGTTTACCGCGAGGGACCCAGCCGACATAATGCGTACATTAGAGCAATGTTTTGGCCGACCGGAGGTAATTATTGATCGAGCATTAGAAGATTTACGACGCCTTCCGCGCCCGGGTCAGACCGCTCAGGAATTGAATGAGTTTGCGATTAAATTACAGAACGTAGTCTGTATAATGAAAAACCTAGACGGTAAAGGATATTTACAAAATCCTATTTTAGATTCTAGAATATCGCGTGATTTGCAACCAATAAGAAGCGCGCCCCTCCGAGACGCACTGATAGGAGGACCGAAGTAATATAAGCGTGTGCGCAGAGCCTGCGTGCGCTCTCTTCCCTTCGCGCACCAGTTGGAACCACACCGCCTAGGACAGTCGCGTCATAGAGGGCTTTGCCCACGCGCACCGCTAGTTCAACCCGCACCAACCTGGGGCAGTCGCGCTCCAGGAGTAACCGCCTCACCTCGTGTGAGATATAGTCGCGCACCGCTCTCATCCATCACACCGTCGACCAGGACCACATCTCTGGGGCCCCAGGAGATCCGCCAGAAGTCGCAACGCAGCAGCAAAACGTCCAAGCCGCATCGAAGTAACACCCCGGTAAGTGTGATTCCTTATTTACATTACCCTGCTTGAAATTTGTGTTTTATTAGTTCATCCGCCCCAAGTCATTCCTCCTAATGTGGTCAAACAGGGGTTCCTTCATAACCCTTGGCAAGCAATAGGTTTTCTTGGAAGAGCGAGTGCATTGTTAGGGAAGCACGTGCCAAATCCGCCATCTAGTTTAGGCATCATCCTCGTATACTGTCTACATAGTGTAACATCTTGCGTACTAGGGTAAAGGCTCGACCGGGGAATAGGCCCGCCGCTCAAACATTTTCTGGTCATTCGGCCGGATTTGGACTGGTGCTATAGCCGCACCAACCATTGCTAGATTTATTTCATTTTAGATTAATTCCTTAGACAATGCACTCTAATTTAATATTGAATAGATTTAAATAGTGTTCGTTTAGTTTAAATTTAAACTTTGGTTAGTTATTCGCAAATAAAATTATTCATTTAAATAGTGTTCGTTTAGTTTAAATTTAAACTTTGGTTAGTTATTCGCAAATAGAATTATTCATTTAAAATAGTTTAGTTGCGTACGGCTTATTCGGCCTACCCGACATTTTGTAAAAAACAGTGTGAGTTTAGCGACCGACACGCGTCACCTCGGCTCGTTGTAAAGGTGTTCAATTTAACGACGTAATACGACACGATAAGACAATAGTGTTGTGAGATATAGTTGTATTACATTGCGTCCATCCTCCAGCGTTGTGCGATTAATTGTGATTAATCTAATATTAATTCTAGTAATTTAAAATGGCAGTTAGTGGAAATGAAATTAAACTTAAAAATCTTTACGCCAAGAGGGACAAACTCTTCTCACGTATACAATGTATTAGTGATCACATAAAGAACATTAACATAGAAGCAGTGCAGGAAACGTTTTTACGTGAAATCGAAACGGTGGATTCTTTGCGGACGGATTACGAAAAGATATTAGACCAAATTAATAATTTGGAATTACAAATCGACCCTAGGTATACAGTGAACTATCAGCCGCTTCTAGCATTTGAAGATATGTTGTGTCGCGTGAAAAGAACGGCGAAGCTCTTGCAGTCCCCATCTCAAAGCGAAGCCGGAAGCCCAGGTACGCCCACGTGATTCACTTAGGTTGCCCCCAATAGACCGCCCCAATTCCTGTATTCAATGGCGATATTAAGACATGGCCCTTCTTCTTTAGTAGTTTTCAAAACAATATACATAATAATCCATCGTTATCGGACGCTGAAAAATTATGTTATTTAATTAGTAAGCTGAGTGGCAGGGCACCGTCAATTTGCTCGGGTTTCACACCAACAGCAAATAATTACTTGTTAATATTCGAAACACTTAAGGGCAAATATGAAGATAAGTGAATGTTAGCCTCTTCATATTTAGACCAAATATTTGATATTAAACCTATATCATCCGCGAACATCACCGGCTTAGAGCAGTTTTTAGATAAATTTGTAGCATCGGTGGTTGCACTTAAGAACTTGAAATTTAATGACCGTGATGATGGACGTGGTGTTTCTCCATATTGCACTAAAGAAACTAGACCCCGACACCGTGCGTGCGTTTGAAATGGAGCATCGTAGCTCTGAGATGCCCTCATTTGATTCATTAGCATCCTTTGTGCGAGACCAAATCAAAGTGATGCAGCGCTCCTCGAACGTTAAACCAGAAGTTAAGAAATGTGTCGACCGTAAACAGACTCCATCATCTAAAACCGCAGGATCGTTAACGTACGTAACCGCTGCACCAGTACCGCCGCAGAATGCCTGTATTCTATGTAAAGATAAACAACACGGTAATTTATACAATTGTGCGACCTTTCGTAAACATTCACCCAGCGAACGTTATAGGATAGTGAGGGCAAACAACTTATGTTTGAATTGTCTAAGCGATAGGCATTTAGTTGCTAAATGCAATTCTAGTTCCGTGTGTAACAAGTGCGTCAGAAAACATCACACGTTATTACATTTCGAAAATAGCAACATATTTGCGTCAAGTAAATCACACCTACTAAAGTCGATGATTTTGTGCTCATTATCAAATATGGGAACACAGCCTCCTTCAACCGTATTACTGGGTACAGCCCGTATTGTAGTTAGGGATTCGCGTGGAAACGAACAAAGCGTCCGTACATTGCTGGACAGCGGATCCCAAAATAGCTTTATAACGCGACAATGTTGTCAGCGCTTAGGATTGGTAATAAATAGGACACCTTCATGTCCCGTAGTCAAAGGCATCGGAGGTACTAATAAAGTTACCCAGGGATATATAAATTTGAAAATTTATTCTCGGATAGATCGTAATGTTAACTTTGATATAAATGCGTTAGTAGTAGATAAAGTCACTGAACGTCTGCCAACCGTTTCGGTTGACACCTCGGCAATGATTGATTTTGAAAATCTGACGCTGGCAGATGATACTTACGCCGTTCCCGGAAACATAGACATGCTCATTGGAGCATCGCTTTTCCCTCATCCCAGGGGCAACTCCTCGCATATCGGGCCTTACGCACTGGAAACCATCTTAGGCTACGACATTGTTGGTTCCGCCCATAAAGAATATAACCACTAGAGAGCGTATAGACAGATTTCTTCTAAGCATACGACTCACTACTGCGGGCCGGGGGACGAGGAAGAACGCAAATGGTCAAGTTGCGTTGTTATGGCTATCTTTAGGGTTGCTCTTCTTAATAAAGGAAAATATTCGTTATCGATAAAATGGATTTTATCATTATGAAAAATACTCAATTAAAATCATATAAATAATATTTAATCAAAGTCAATCAGTTACAACGAAAACATGTATTTATTATATTATTATTGATTTTTAAAATGAATAATTTTTTATATTTATTTCGAATTAAAGTTTAAGGGTCCTGATTGTTCTTTGTAAAAAAATATAAACAAGCGTCTACATATTTGTAAATTATGCATCTTGCTAATTCAATTAAATGATTTGTTGATTCTATTTCATATTAATGAAAATGAATATCCGGGAATCAATAATACCTAATCAGAGATTTTAAAACCGTTCTCATAAAATAATTGGTATTATATTTCGAAGACAGCACTTTTGAACCACTCTCATTGATCGCCCTCTTATTAAAAATTTTACAACGACGACAAATATCTATTACTGTAGTGGATCCGGACAATAACTTGTCTTTAGTGTCCTTTTGAAATTGTAAGCCGTTCTGATGTGGTACACCAATCTAACTAATTTAACTAGGTAACTATAAACTTTAACTAAGAAAAAATACTGACAAACTGAGAACCTACTCTTTTTTATGAAGCCGGTTAAAATTAGATAAGTATTTTTTCACAGTGTGTGAATTGAATAATCTTAATAATTTTATTATTTTCGATATCGACTTTCAGCTATTAAAGGTAACAGTAAGTACTAATGTTTACGATAAACATACAAAGGGAAAGAAAGGGATACAAGCATTAGAATTGTCTAATAATAGAACGAGACTTTTCCAAAAGACATCAACGCGCGACTCAACCATGTCGTTATTTACCCGGCCACCGTTTATGATAGATCATAATCAGAATTAATCAACAATAATTTTCGTATTTTTTACTTAGCAATGAAAAGTTACTCCATTATTTTTGGACATCTGTCCTGGAATGTTTCCCACACCACTTCACTGCACATGAAGGCATTTTGATGCATTATAATTGCATAAAAGTTATAAAAATTTGCATTAATTTAGCGTGCACACAGGTCTAGCACTTGGACAATACTAAAATGGTTAATAGTACCATAGCCGATGCATAGGCGACAAAATACTAATAGTTTTCGAGCGCCGGGGCACTGTATGCGCAGTCAAGTGGTTATATAGTCTTTGGTTTCGCCCCTATCATGGATAGTATTTCGGCAACATCCTCTTGTTGAACCGTCGCTGTCGAACCTCCCGAATTATTGACTCGCAATTTTCGGGAAATAGAGGAGGGGAACATCCCGCTTTTACTTAACTCGGGTAATAAATTATGCGAAGAGTTAGAGTCTGTTGTTAGTAAACCTGTTGTAGTTTCGTCGCAGCCGAAGGGAACGCCGAGTAGGGATAGCCCTGGAGCTAGATTTACCGACACCGCGAACAAGGCCCAAATTAGCAAGATTAGATCGCCCCGCAACCCGTCAGGTGACATATTCAGTGCACGTGTTTCGCAACCCGGGACTCGAATCGATCTCGTTAGCGGAAGCGCGCGCGGCGCGGATCGAGGTCGCGGCCGCGGCGCGTGGAGACACCAAATAAACCTGCTGAGACCAATCTTGCTTGGCGGGAGGAAGTGAGGCTTCGCGAGCAACAAGCCATAAGCAGTGTTGTTCCGAAGCGTTCATCGCATAGTTTTAACGCTTACTAAAATTTATAGTTTAGTCGCTTAGAAATTGCATACTTGTGATTGGATAGTTTTATTATTTAAAAATTAGATTGTCGTTAATAGAATTATATATTAGCATTTTCTTAGTGTTAGTTTAGCTTGTTAGCGTTCCATAAAAATAAAATAGTATAGTTTAGCCGCGCCACAGCAATACGCTGTGTTACATTTAAATCATTTTTTTTCCGTTACAGTGTAGCCTTTGTAGTTTAAAGGTCGATAAGTAGTGTTTGTTCGTATATCGTTACGTCCGAATGTAGTTGTACCGAGTTGCTAGTATTACGCATATATAAATAAATATGTAGCAAGGTATTACGTGAACTTCAACGTGCACATTTTTCCGATGAAATTTCAAGATTACAATCGAATAGAACTTGTAGTCGCGCTTTTCAACGTCTTAAGCCATTTTTACAAGATGGAGTCGTCAGGTTAGGTGGACGCTTGTCTAACTCGCAGTTGAGTTTCGACCAACGGCACCCTATAGTTTTACCGCGTAAAGACCCTATTACGAATTTATTAGTTGATTACCATCATAAATTGAATTCTCTTCTTCTGGCCCCGATTTGCTGATGTCAAAATCTTGCGTCAGAATTATTGGATTATTGCAGCACGTAATTTAATCCGCAATCGAGTGCATAGATGTATAGCTTGCTTTCGAGTACGTCCTAAGCCGTCATTTCCGGAATTGGAAATTGGCGGACCTTGGGTCTTGTCGAGTAATACAATCCGTAAAGCCCTTTACGCACACCGGGTCTGATTTTGCTGGTCCGTTTAAGGTCACGCTCACTCGCGGGCGTGGTATAGGATCCACGAAGGCTTACGTCTGCATTTTCGTATGTCTAACTATTCGGGTGGTGCATATAGAACTCGTTGGTAATCTAAGCACAGCAGGCTTTATGGGTGCATTTAAAAGATTTCTTTCTCGCCGTGGCCCTGTAAGTAAATTGTATTCGGATAACGGTACGAACTACGTCGGTGCAAAACGTATTTCATCAGAACTACATGAGCTCTTAGCCAGCAAGTATTATAATTCGGAGTTCGTTCACATTCTAGCCGAGAACCGCATCGAGTGGTCTCGGAACGTCCCAGCCGCGAGTCATTTTGGGGGCAATTGGGAGACTAATATTAAGAGTCTAAAGAGTCACTTACACCGAGTAATAGGAGATCAAATTTTGTCTTTCGAAGAGCTAAGTACTGTGCTCGCTCAAATTGAGTGCGTCATGAATAGTCGCCCACTTTGTCGTACGTTGTCAAGTGACCCCTCAGAGCCGCTGGCTCTAACTCCAGCACATTTTTTGAATTTAACGCCTTTGAAGTATTTGCCCGCCGTAGATATGGACGAGAACAAACTTAGCATTTCCGAACGCCATAAATTATTAGACCGGTTGGTGCAGTCGTTTTGGAAACGATGGAGGATGGAATACTTGCATACTTTACAGTCTCGGTAAAAATAGAACACAGCAACTGAACCCTTAACTGTCGGAACTGTGGTTGTGCTTACGAAAGAGAATACGCCGCCTCTCCATTGGCCATTAGGGATTGTCGAAGAGGTTTTTCCCGGTTCCGACGGGGTAATTAGGGTAGCTCGCGTTAGGACCACGGTTGGGTCTTACCGTCCGGTTGTTCCTTTGCGCCCTTTGCCCCCTCAATAATTTTAATTAGTTTTCTAGATTAGAAATTATAACCGACATTTAGGTTTAATCTTAGCGTTAGTTAGTTATTTTTGAAGGGGACCCTTCAAGCCGGGGGGGATGGTTGCGCGGAAAACCATTCGTATTTTTAATTTTATTCGAGAGTAGCTTGCCAAGCGTTGTCCTTCCTTCGACCTTTCCTTCACCTGTCGTCCCTCCGACACACCGGGGTGGTTGGGTGAGAGGGGAGGAAGATGATTCTAGAATATCGCGTGATTTGCAACCAATAAGAATCGCGCCCCTCCAAGACACACTGATAGGAGGACCGAAGTAATATAAGCGTATGCAGAGCCTGCGTGCACTCTCTTCCCTTCGCGCACCAGTTGGAACCACACCGCCTAGGACAGTCGCGTCCTAGAGGGCTATGCCCACGCGCACCGCTAGTTCAACCCGCACCAACCTGGGGCAGTCGCGCTCCAGGAGTAACCGCCTCACCTCGTGTGAGATATAGTCGCGCAGCTCTCTTCCATCGCACCATCGACCAGGACCGCATCTCTGGGGCCCCAGGAGATCCGCCAGAATTCGTAACGCAGCAGCAAAACGTCCAAGCAGCATCGAAGTAACACCCGGTAAGTGTGATTCGTTATTTACGTTACCCTGCTTGAAATTTGTGTTTTATTAGTTCATCCGCCCCAAGTCATTCCTCCTAATGTGGTCAAGCAGGGGTTCCTTCATAACCCTTGGCAAGCAATAGGTTTTCTTGGAAGAGCGAGTGCATTGTTAGGGAAGCACGTGCCAAATCCACCATCTAGTTTAGGCATCATCCGCGTATATAGTCCACATAGTGTAACATCTTGCGTACTAGGGTAAAGGCTCGACCGGGGAATAGGCCCGCCGCTCAACCACCAATTATATCCAAATACGTTCTGGCACAAATAGTCGAGCGGCCAATGTTGCCATTTCCAAAGCTCAGAATATTTGGCTTAATGAGGAGTGTCGTCGTTGGTTTTCCAATAGAGATAACTTAAAAACCCACCTTAAGGTATTATATTCTGAACTTTCATATAAATTACATAATATTTAATTTATATTTTGGATGGGTAAGCCAGAGAACTTCCTTCAATGGCTGTTTACGAGAAATATCAAATTCAGTCCCATAAGTTAAAACGACTTGTATCTTCTTCATCCCGTAAACGTAATAACGACATACATACTGAATATCACCAATTTTATCCCCGTGTTAAAAATCTTTCCGATGTCCAGTTTCCAACGGATGAGTTGTCACTTTTACACAAAGGCCTAAAGTATAATTAACACCTTCGGTCTCCCAAAGATCGTTAGAGACTGTGGCCGTTGACGCGGAGGTGGCTGTTGTGATCGGGAGGAAAGATAACATCGTTAAAAGTTTGTTAGCTAAAGAAATTCAGGATGTACCCGCATCTTCCCATCGCAATCCTGAGTTCCCCATTTTTATGTCACTAAAACAGATAATAAAAGACAATAACCTTATTGTTACTAAAGCCGACAAGGGAAATGCTGTTGTCATTATGGAGAGTAGCGGGTACAGCCAGAAGGTTAACGATGTTATCCAAGGTGACGACTTTGAGCTGTTGGAGTCTGATCCAACCAAAAAGTTTACTTCGGATATTAAAGTATGTATACAAAAGTCGTCATATGTTTTTCCCAATCACAACTAGTCTCGGATCAATCTTGTTCCAATGAATCCTCAAGCACCCACTTTATATGGGTTACCAAAAATACATAAAGAATATGTTTCTATTCGTCAAGTTGTCTCATATATAGGTGCATCAGCTTATTTCCTTGCTAAAAATTAAACATCCTCCTTTGGGAGAAATCTGGTTTCAACCCAACTTACAGCCTTAAAAATAGTTTAGATCTCATTTCCAAAATTATATATATTCGTATTCCACCTAAATCTATGTTGTTATCTTTAGACGTTGATAGTCTTTTCACAAATGTCCCATCCCCTGACTGTTTGCGTATACTATAAGATCTCTTTGAAAAACGTCTCGTCTACATCCCGGGGAAACAAATGATCTTCTTAACTTAACCTCTCTCTGTATGAAACAAAATTATTTCCGGTTTAATAACCGTTTCTATCTACAAAAGAAGGGTTAGCTATGGGGTCCCCTCTAAGTCCACTTATGGCGGACATTTTCATGGATAATTTCGAAAAACAACATATAGTTGTTAACCAAAATATCTTATACTATTATCGATATGTAGATGACATAATTATTTGCTGGACTGGTACAAGGAGACAATTGGATGTTTTCCTTAATAAAATAAAGTACCCAGTTGACCGAGCTTTGCTCGGTATTTTTCGCTCGGTTTTATTAATTCGTGTGTTTTGGAAATTATATTTAGATACAAATTACATACTGATGAAACTGCACTGGTTATTTGAATAAAAAATCATGAGTGCAATTAGTTTACATAATGATTTCTTATATTTACGCGAACACTATACATGATTAAAACTACTTTTACGGATTTTATCGCGTTTATTTTTACTTTTTATTTACTTTTATTTTTAATAGGGGGAGTCCCCCGTGACCATGGGTGCTGGAAAGCGCCCGAAACGTCGGGAATTAAAAATAAAAGTAAATAAAAAGTAAAAATAAACGCGATAAAATCCGTAAAAGTAGTTTTAATCATGCAATTAGTTTAATTTAAATTTTCATGTTTTTAAAAAATACTAAAAAAGGGCTCGAAAAATAGATTTTCTCAAAAAAGAAAGGAACTTGAAAAAAAAATTAAAAAAAGTCGGTAGGTCGAACCATGGTATTACGATTTTGTGACCGCCCAATATACCAATTAAATGAAATGAAATGAAGATTTATTTGCTTTGAAAAAGGTTACATTAAGGTGGTTATTACAAAGTATAGTACAGCTTTTTCAGCCATCTATGGATAGCATGCAAATACATTTTTTATAATTAAGATTATTTAGTTTTTTATTACAATATTTGTAATCACTAAATAAACTTTCAAAATTTACCTTCTTATTCTAACGATATTGTAGCAGTTTTTCATTGCCTAAAAACACGGACATAAAGACATTTTCTAAAAATAAATCTCTCTGCAAAACTCCCTGCATACAAAATTTTATGAAAATCGTTGGAGCCGTTTCCGAGATTCCGATTATATATATATATATATATATATATATATATATATATATATATATATATATATATATATATATATATATATATATGCACGACGCAAGCGACGAGATACCTGCTTAGTGTAACCAGCACTGGTTGAGCAACTCAGGGGCGGTGGGCGGAGCCACGGGGGTCGCGACCAGCGAGGTTCGACAACTAGCGAGGGTGCATACAACCACACAGAAAAACAGCCGTAGTCTTGGTTATTGTATTTAATTTGTTAAATATATATAACTTATATTAATATAAGATTTAGAATAAGATAATAAAGAAAGAATGATGTTGTAACTATGCAAATAACTCTCCCAATAAAGGCATCGAATAAATAACGAGAGTTAGCATAGATTTTAAAATATAAATTGTACTCTTATAGTTAATTTACCTTTGTTGCATATCATCTTTATTGTATACATATTACCATTCATATAAATTACCTTTCTTAAGATAATTATAACATTATCAGGGCATGTTATCGTGATGCGGCCGCGGAATTAATGAAGCTACGTGTAGGGCGTCACGACGTTTTATATTTATAGTGCTGAGGTGCGGGGCAGGGTTCTCAGCTTAAAAATCCGTATGCAGTGAGCGCCGACATAAAAGAAATGTTTATGCAGATCAAAGTGCGCAAAGAAGATAGAGACGTTTTACGTTTCTTGTGGAGAGGCAAGCGGCGGGAGGGCCAACCGGAGGAATATAGGATGACATCGATCATCTTTGGAGCGACATCATCACCATGCACAGCATTATACGTCAAAAATAAAAATGCTGAAGAACATTCAGAGGCATACCCCGAAGCTGCGGTCGCCATAAAAAGAAATCACTATATGGACGACTACTTGCAGAGCTTCCACTCTATCACGGAAGCTCAACAAACTGTAAAAGCAGTCGATCACGTCCACAAACAAGCGGGATTCGTACTCAGCGGGTGGACATCGAACGAAGAAAAAACAATAGAAGAGATAACGACAGAGCATAAACAAAACGACGCGACCGTGCGCCTGGGCGGAAAAGAAACTGAGAAGACGCTCGGCCTGCTCTGGCATGTACAAAGCGATCATATTGGATTTAATACAAACAATATGAAGATGCCGATCGACGTAAAAGAGAAACAACGCTTGCCAACTAAACGTGAAGCGCTGAGCATAATAATGGCATTATTTGACCCGCTGGGGTTAATACCACCAGTGACTACCCCAGCGAAGAGAATATTCCAAGACACATGGCGTTACAAGGCGGAATGGGACGACCCTCTGCCAATAGAGTTAAAAGAAAAATGGGAAGACTGGATTACTTCACTTCACGCCCTAGAACAACTGAGAATACCGCGATGCTACGATTACAACCCAGTGTCAACGCGGCAACTACACACATTCGTCGACGCAAGCGAGGAGGCCTACGCAGCCGCCGTGTATTGGAGAACGGAGCGAGCGGATGGCAGCGTCAACGTATCATTGGCCGCCGCCAAGAGCCGCGTGACACCACTGAAACCAGTCTCCATACCACGGCTCGAGTTACAAGCAGCACTACTGGGAGCTCGTCTTGCGCAGACCGTGATTAGTGAGCACGATGACGATATAGCGGGCAAGACATACTGGTGCGACTCTCGCACTGCACTAGTGTGGATAAGGTCGGAGCCCCGCGCGTACAAAGCTTTCGTCGCTCATCGCCTGGCGGAGATAGAAGATACGACCAAAAAGAACGAATGGCGTTGGCTACCGTCCAAAGAAAACGTGGCAGACGACGCGACCCGAACCACGCCAGAAAGGTTCGACGAGTCGCACCGGTGGTTCCGAGGGCCCCCGTTTCTACAACGTCCACCGGCCGAATGGCCGCAGGAAGAAAAACGACACAATACGACACCGGAGAAGAACGAGAAATATGTAACATCACGGTTAAAAATGAAGACTCGCCAACAACACATCTGCCACAAATAGAAAGATTTTCAAAATGGATTCGCCTCATAAGGACGACAGCGAGAGTCCTCCTATTCATCGACATGTGCAGACCAAACAAGCACGTGGTGAAGGCTGGGCGCAAACGCAACAAAGCAAGACAAGATAGCGACCCCGGCTGGCAAAGAACAAACCGACGCAACAACCCCACCAAGGAGAAAAGGGCAACACCTACTGTCTCATCACTTGCAGGAATACCAGCCGCTTATCATATAAGAGCCGAACAACTGTGGGTGCAAGCCAGTCAGCGGGAAAGCTTCGCGAAGGAGCTCAAGAGGATCGCCAACAGAAGTGTTCCAGGAGGTGATGACAAACTAGGCCACCTGAGCACATATATCGACGAAGAGGGGACCCTACGCCTCAGAGGTCGAATAAAAGCAGCATCAGAGGTAGAGGAGGACACGTATGACCCTCCCATACTAGACGGGAAGCACGCATACACTCGTCTGTACATAGCACACGTACACGAGAGATTACATCACGGAGGCGTGGAAACAGTCGTGAACGAATTAAGACAGAGATTGTACATAAGAAAAATACGTCCAGTAGTAAAAACTGTTATCAAAGGCTGCCTACCGTGCCGTCTAAGAAAAGCCAAGCCTGCATCACCATCTACAGGAAACTTGCCGTCCGCGCGTCTCGCTCATCACGCACGCCCGTTCACATACACCGGACTGGACTACTTCGGGCCAATAGAAGTCACAGTGGGACGACATCGTGAAAAACGCTATGGCGCGTTATTTACCTGCATGACGTCACGAGCAATACATATAGAGGTGGCCCATTCGTTAAGCGCCGACTCAGCTGTGTCAGCGCTTAGGCGTTTCATGAGCAGAAGAGGATGCCCAAAAGAAATCTGGAGTGACAACGCTACGTGTTTCAAGGCAGCCGACAAGGAGCTGGCCGAAGCAGCACTCGCAGCCCTCGAGAACGAAACCACATGTCGACAAATTGTGTGGAAGTACATACCACCATCAGCACCATTCATGGGCGGCGCCTGGGAGCGAATGGTTCGCTCCGTGAAAGAAGCCCTACGCGTCACCCTCAACGAACGCTATCCCAGTGACGAGACACTGGTGACCCTGCTCGCCGAGGTCGAAAACACGGTCAATTCGAGACCTCTTACACACGTCTCAGTTGACCCAGGAGACCCGGAAGCCATCACGCCGAATCACATCCTCATCGGTCCCAACTCACGTGTACCTGCGCCGGGACACTTCAGCAAGAGCGACGTGACGGCCCGCCAGCAGTGGAAACGAGCTCAAGCCCTAGCAGACGTATTTTGGCGAAGATGGGTGAAGGAATACTTGCCCCTACTCCAACACCGGCGGGAGCCCAGCAGCATAGGCGCATCACCGAAGATTGGAGACCTGGTCATCATTTGTGACTCCAATCTACCGCGCAACATCTGGCCCAGGGGAAAAATAAGCAACGTGTATTCCGGCGTCGACGGAGAGGTACGAGTAGTGGACGTAACCACTAGCAGTGGGCATGTACTACGCAGACCAACAAAGAAGATCGTCGTGCTACCAGAGGGATCGCAGCGTGGCGACGGCGGGAGAATATGCACGACGCAAGCGACGAGATACCTGCTTAGTGTAACCAGCACTGGTTGAGCAACTCAGGGGCGGTGGGCGGAGCCACGGGGGTCGCAACCAGCGAGGTTCGACAACTAGCGAGGGTGCATACAACCACACAGAAAAACAGCCGTAGTCTTGGTTATTGTATTTGATTTGTTAAATATATATAACTTATATTAATATAAGATTTAGAATAAGATAATAAAGAAAGAATGATGTTGTAACTATGCAAATAACTCTCCCAATAAAGGCATCGAATAAATAACGAGAGTTAGCATAGATTTTAAAATATAAATTGTACTCTTATAGTTAATTTACCTTTGTTGCATATCATCTTTATTGTATACATATTACCATTCATATAAATTACCTTTCTTAAGATAATTATAACATTATCAGGGCATGTTATCGTGATGCGGCCGCGGAATTAATGAAGCTACGTATAGGGCGTCACGACGTTTTATATTTATAGTGCTGAGGTGCGGGGCAGGGTTCTCAGCTTAAAAATTGTAAATTACAAGGTTTAAAACCTTTTAGAGTGTAAGATAATTATTGTGTACATAATAGTATAAGAATTAGATGTAAAAATATTATATAATTAAATATGATTGTTAATAAATAAAAATTTTAAAGAAATAAAGAAAGGCGCGGGGGTGAGGCAAGGGTCCGCTGGCCAGCCGTGGCCGAATCATATAAAAGACGGACCGGCCGGTAGGGTCCGTCGTCACTCTCCAGCCACTGAAAAGGCACTGCAAGAAGAATAAAAGTACAAGTTCCTCCTCACCGCCGCTTGCCTCCTATATAAGAACAACGCGTTTTATTCATTTTTCGAACGGCGTTACGGCGATCCGTAACAATATATATATATATATATATATATATATATATATATATATATATATATATATATATATATATATATATGTATATGTCGCCGCAAGGACATCTTCTGTTGACGAAGCCTAAACTTTACCTTGATGAAATAAAACTTTGATTGTCTTTTAATTATTATAAATTATAATAATCAACGGTGTATAATTATTAATATTACAATTTAATAACAGCAATTTATCAGAAACATGTAATTACTAAAACTAGCTAGTTCTTTAAAACTCTTTTTGGTTTACAAATCTCTTTATTGACAACTAATTCCTACTAAAACAACTATTTATTCGATTATCAACTTTTAACTCAAATATTGTTTTAAATCATAGAATAAATAATTGTCGATTTGATTATTTATCCTGGTAATTGAAATTACTTAAGTAACCTAATTAATTCAATAAAAAGTTATTGTTTAGTGAAGTATTGACCAATCAAATCGTTGACCAATCAGAGCACACCTAAGACGTTATTACGTTTTCCTTATTGTACGAACGCGGGAATAGACTCACTGGAGTTCCCGCGCCCTTCGGTGTAACTCTATTTTTCTGTTTAAAACTTTACCTTCTCTTTGTGATTATTATTTGTGAGTTTTTATAACAAGTGTAAAATAAAGTTATTGTGGTATAGAATTAAAAGTGTGTGATCTTAAATCTTTCCTTATAATGGACACAATATATGGCAGCACGACTGAACCCTTGGCACATGGGGACAGTGGTGCTGCCACTTGCCGCTTATATAATAATTGCTCGTTTAAAGGTATAGGATAGAGTCCACGAAAAAATTAAATTTAAGCTTGCATTGGAACAAGATTGCTCCCTTAATTTCCTTGATTTAACAATAACAAGAAAAGAGTCGTTGCATTTTGTTTTTCAAATTTATCGAAAGCCAACACATACCGACACGGTCATCCCCGCGTCATCGTGTTATCCATGGCAACATAAATTAGCCGCTTTTTATTGTTACATTAACCGTCTGCTCACTGTTCCATTAAGTAAAGAAAATTATTTAAAAGAACTTAATATAATTTATCAAATTACAGTCTCTAACGGTTATTCAAAAAGTCTCATTAATAATCTTATTAAAAAGAAACAAAAGCATGTGGTCCGCAATTCTTTGTACGCGGTTCGATCTCAAAGTTTCCGGCGATATGTGGGTAGTTTGGCCTACTTAGGCACCATATCGGAAAAAATAGTTAATACTCTTAAGAAAAACGGCGTTAACGTGGCATTCAAAACAAACAATTCGCTTAGGAATATTTGTAATAATAAAGATAAGTTAAATATTAGTCAAAAAATCTGGTGTTTATAAACTTGTTTGTGACGAATGCCACGCCGTTTACGTGGGTCAGACTGGTCGCAATTTCGGGACTATCGGATTTGACCGCGTACAGAAAGTGCAATCCTGATAAATCCCATTTTGCTAAACATCTCTTGGACACTGGACACAACCTAGCTAGCGACAATTCCTTTGAAGTCTTACATACTTGTAATAACCCTGCGACTGTGTGTGCTGGAGCAGTTGGAGATTTTAAAAAGTAATAATGGTAATTATACACTGCTGAATGAACAATAAAATGTTTCTAATTCACCTTTGTTAAACATCTTTAATAATAATTTTAAGATTAATAATAATAAATAACTATAATAATATCAATAAAACAATAATAATAATAGTATTTAAAAATATTAATCATAACAATAATGATAAGTAGTAGCAGGTTTGTTATCACACGCCGCGGTCACTCGCTGCTTTGGTGGGGAGCGATAGTGTCGGTGTGTATAAATAGCAGCTGTTTCGGTTCGCCGCTCAGTTCCGTTTGCGCGCCGCCCCCCGAGCGGTCGTGCATACAGTTCTTTCGCGCCTCCGACCCTTCGGTAGCGCAACCGCTTGCCCGCGCGCCCCGCTCTCCCCGGCTAACACCGGCCGAGCACTTGGTGAGTCACTTTGTTTTCGCATCGTTCTTGCCCCCCTTGCTCCGGCGGGGAGGCTTGAGCGCGCTTCGCTTGTTTTGTTTTATTTTTAATTTTTCTGTTATTGTTATTGTTTTTGTTATACTGTTACTTGTTATATTTGTTGTATATACTGTTCTTAGAAGATCGTCTCTTGCTCTTCTCAGAGCGAGCCCTTGTTCTTTTCAGAACATAGGGACCCCAGCTTCTGGGAATAGATCGTCAGTCCTCCCCATCTGCCCCCAAGGCCCTGTTCTTCTCAGAACAGGGACCTCTAGTTTTCATAGAATAAAACGTCATCCCCCCCTGTCCAGATCAACATGTCTTCCATAGACATAGGCTCACTCATGAGCCAAGTTGCGGCCACGATCGTACAAATGATCCAAGCCGCAGGAATACCCACAACCGCCCAAATTGACGAGACCCTTCTCGCCAAAGCCATTCCCCCCCCCCCCGCTGTATGTGTACCCCCGCCCGCCGATATGGAGCACTCGGGACACCACGTCCGTTACCTCATCCTCCCGGAAGAGGACCGCCCTCAGCTCCACCGGCCCCTCTGATTCTTCAGACTCCGAAGAAACCATAACCGACTCAGCCCAATTCACGCTAGTGAAATCAAAGCGCGGCCCGAAACGCGCTGCCACTTCTCGCACTCCCCCCGCCTCAGCGGCCACCGCAGCCGCCGCCCGCACACCCTCAGCCGCTGCCTCTACCTCCGCAGCTCCTATCGTTGCCCCTACTTCGCTGCCGACTCGCAGTCGAAAGACAATACCGCCAAGCCAGCAACCCACTGCGCTCCCAAATTGGCTAAAAACCAAGTCCCGCCCCCTGTCTTTCTCGGAGACAAGGCCAAATTCACTCAAATATCCAAAACCCTTTACGATAAGGGTTTTAAATATGACCAAGCAACCAATGTCGGCGAGGCCATTAAAATAGTGCCGGCGTCTATAGAAGACTTCCGAAATATAACCCGCCTATTCACGCCGAGCGTGTGTCCTATCACACATACGCCCTCGCCGAAGAAAGGAAAGTCAAGGCAGTCCTCCGCGGAGTTCCCTATGAACGCGCAAACGAGGACATTCTGGAAGACCTTAAATCCGAAGGCTTCCCCTTAGAAGCTGTGCATAAAATGCACAGCAGCAGGGGCGAAAGGCTTAACCTCGCCCTCCTCGTTCTCACCAATGTGCCGGAGGCGAAGGCCATCCTCCGCGAGGTACGCACTGTGTGCGGCCTGTCGCGTGTTAAGGTAGAAGCCCACACCGGCGCGGTTACCCAGCGCAGTGCCACCGCTGCCAACTCTATGGACACGCGGCAGCCAACTGCTCAGCTCCACCCAGGTGCATTAAGTGCCTAGAACCCCATCACTCGAAAGAGTGCCCACGGCCCAAAAACGCCGAATCCCCACCCTCGTGTGTCCTTTGCGGACAAACAGGCCATCCAGCCAATTTTAGAGGTTGCCCTCGCGCTCCTCGCCCACCTCCGAGCCGCAAAGCTCCACCCCAGGTCAATGACCGAACCTTCTCGGCTCTTGTAAGCCGCAAGCCCAGCCAGGGCCAGCCCCTACCTCAGCCCCCTCAGGGCTCATCTCAGCCCACACAGGGCATCTACCGGCCCCCACAGGGCCCCTATCGGCCACCTCAGGGCCCTCGGCCCCTTATGAGCCTTCCGCTCTCTCGGCCTGCGCCACTTCCAATAAACCCCTGGTTCCAAAAGGAATCTAAATATCCCGCGGCCCTCCGCCGACCCACAAAAACAGACAGACTCTGTAGTAGAATCTCTAAACCTAGTGTATAACACTCTCAATAGGATCAATTTAGATGAAATCCTTGTCCTTGCGCGTAAACTGCGCACAGCTCAGTCCCCTCGGGACAGTCTCCTTGCTCTTACTGAGCACATCAACCTTCTAAGGTCTTTGTAATTAAACTATGCCGGAGCCCTCTGCTCCCGCAATATCTCACGGTCATCATAGGACGGATCTCCTAGGTGTGCGTTATTTCGTAGTTAGCAGTGGCTGCAAATAACCGCCGGTTCGACAAACTCCGCCGATCGTTGAGTCCCGTGATTCCGTGAGGCGTCGAGGTCACCGGCCCCTAGGTGATTCTTGGCACTCTATGCGCTCCGTGCATCCTGTGCCTAGTCGCGTATTAAAGTGCCACCGTCGCACTTCCCCCAATCCTTTTGTTGTAAAAGGAGTAGGCAGTGCCCCAAGAGATTACGCCAACTTAGTTGCTACCTCCATCCGCGTCGCGCATTACAGCCGATCGGTTGGATATAGACAGGGCCATTAGTAGACTACTGACTCTTAGGTAGGTTCACCATGTCCGATAAGGACAACGACAAGGGGGAGCCACCACCGAGATCCAGAAAACCACCGGACCGAACTAGTGTTCTGGAGCGACCGATAGCATACCGGGACATCTTCAATCCAGAAAGGACTCGAGTAGTGTCTTCCTACTCGCAGATCCCTACTAGGAAACCCCTATCTCCAGGGAAAGGACCCGCACCGAGGACCGCGCTCTCGCCCATCGTACCTGAAGGTACGACTGGGCTGGAAACGGTCCCCCAACAACAGCGGGCTAAGAAGTCGTGGAGAAGGCTGAGACTGCAGCATCATTGCAGGAGAAGAGGAAATGCCTAGGATCCTCCAACTCCTCGGATTACTCGTCATCCGAGGAGGAGCAAATCCAACGACCGATAAGGAGATCACCACCGAAGTCGCCATCGCCGACCAAGCCCACTCCCCCTAGATCAGAGGAACACCACTCCAGCATGGTAGCTGTGGATCTAGAGCAGGGAGGAGAAGGGTCGTATGGTTGGAGTGCCACAACATATGCGACCTTAGCCCCGAATACATCGGCTGGACACTCGCCGTCCATGTCGCCGAAGAAGACTACCGAAAATCCGTCCGGGCGTCCGCAGGATGATGGCCAACGGCCATCTACTAGCTACGCCCATATGGTAGCTGCGCCAGCAGTACCGCGACCAAAACCGGCGGCAGCGACTTCTGATAAGCCTGCCGACCAGGAGGAGAAGACCAGATATCCGCCCATAGTGGCGGAAAGCCTCCCGGACTGGACGAGGCATTTCAAGGAGCTCAACAGAATGTTGGGCCACCCATTGAATGCCCGTCCATTCGGGAAGGGAGTACGATTCACACCGCAGAGTGCCACGGAATTTAGGATTGTTCAACGGTATATGATTGAACTTTCCAAAGAAACACCTAACATGTCGTGGTACTGTTATACCCCGGATGAAGACAAGCCCACTAAAGTGGGCATCCGGGGCCTACCAATGGGCACAGATACCAGTACCATAGAGGAGGCCATAAAGGCAAAGGGCTTCCCGGTCAAATATGTTAAAGCAATCCCACCGAGAAGGGGCAGACCAGGATGCGTATACTTTGCCCAATTTGACCACCTGAGCCTGGAGCAGCTCAAAAGACTTTATGAAGTTGACGAACTACTCTTCATGAGAGGAGTAGTTATTGAGGCCTGGCAAAGGAAAGCAGGACCGGCACAATGCCACCGCTGCCAGGCCTTTGGACACGCCTCAGCAAACTGCTTCAGGCCGGTGAAGTGTGTACGCTGCGCCGGGGAGCATATAGCGAGCCTTTGCCCTCGGGGTAGAGAGGAGGAACCCACATGTGCCAACTGTGGCAAAAATCACACAGCCAATGACCGCCGCTGCCCAGTCCTGAGGAGGACTGCACGGAGGCAGGGGATAACCTTACCGGGGCTACTCCCGGAGGACCCGAAAAGGATCCCCCAGAGTCGCCCTAAAGCCATCACCATCCAGAATGACGGGTGGGCTACTGTTACGGGGAAGGGCAGACAACCAGCCCCCCCCCCCACCCGTACCACGCAAGGAAACGGTGGAACCCGAACAGGAAAGGGCAACCACCGGGGCGACTCTGCAACCTCCCGCCAATCCTGCCACAGAACGGCAGCCCTCAAAAAAGAGGAGGCGGGAGAGAAGCAGGAAGAAGTCGCAGCCTCCTCGGGCTGTTACCTCTACCCCAACACCAGGACCAATAGCGCCTCAGGCGCAGGTTATAAAGGAGACCACCAAAAAGGGCGTGAGTAGAGTGCAGGAGAGGGCTCCACCAGAGGAGAGAGCCCGAGCTACACACAGAGCGCGCTCTACTCAAAAACAAGAAGTCCAACGCCCGAGACCGGCACCAACGCCTTCAGATAGGAGACCACCGACGGCCGGCCTCGAAACAGCTGATGCAATCCAGCGCCTAGTTGGAATTGCCATCGAGGTCGGCACACAAGTCCTGGCCGACATCAGAGCCGGGACTGATCCAATAACAGCGATTATGAAGGCGCTGGCAAACCTCCTGGCCAGACACTATGGAGGATAATAACCTGCGCCTAATGTACTGGAACCCGGACGGAATCCAGCAGAAGCTGCAGGAACTCCGCACTGTCGCCCAGCAACAGGACATACATATTATACTGCTGGGCGAAACAATACTGAATCCAAAAACGCGCATAAAGCTGCCAAATTTCCATATTTATAGAAGGGACGAGGTCACTTCTCGAGGGGCCGCCTACAGAGGGACGGCGGTTCTAGTGAGGAGGGACATCGTCCACCAAGAGCTGGACCTACCATCCTTCCAGACAATGCGCTCAATCTGCATAAGAATGGAGGCGGCGGGCGAGGAACTAAGGATATACGCAGCATACCGCCCGCCAGGGACTCCATTCTGCTCCTCAGACATCCGGACGGTAATGGAAGGCGATGCACCTGTAATCATCGCCGGGGACCTGAACGCAAAACACCCGGCGTGGGGGTCCAGAGTGATCACCCCACCGGGTCGTGAGCTTTATGAAGATGCTGAAAAGAACCAGTACGACGTTCTAGGTCCCGAGGAACCAACACACGTTCCTACCGACCCAAGGAGGCACCCGGATGTATTAGACATCGTGCTCACTAGGAACGTCAACTATCCGATAGTGGTAGAAGTGCTGTACGACCTCCCTTCACAGCACCTCCCGTTACTGATAACCCTTGGCCTAAAGGCAGTGACTACGCCGCCTAGAGCTTTTAAAACCCGTGTCGACTGGAGGCTCTACTGTCAACACCTTCAGCAGAGACCTCCAGCACACCAACCTATATGCACAGCGGACAACGTAGAGGCCGCTGCGACTAGAATCACCAATAACATCAAGGAAGCCCTCCACGCGGCTTCTACGGTCGTCCCGATTACAGCAAGGCGAGACGATCTGCCGCGTGAGATATGCGTGCAGATTAAGCGCAAAAGAGCGCTAAGAAAGCTCTGGGCGCGTACTCGCTGCCCCAGGATCAAAACACAGCTGAACACCCTAACGGAGGAACTGTCGGTTTCAGTCCAGGCCTTCAGAGGTGAAGCCTGGGATCGGTGCATCCAGAAGGCGGAAGGGCAAGATGCGTCGCTTTATAGACTAAACCGACAGTTGACCAAATCCAAACCTCCCGTTTGCCCGCTGACTGATAACACGGGCAAACGATGCTATGATGCCAAGGGCAGAGCGGATATCCTAGTCGAGCACTTCGAGGAGCAATTTATGCCGAACACAGCAAATGCGGAGTTCATGGAGCTTCATGCCCGGAAGGAAAGTCGCGTACAGGAGTTCCTGTCGTCACCCGCGCCACCTCTTGCAGGAGATTGGTTCATCTCCCCCGCAGAATTGCGGAGGACAGTAACCTGCCTGCAACCGAGGAAGGCGCCGGGGCATGACGGGATTACCAACGCTGCACTCCGACAGTTGCCCAATAGAGTCATAGTAGAGCTTGGTCGACTCTACAATAGGATATTGCGGACATCCCACTTCCCGGAGGACTGGAAAAAAAGGCAAAATCATCGTCTTGCCGAAACCCGGGAAGGACAGGCGTAGAGCTGCCAACTACAGGCCGATCACGCTATTACCACATATAGCTAAACTGTTCGAAAGATTGCTGCTAAGACGTCTCCGTCCGTGCATCCAACTTCGGGCGGAGTAGCACGGATTCAGGAGGGGTCACTCCACAGTTACACAACTGACTAGAGTGCTGCACCTGCTTGCGGCAGAGTACAATCGTGGCCGCATATCGTTGGGCGTCTTTCTCGATATCGAGAAGGCGTTCGACCGGGTGTGGCACGTAGAATTAATATATAAACTGGAACAACAGACCAGTGTCCCTCCTGCTATATTGCGGCTAATAGCGTCTTTCCTGGAAGACAGGAAGTTCTACGTCTGCGTAGAGGACGCCGAATCCGCAACAAGATCCATTAAAGCCGGCGTTCCACAGGGCAGCTGTTTGTCACCAGTCCTGTACGCGGCTTACACCAACGACATACCTACACTGGCAGGCAGACTTCAAGAGTGGGAGGACGACGTTGAGCGGGCGCTATTCGCGGACGATAGCGCCTATTTCACCTCGTCCAGAAGAGCCCACATAGCCACTGCCAAGATGCAGCGTCTGCTGGACCTGCTGCCACCATGGCTGGACGAGTGGAGGATGATCGTCAACGTTGGTAAGACGACCGCTCTGCTCACTCGCCGTCTCAGGAATTTACCACCTCCGCTGACCCTCAACGGCCAGGAGATTGCGTACCAGAAGGCTGTAACCTACCTTGGGTGTAGGATCGACAGGACGCTGCGCATGACCGCGCACGTCGACTTCGTCGTCCGCCGGGCCCGATGTGCGCGGGCGACGCTCTTGCCGGTCCTGGCATCCAAGCTGCCTATAAGAACCAAGCTCCGGATATACAAGATGTATATCCGGACTATTATCACCTACGCTGCACCGGCTTGGTACGCACTTCTGAGCGACCCTCTGAGGCGGCGACTACAGGCCCAGCAAAATCTGACATTAAGGACGATCGTCGGAGCAGGTCGCTACATCCGGAACGACGTGACGTGAAAATAACGTTTACGTCGATTATAGATAGTCGTAAGTCTGAAAAGTATGAAAAAGTGCTCATTGGTTTTTATTTATTGATTTATTTTATTTCAGTCTTAAAATGTGACTTATTACAAAATAATATTCTTATATAGCACGAGGTCTATTCAACCACCGACATGTAATGGTACGTATTATGTGTGTGTTAAAACAAAGCGTGTTGCAAAGTTTTACTATTATATTATATTCGTTTTGCAATTGATTTATAGTCGTTTTGAATAACCACCCCCACCAGAGGCATCCAGTGGTTAAATTGAAGGCTTTGGCTTGGCTTAGCTAGGACTTTTTTTATAGAATAGCGTAACAAACGAGCACACAGTCCACCTGATGGTAAGTGGTTGCTGTGGCCCATAGACAACGACATCTATCCCCGATTACGAACCAAAATGCAGATGCGTTGTCACCCCTGTGTAAAAGGGATCTCCGGTTCTCTATACCACCATACGATACACAGCAGCATTAAGCTACTATTTTACGCTGGTATTCTGTGAGAGCGTTGACCTACCCGGTTTACTAATATAACTGCAGCATGGCACTACCAAATATAACATTTTGGCTTGCTTGAGTGTTGCGCTGTGATGGGCTGTGGCGGTGGGGTTTGACAATAGACTGTATGGTCTTAAACTTTGCTTCCCTAACAATCAAGGTGTATTTGTATGTGGCGGTGGGGCTTGACAATAGACTGTATGGTCTTAAACTTTGCTTCCCTAACAATCAAGGTGTATTTGTATTGTGAATTTGTTGTTTATGGTTTATTAGACTGGTTGGTCCATTGGTCGCCATTTTGTTGGCTTTTCATTTTATTGAGAAATTCATTGAATTTTCTCAGGTTCCATTATAATTAAGTGATTTATATGTTTATTTAAAAATGTCTAAAAGACGAATTGAAGTAATGGACCCTTTTATTAAGAGAAAAAGGTTTGTATCACATGTTCGCGATGTGTACATGATGCCATGCTTTTTGTTATTTTTCAGTAATTTTCTTTGGTTTTGTTTCCTTTGCTTACGCAGCTTGTTTACGGTCAATCATTTACACAAATTTCATAATTATCGTTTATATTAGTTATATTTATTACTTTATATGCAACTAAGTATAGTGGCTATATTTATAAGTATAGGCGGCATAAATTTATACATTATTTCCTTGGTATTACTACTATGTGCAGTAGTGCGAAGTAAAAGATCTTGGCTAAGCTTTCCATTGAAGTTCGTCGAGTTGGGGGTTGATATTTTTTTTACTGAAAGGTTACATTAATATAAGCACACACGTAAAGTTTCAACATGCGGAAAAGCGTACTTTTTGAGAATAATATTATTGAAAATCAATTATTTTTGCAATATTTATGTCAATCCCTATCTCAGATTATATATTTTCTTTTACAGAAAGGTTACACTATTGTAAACACACACGCAAAATTTCAACATGCGGAAACGCGTACTTTTTGAGAAATAAATTGTTGAAAATCAATTATTTTTATAATATTTACGTCAATCCTTACCACAGATTACATCGAATTCTCGCCATTGAACGTTCGTTTTCCGTACGGTTAAGTTGTCATACGTTCGGTAGCATTTTATTGTACATTTTACGTAAATAATTATATTTTGTACTCATTTAAATAGTTTTCATGCATACACATATATTTAACAGTTTATATTTAAATTACAGAATTATTATCATTATGAGCTATTAAAATTAAAATGTGTAGTGTTTTTTTGCTGGCTTGTGGGACGTAACGTAAAACTGACGATTTCTAAGAATTAATTAAAGCAATATGTGTATAAAATTGTATAAAACATGTGTATAAAACAGTACCCACCTATTAGGATAGATAACAAATAAAATAGGTTAGGTTCAACTTAGCGCACGGTACTTATATAAGGTTCAACTTATGTCAAGGAACCGAATCAATAGACCCTGACTCCACGTGGTACGAGTCTGTCCTACCCCTAGAGTGTTTAGAGCTGGAGGCGCGTAGGGAGAGCAGCCTCCGCCTGCTGAAACAAATCATAGGCATCGGACGAGCTGGAGTGGCTGAGGCTGGTCGCCGAAGGCTACTAACAAGCCGAAGCTGCGGAGGCGAGGCTGGATGCCTGTGATTTGTTACGCAAAGGCGTAGAGGCTGCTCTTCCTGCAGCACCGGAGATGTTGCAGTCTCAAAATAGATACAGAAATCCCTCTGAATGAGTCTCTATTTATTTTCGGTGAAGGGGGTTCCCCTTCCTTAAGGGGTACCCCCTTCCCCCCAAGAGGTCCCCATGGTTTTTTACACTTAATATTTATCCATAAAAAATAAATTTTCCTCAGAATTAAAATTGAAAAAAACCCAAAAGGGGGGGGATCCGCAACTTTCCCTTTTAAGGGGAGTAGTACACCTCCCCCGCACTCCCCCACCCCTCCCACCTCCAATTCGATGGACGTCAATGGAAAGTCGTACCAAGATCTTTACTACAAAGAGAAATTGACAAGATGTTTTTAATTCTTTTTTTTTTTTTAATTTTGATTGGACATTGTTTTTGTTTAGGGAGGAGAAGGCAGCAGCTGCTGCCAAGGCGGGTGCTACCAATGATTCATCTTCAGAAGCCGTTGCCTCGTTAGGAGCAGCAGTGCCAGCAACTACAAGTACCCCAGGGATAAACCCATTCACAGGTCTGTAGAATGTTTGTCTTCTATTCTATAAGTTAAAAATTGTCAAAAAATTAAGCTTATAAAAGAGAAACCTTATACTATGTATAACCTGGATAATTTAAAACCTCTAATATATATAATATATATATATATATATATATATATATATATATATATATATATATATATATATATATAATTGATTGATTAGTAAGTATAAATCCCAAAATATTTTAACGCCAAGATAACTTGATAACATGTCTATTTATGATATTGTTAGGAATCAGAAACACATTTTCAATGATAGAAGATATATTAGACTTCAGTATCCATAGACTGTATTTGCTTATTTTTGTTATTATTTTGCCTCTACCTACAGGCAGTTCTGCAAGTTTTCAGTCTGCAAGGCATACAGATTTGTTCTAAGCAATCAACCTGAAAAAAGTTAATTCATTAAGTTTTGTATATATTGTAAACAGTCTTTTCTTTTTGTATATTTATTGCTTTGTTGTTTATTGCATTATGTTTAACAATTGTGCATCAATTAGGCAATAAATATTGTCCTATGGTTTGTTTCTTTGACATACTGTTCACTTTAGCAGATTAATTTTTAATGAATTAGTAGTACATATATGTAATTTCAAATAGTAACTTTTTCATATATTAACACAAACACAGTTTATAATAATTTAATAAAATTACTGTGATTTGATATATGGTACATCAACTTTTTAATTTTGCTACAAAAAGTAGGCAAGTCAATCTGAAATCAACTATTTAGAGTAAAATATTGGATTTGGAACATTTCATCAATTGGATGAATCGATTTAAAAACTTATGGAATCAGACTGATTCAAAAACAGCAAAAAAATTTAAATGTATCGCTACATTAAAATTTTTTCCTGTTGTTGGACGCTAAAACAACTGGTCGTATTATACTTGGGTATCAACCACAGTTTGAGCGCAACATATATATTTATAAACGCATCCAAATATGTCGTTACTTACGTTTTTTATAGAATAAGGGTGCCAAATGTGCAAACTGGCCACCTGACGGTAAGTGGTTGCTGTGACTTATAGATATCTCCGTTTATCTTCGATTAAGGATTAAAAACGCAGATGTATTGTCACCCCTGAAGACTAAGATCGATTACCTCGTCTACAGAAATAGATTCTCCAGTTGAAGTTTAAACGCTATAAGCTGCTACTTTACGCTGTGATTCTGTGAGAACATGGTCCTACCCCGGCCAAGCCGATCCATTTGTGCTACTACTAATACAACTGCATCATGCTTCTACCACATAACTAGTAAATAAAAGTTGTCATTGTCATTTCTAATCTAATCTGTGAATCCCGGCCTGTAACCTAATTACTTTATTTATGAAAATTATACTGTGTGTCGAAGTTTATAGTAAAGAAAAAACAGTATTGAGTTTGTGTAGCATTCATTGCAATTTGATTTATCGAGGAATGTATGTTGCAGTTTGCTCTTTTGTTAATGTATTGAGACTTTAATAAATTTAAATTTAAATGTGTGATTAATCGAAAATCGATCTTTTAATGCTCAATTTAATCACGAATTGATTCTAGTATAGTCGATACAAATCGAATTGGAGATCAATTTTTTTTTTAAGTGAATCGACACGCCTGCTCAGAAGTTAATGATCACAAAAAACAACATACATTTGTTCATTTGATTTATTACAAAAAATGTTTAGGCTTAATATGTCTAAAAATAAGCATTGTAATTAATTATTTGCTGTAAAATCAAACTTATATTCAATATTTTATGTTGAACTACTGTGGGTGAATTTATCGTAATCATAATTATTAATATAAGCATCGTTTGCTCGTTAAAAATCTTTTCAAGTGCTGCCATATTTTTATTGAATGTGCGAAATGATTAAACACATAAATAAATTTAACCATTAACCCCATGTCTAATTATATACGAAACGGTAACAAACAAGTTTTCTCGTAAAACGGACATCGTTACATTCGCAACGTTTTTCAATTGAACACGTAGTGAAACACTATTGAAGCCGCTATTAAAATAGAGTGTTTCAAAACATATTAACAGGTAGAATAAAATCGTCTATAGATGAAGGCTTAGAACGCTTTTTGGCAGCAATAACAAATAATCGAAAGACATTGCAAATAAATTCGCTGTCACATTCAATAATAGTGTCAAACAAATAATATCAAAATGTCCCGAACTTTTGCTCGACAAAAAAACCTAACTATGCAGTTTCAGCAAACGTGAGTATGAGATTTAGGTCTGCAGAACCCAAATCAATAACAAAAATAATAAAATCCCTTAATAGTAACAAAGCTCCCGGAATAGATAGGATAAGAGCCATTGATATAAAAAAGATATGTGACAAAATTTCATTAACCATTGCTAAACTAATAAACGCATGCATTCTCACTGGCAAATACCCAAAATTACTAAAGACCGGCATTGTGAGACCAATTCATAAAAAAGGTAGCCAGGCGGACTACCACAACTATAAACCGATAACCATATTGCCTACGATCAATAAAGTAGTAGAAAAATATATAGGAACTCAAATACAACACTTATGGCAATAACAGTATACTAACTTGCAACCAATATGGATTTCAACCACATAAAAGTACGACACAACTGCTATCCACTTTCCCTGACAGCATTTATAACCATTTGGATAAAAAAGAGCATATATTGGTAGTCTCTGACTACAGCAAGGCATTTCATACTCTCGAGACACGAGAAGCTTCTACAAAGCTTGAACGACAGTGGGGTCAGAGGTAATCTATTAACTTGGTGCGAAAACTACTTACATGATAGAAGCTATCAAGTTAGGGTCATTAATGCGGATAGTTTCTCAGTTTTAGCAACAGAAGGTACTGCCCAAGGCTCCATCTTAGGACCCTTGCATTAACTTACCTACGTAAATAATCTCTCAAAAGCAATCAAACCGTGTGAGCTGTACCAGTTTGCGGACGACACATGCTTAGTTGCCACAGGAAGAGACATCGAAGATGCCCTTACTCGACTTCAAAAGGGATTTTGACATATTAGTGAAATGGTCTCATGATGTTGGACTTGTACTTAATTCAAACAAAACCAAACTAATTTACATCAGCTCTAGTAAAAACAGAAGCACTTTTAGATTAAAACTTATAGCACACAACCATCAATGTCTATAAATATACATCTAAAACAATCAAATAATACTCTGCAATGTACCTGTGATGCTATAGAACAAGTAAGTAAATATACATACCTTGGACTCGTAATCGACGATCGGCTAAACTGGAAGGAGCATATTAACCATGTGAGCGACAAACTAAGGGTAATATTAGCCAAATTCTCAATTATTAAACCTAAAATTCCTTATAAAACACTTCTACTACTTTATAAGTCCCTGGCTGAGTCTATAATATCCTACGGGTTGTCCAGTTATGGAAGAACCTCTAAAACAAACCTAGACAATATTTTTTCACTCCAGCTACGTATACTAAAAAGAATAGTTCCTATAAAATAAAATAAAACACTTTTAAAGATTACCGTAAGCTCTTTGCATTTTGTGAAATATTACCAATTCATGAAAAAGTAGAACTAATTCTTTTATCACAATATTATTTTACTGAAAATCTACAAAAACACAAAATTATTCAATCCGTAGGCAAGATAACATCAAACTACAACTACCTTCTTATAATAACCTGTATGGTAAAAGACGATTAAATTACATAATACCTTACCTAATTAACCTTATACCTAATGCTATTAAAGAAAAAAAAAACATCTAAAAATATAAAAAACATCTTGAAACAATAGTTTCTACAAATAATAAACAAAAAATACACATAACATACATTATAATTGTTAAAACATTACTTACACAATAATATACAATATTAATATACTTATACATTAGAATAATTATATCTATCTACATAATAGCAATTAATAAATTCAAGTAAGCATATACATAATATAAACACTAAATATTAATATATATAATATGATAACAAATTTATTCACATACAAAAAAAAAATATATAAAATACATATACATGATAAATATAAACTAACAACACTATATAATAATAATCACAAACCACACTTTATACCATACCTGTTACAAATGTTTTGCTAAAAAAAACATCCTGTAGAAAAAAAAAGTAGCAAAAAATGAAGATAGTGCTGCATAGGAACGTCCACAAAAGGTTTTTACATAATCTTATCTTGTGATATACCCTCATTGTGTTTACAAAATGTGTAGCTGTCTTGTGATTGTTATTTAAGTATGGATGTATGAAGTTTGTAGCAAATATGTTATAAATAGTCTTAATCTTTATTAATGTATAACGACGGCTTAGGGTGTACCGTAAAACTCAAGAGTTTATGTTTACGCCTTATTAATTGTTATACTTCTAACTGTATGTGAAAACAAAAATAAATGAAAAAAACAAATGAACCAGAACACAAATATCAAAACAGATTTTTTCAGATTTCTTGGTTCCATTTAGATTTTTATAAAAGGTTTTTGTAAAAGGCCATCATAGCATAAATCCTCCCTATGAGGGAAGCCTATGTTCATAAGTGGAATTTCATAGAATGTAATGGATAAATGGCTGATGGCTATCTTGTCACCATTGTATTTTTTACATAATATTATTAGTTTTTGTTTTTGTTTCCAGGTCTACCACACTCCCAACGCTACCATGAGCTTCTACGTCGACGACTCGGTCTCCCAGTGTGGGAGTACAAGAATGACTTCATGAGACTCCTCAATACACACCAATGTGTAGTATTGGTTGGTGAGACAGGTTCCGGAAAAACAACGCAAATACCACAGTGGTCTGTAGAGTTTGCTGCGGTTACGGCTGGCAAATCCACAGGTGTAGCATGTACTCAGCCGAGAAGAGTGGCTGCTATGTCCGTTGCCCAGAGAGTGGCAGAGGAAATGGATGTTGCTTTGGGTCAACAAGTTGGTTACAGTATTCGTTTTGAAGATTGTTCAGGACCCCAAACCGTATTGAAATACATGACAGACGGTATGTTGTTAAGAGAAGCTATGTCAGATCCAATGTTGGAGCAATACAGGGTTATTTTACTTGACGAGGCTCATGAAAGAACTCTGGCCACGGATATCCTTATGGGAGTCCTGAAAGAAGTGATAAAGCAAAGGTCAGACTTGAAATTAGTTATTATGTCAGCTACGTTAGATGCTGGCAAGTTCCAGCAGTACTTTGATAATGCCCCACTCATGAATGTTCCGGGAAGGACTCATCCTGTAGAAATTTTCTACACACCACAACCGGAAAGGGATTACTTGGAAGCAGCAATACGAACTGTCATACAAATCCATTTATGTGAAGAGATTGCGGGAGATATTTTACTGTTCTTGACTGGTCAAGAAGAAATAGAGGATGCCTGTAAGAGAATAAAGAGGGAAATAGATAATTTAGGTCCAGAAGCTGGTGAACTTAAGTGCATTCCACTGTATTCAACTTTACCACCGAATTTGCAGCAAAGAATCTTCGAACCAGCTCCTCCGAACCGTGCCAATGGTGCTATAGGGAGGAAGGTTGTTGTTTCTACAAATATAGCTGAAACATCATTGACCATTGATGGTGTAGTGTTTGTGATAGACCCTGGATTTGCAAAGCAGAAAGTGTACAATCCTCGTATCAGAGTGGAGTCCCTGTTAGTGTCACCAATCAGTAAGGCCTCTGCCCAACAGAGAGCAGGCCGTGCTGGACGTACTCGGCCCGGCAAGTGCTTCAGACTTTACACGGAAAAGGCCTACAAGAATGAAATGCAGGATAACACTTATCCAGAGATTCTGAGGTGATTGGGTGAAACGGTTTTGTATATATTTATTACTTTTTTAATTATGAATTTTAGTCCTTATGGTTTCAGAATAACTAATGGAGAGTAAGTAACCCCAGAGCATCATCATTCTCTAAATCATTTCCCATTATGGGGTCGGAGTTCTTCTTTAGGCAATTCTTTGGCTTTTCTTTATATCTATCTTGACCAGACATGAAGATGAAATGTATCATTTCCATTAAAAAGGGTCTCCAGTTCTCTACACTCACTATAGAAATCACAACAGCTGCTATTTCATGCTAGTCTATATGAGCATGGTCCTCCCCCGGTTGAGTTGAGTTAGAGAATCCAGTACTATGTGTAATCCTGTGGTGTGGTAGGAGGCGACATTGGGTAACTGAAACAAGATTATCAGCAGTGTCTTCATGACAACAATCAATTATAATAAAAGAACTGCAGTTTTCTAGGAAGACTTTATGCCTAGGAGACCATCTGGGTAGATAGCACCTTCTTAGCCATTTTGGGTTGGCTGTAGATGGTCTGGTATATGATTTTAATAATGTATTTAGTTTACGAGGTTAGTTAGGGTTAAACTTGAACCTATCACACTGTCGGAAATGTGTTTTGTTTTAATTACGATAAAAATAAATTACACTAAAAATTGCTTATAATGAAATGCAAGTATGTCATTTCGTCCAGTATTATGAAGTAGACATTCAATGAGTTTTTTTTTTGTTTTCAATTTAGGTTTGTCAAGCCTTTTACATTGGTTTTGGATTCCGAAAATGTCTTTTGAATTAACTGTGAAAAAATAAATTTCACTAAAAATTGCATATAGCAAAAGGCAAAACTCGAACCCAGACAATTCATTTGTAGCTGAAGATAGGATTCATATTCAACAAATTGAGTGCCGAAGCTGTTAGAAAAGTAACTGGGTCAATATTCCTGTGTAAAGAATGAGGGCAAAAAAAATTAAAAACTGCTGTTGCTAACCCGTTAATCAAGTCGGGCAACTATGGCAAATATTCCCCCCTATGAGGCAAATAAAGGAGGCCTTTGTTTAGCAGTGGACTTTAATAGTCTGTAACTGTATTAATTTGCATTCTCACTAATTATTCTGTTCAACAATCTATATAATAAACAACACAAGTTCAGTCCGCAACAGAATCTAATGCCTTGCCTGCATTGCCGTTGCAGATCAAACTTAGGATCTGTAGTTTTGCAGTTGAAAAAGCTGGGTATCGACGACCTGGTGCATTTTGACTTCATGGACCCGCCGGCGCCCGAGACCTTGATGAGGGCACTTGAGTTATTGAACTACCTGGCCGCCTTGGGTGAGTAGAGTAAAAGTAAATTACTATTACAACTAAAGATGGTCCGAATATGGATTTCACCGAATACGAATATTCGGCCGCAAGTTCGGTAAAATTTTTACCGAACCGAATATTCGGCCGAACTTTATTCGGCAGGATTACCTCGGTACCTAACCAATTTATGTCGAAACTTGTTACCGTAAAGCGTGCGGGATTAGCGCCCGACCCTTCCCCTTGCTCCCCCGCCACACCTGACACGTTATTGCATCATCTAGTACTGAGCAAATTGCCGGCACATGCTTATGTTTTGACTATTTTTGTGATAAAAAAGTATTTCGTTGTTTTATTGTTAGTGAAAATTGATAATTATATGATAAAAATGAGCGGCAGGAGATTTACTATTTAGACTTATTTTAGAGAAACTGATAACCAAAGTAAAGTGAAATGTACTAATGTAATGTAATGTTTCTTTGTTTGATTCCAAAAACATTTTATAAAGTTTCTATTTGCTATAATCGAAAATAAATCTACAGTGCTAAGAAAAAAAAGTATTCTTAGTGAAAATTGATAAGTATGTGATGAAAATGAGTGGCAGGAGATAGGCTATTTAGACCAATTTTAGAGAAACTGACGACTGTAATAGAAGGTTTCTTTGTTTTGATTCCAAACAAAATTTTATCAAGCTTTGCTATAATTGGAAATAAATCTACAGTGCCTCAAAAACATAACGCTATACAAGTAGATTTAACCCATAAATAAAATATATTTTCAACAGTAAAATGATGAAAGACATGACATTACTCAATTCATACATTTCCATACAGTGGATACTTTGAGTACCTACCACTTTAACGAATATTCGGTGATTTAGCCGAATATTCGGCCGAATACGATTATTCGGTAAACCTGCCTAATACCGAATATAAAACGAATATTCGGCCCATCTCTAATTATAACTCTAGAACCACAACATATGGTCATTGGGGACTCCACATATTTGTTTTTAACCGACTTCAAAAAGGAGGAGGTTCTTAATTCAACTGTATTTGTTTTGTGTGTTACCTCAGAACTTTTTTCTAGGTGAACCGATTTTGAAGATTCTTTATTTATTTGATAGCTGGTACTTCTCATGTGGTCATGTGGAGATCTAACCAGTGGTTTTTGAATTTTGACGATTTTCTCATTTTATTTATATTAAAGTTGGTTGTACAAAAATGTTATTTTACCACTTTTTAAATCAGTTTTAGTACGACGAAATTGACATTATCCAGTGACGAACTACCAAACCGTTGCCGTGTAGTGGCGGTTAAGAATATCCACTACCCCATATCTTCCCGTGGGTGTCGTAAGAGGCGACAGAGGGAGACAGGCAGGAGATGGGCAGCAGCATCTTCCTGATAACAGCAACTGTACGACAAAAAAAAACTGCGGTTGCCAACCCGCTCGCCAAGCGTGGCAACTATGGCAATATACCCCCCATGAACAATTACACAAATAGACGGCCCCCAGTCCCCGGCGGCCCCGCTATTCCTGGCTACGGTGGCGACCATGGTAACGGCGGGGCAGGGGGGTGCTAAGAATCTCCGGTGGAGGTTCGGTTGCCACCTACGACGACTCGACCTGGCAACATTTAACGCACGCACACTGAGGACTGACGAGAAGATCCTGGAGCTGGAAGAAGAGATAGACAAGTTGCGCTGGAGTATTATAGGATTATCCGAGGTCCGAAGAGAGGGGGAGGACACGGTGATTCTCGAATCCGGCAACTTGTTCTATCACCGGGAGGGCGACCATCTGTCCCAAGGAGGTGTCGGATTTATCGTCCACAAGTCTCTCGTCAACAACGTTGTACAGATTGAGAGTGTGTCGACGAGGGTCGCGTACCTGATACTCAGAATCACCAAACGGTATTCGCTGAAGGTCATACAGGTTTACGCACCAACGTCGGCACATTCCGATGAGGAGGTGGAGGAAATGTATGAGGATATTTCCAAAGCCATACATTCCTCCAAAACCCACTACACGGTGTTGATGGGAGACTTCAACGCAAAACTAGGCACAAGAGAAAGCGGTGAGCTGAAGTTAGGGAAATTTGGAGTAGGGCAACGGAACCGAAGGGGCCAGCAGCTGGCCGACTTTATGGAGAAAGAGGGACTCTTTATGATGAACTCTTTCTTCCAGAAGCGGCCCCACAGGAAGTGGACCTGGTCGAGCCCCGACGGTTCGACAAAAAATGAGATTGACTTCATTATGACGACCAGACGCCAACTGTTCAGTGATGTCTCAGTGATCGCAAGGGTGAAAACTGGCAGCGATCACCGAATGGTTAGAGGCACACTGAACCTAAACGTTAAGTTGGAGAGGTCTCGTCTAATGAAGTCAACGCTCCGTCCCCCTCGTGCTCTGATCCAAAATCCCGAAAACTTTCAGCTCGAGTTACACAACCGCTTTCAGTGCCTACAAGATTGCAATGCAGTGGACGATATGAATGACAAGCTCGTGGAAACTGTCCATGCGGTCGGAGCTAAGTTCTGCAAGACCCGCCGCAGAAGAACACAAAAACTCTCCGATCACACTCTTAATCTCATGGCTGTTAGACGGGAGATGAGGCTGCAATCGTCAACAGATTTGACAGCATACAGGCAACTGAACAGACAGATCTCCAAATGCATGCGGCGAGACTTACGCAACTTTAATACTGCTCGTATTAAAGAAGCGATCGAGCGGAACCAGGGCTCCAAAGTCTTTGCCAGAGATCTATCTGCCAGAAAGAGCCAACTGTCAAGGCTGAAGACTGAGTGTGGCAGCATCGTTTCCGGGACACCTGAGATTTTGAGTGAGATTGAGAGGTTCTATGGGCAGCTGTACACATCATCGTTGGAGCCACACGCAAGTGTGAGTAACGATCCAAGAGCAAGTCTTATCCGACACTATTCCGATGATATCCCGGACGTCAGTCTAAGCGAGATTAGAATGGCTCTCCAGCACCTTAAAAACGGCAGGGCCCCAGGCGAGGATGGAATTACAGCGGAGCTTCTGAAAGCGGGTGGAACACCGGTACTTGAAGTCCTTCAGAAGCTCTTCAATTCCGTCCTCCATGGTGGCACTACTCCAGAGGCGTGGAGCAGAAGTGCGGTGGTCTTGTTCTTTAAGAAAGGCGACAACGCTCTCTTGAAGAACTACAGACCGATTTCCCTTCTGAGCCGCGTCTACGTGCTGTTTTCGAGAGTCATTACGAATCGTCTCGCACGCAGACTCGACGACTTCCAGCCTCCCGAACAAGCCGGTTTCCGAAAAGGCTTCAGTACCATAGACCACATACATACCCTGCGGCAGATTGTACAGAAGACTGAAGAGTACAATTTGCCACTTTGCCTGGCGTATGTGGACTATGAGAAAGCCTTTGATTCCGTCGAAATTTGGGCGGTGCTGCAGTCCCTTCAGCGGTGCCAAGTTGACTGTCGGTATATTGAAGTGCTGAAGTGTTTGTACAGTAGGGCTACGATGGCTATCCGAGTACAGAACCAGAGCTCGAAACCTATCCAACTGCAGAGAGGTGTAAGACAGGGTGACGTTATATCCCCGAAACTCTTCACCGCTGCTTTGGAAGACGTTTTCAAGCTACTGGACTGGAAAGGATACGGTATTAACATCAATGGCGAGTACATCACTCACCTTCGATTTGCCGACGATATAGTCCTTATGGCAGAATCGCTGGAGGACTTAAGCACTATGCTCAATGACCTCAATAGTGCCTCCCAACGGATAGGTCTTAAGATGAACATGGACAAAACAAAGATTATGTTTAATGTCCATGTCACACCTATGCCGGTAGTTGTTGGGAGCACTATGCTCGAAGTTGTTGACGAGTACGTTTACCTGGGACAAATAGTCCGACTAGGTAAGTCCAACTTCGACCGAGAGGTCAATCGACGGATTCAACTCGGCTGGGCAGCGTTCGGGAAATTACGACATATCTTCTCGTCAGGTATACCTCAATCTCTGAAAACTAAAGTGTACAACCAGTGCGTGTTGCCAGTGATGACTTACGGATCAGAGACGTGGTCCTTCACTGCTGGCCGTATGAGGACGCTCAAGGTCGCTCAGCGAGCTATGGAGAGGGCTATGCTCGGAGTTTCTCTGCGTGATAGACTCAGAAATGAGGATATCCGCAGTAAAACCAGATTGACCGACATAGCCCAACGGATTAGTAAGCTGAAGTGGCAATGGGCCGGCCATATAGCTCGAAGAACCGATAACCGATGGGGAAGAAAGGTTCTCGAGTGGCAGCCTCGTACCGGTAGGCGTAGTGTAGGGCGACCCCCCACTAGATGGAGTGACGACCTGGTAAGATATGCAGGAAGTCGATGGATGCAGGTGGCTCAGGACCGTGCTTTGTGGCATTACTTGGGGGAGGCCTATGTTCAGCAGTGGACTTGTGAAGGGCTGTGATGATGATGATGATGATGAACTACCAAACTAGGACAAGCCCAAGATATGGTTTTGTTGTTTTTAGCAGTTTTATAAAAATACACCAATCTTGATCTGTCTCCATGCTTCAGTTACATATTCAGGGCTGTCGAGGAAATTTTTAACAAAGCACACAGAAGGCATACTATTGTTAGATAGATTGTATGATATATCAGCAATTGCAAACCTTCGGTGGCTTTAAAAAAAGCCATATGGGTTTGCTTGAGTGAAAGAAAAAGATATTTACATACAATACTATACATGAACAAAGTACAAACAAACTATATTGCGGTCACATGTTTGACCTTGACGCATCTCTGGAATGCGAGGCCCCGCCCGCTAGCCCCCGCACTCCCTTAGCTCGCCCGGCAATCGTTAGTATGGTTATCATCTCTGTTACACTGTTGTAAATGACGTCATCAAAGCCATGGGTCAAGTTAATGTGACCGCGTTGTATGTACAACATTAAAAAAATAAATTATTTATATTCTAAATTGCATGGTCTCTCTCTTTCTTAAGGAAGGATTTGATTACGTCTGTGTAACATATTGGTGAACATTTTATTTGTACCTATAACTGTTTTTCAATTGCGATAATTTATAAGCCTGAAAGATGCTCTTGAACTTGTGTATTTTCTCAACAAAGTTTAAAGATTTTATCTTTTCCTCGCCGATTAGCACTTTAACACATTTCAATTCATCACAAGGAACACTATATATACACTCCGATCTACACCATATACTCCAATATTATCCTCCATTTTCACTAAAAAAATCTTTGAAAAAGCATAAATTTTCAACAGACACATTGAAATGTGAAGTGAACATGCAAACGTATCGCTCGCACGCCCCCGCAGTCCTAAACAACTTCAGAGCAAAGCCCAGCTTCTGGTTCCATAGTAGTTACTATATAAAAATTTCGTAGTTATATTTCATTATGAAACATTTTGCCACAGGTTAGAAAGGGAGCGATCGTTTTCTCGAAAGCCCGGTAAAAAGCCAACGCGTGCGAGAGAGACGCGACTGTGTTTGCTTTGAGACAGAACACGAATCAGTGTATTTCGAATTGAAAGCAAACTGCCATGTGTTGACGTTACATATATGCTCCAAATTTGAAATAGTTTGAAACACTTTACGAGTTATTTTATTAGTTTATATTATTGATTGAGCAAATTGAAAAGGCAAGCCCTGCTTTTCGGCTCATATGGAGGCTTCGCCACTGGCATCATCCATGACCATTGTTATTAAAGTTATAAAAAGTAAAAGGTACAGCCTATATACGTCCCACAGCTGGGCACAAGCCTTCTCTCACTTCTGAGAGTGTTTTAGAGCAAGAAAGTTCCTCGAAATATTTTTTATTTCTCAGTCATACAGATTTCCTCACGATGTTTACCTTCACCACCGAGTATGTGGTAAATCAGGGCCTTAGCTCTCACTGTAAATGTTGTTATCTATAAAAAATTACACTTTAGCTAATTTTTCATAAATTTTTCGAGTATTGCTTACACTATAGCATTCAAAGTAATCTCTTTTAAGAAGTAACGGAACATTTTGGGGGAATATTTGGTGACTTTATTGAGCGGTGTGTTGTGTTGTTTGGGAATATTTGGTAGTGTGTCAAATATTACAGACACTACATATATCTGAGCACTCCGCACTCTCACTATCAGAGAACTGGATGATGATATTGATGTCATTATATACTATTTATGTTTGGATAAAAAAGATGACTCCATGTATTGTCTAAGTCTCTTACTTAAGTACAGCCTTACGTCGCATCGATACTGTCAAAAATTTGCTTCATTCTCTCTGAGTGATAATGCTTCATGATTTGGGAGTAGAAAAAGATAAAAGGGCTCAGGATGTTTATACTCCACTTCAACTCCCCCAACTTCAAACATATGCTTCTATTTATGTCCTAGGGCAAAGGGCAGGAAGGGCAGAGAGCAATTTGTCATCATCATCATCATCATCATTACAGCCCTTCAGAAATCAACTGCTGAATAGGCCATAGGCCTCCCTCAAGAAATGAAACAAAGCATGGTCCTGAGCCACCTGCATCCATCAACCCATGACAAGAGTTACTGTTGAGTTGTGGCAAGTCTTCAAAAAACATGTATTTATTTGTTGTTCTAAGTGTTTTTAATTTTTAAATTGTTTTTTACTAAATATTTTTTTCATGTTCCTAAAAATATTCAAAGAAACTGTAATAAGTGTATAAAGTCACTAATGTTTATAATTTTCTATGTGATCAGAATTATAATCCGGGCCTTTCTGTGTAATCAGATTATCCATAAAAAGCTTCTAGTTGAATGGTATTCATTACTATTATAGTCACTTCTGAAAATAGACCTCCAAGGAATACCACAAAGCATGGTTTTGAGTCAAATGATCCATTTTCCTGCATCTTTTTCCAATCACTTTCATATACTCTTTGATGGCTCCATAGCACGGGTCCCTAACAATAAGCTGTCATTAGCATAAAACAAGTATATGTATGATTTACAAATATATTTTTCTGGTCTGGATGTTTGTCCTAGTGAAATTTATGTATGAAAATTGCTCCCATGATACGGGAGAAAATTGTAGTGTGAAGGTAATTTTTTTTAAAAGAAACAAAGAATGTCATATACTGCTTATTTTAAGCTGCCACTTTAAAACCTTTCCTAGTCATTTATCAGTTCTTCGACCTGTATGTGCCACTTAGCTTACTGATCCTTTAGGCTAAGCAGGTTACCCTGGTTCTACTTCAGATTTCTTAATTTAAAATTCTGTCATGTAGAGAAAATATGACCAGTAAACCATTCTTAATGTGGTATTGTAACTGCGCTTTTTTTTAATTTTTATATAGTATGAAATTTGAATGATCACTAGTATGGTATGGATCGTAAATAATTCAATATCAATACAATAATAATTCAAGGACAATACAAACGAAATATATGTACGGTATGAAAATACTGTTTTTGGCTTGCACAAAAAGGAGAAATTGTAGGAAAGGTTTACAGATGCTGCTGCTCATCTCCTGGTTTAGGTTTCCTCTGTGGTCTCTAACGACACACGCGTGATGATATTGGGTAGTGGGTATTCTCTCACCGCCACTACATAATTGAATGGCTTTGCTAATAATAAAATACAGTAGTGGTTACTGGTTTTACTAGGATGTGGTATGATGCATATACATCTTACCTCTTTTTTAGCCTAAGAAACATTTCTTCCACAGTTGTTTCATTTGGAAGGAGACAGCCTATAGGGAGAGAGAGAGGGAGGTATAGTAACATGGAATAATTTCTGTTTAAAATTTAATAATCAAATTTTCAGATGACGATGGCAACCTCACGGACTTGGGTGCGGTGATGGCAGAGTTCCCGCTGGACCCACAGCTGGCCAAGATGCTGATAGCCAGTTGCAATCACAACTGCTCAAATGAGATCCTCTCTATCACAGCCATGTTGTCTGGTTAGTTTTCTTTACTATATCATGGGATTTAAAGAGACAGCTATATTCATATGATGGCTCTACATGGTCATAGAGCCATGTTGTGTTTATATTTTGGTTGTTTATACACAAATGGGTAGGCTAGGCCAAGGAAGAACCCAGAATGGTATGCTGTGTTTCGTATGGTGCGTGTAGAGAACTTGAGACTACTGGAAATGAGGCCTTCCATCTTAGTCCTCAGGGGTGACAATGCATCTGAATTTTTTTGTTAATTAGAGATAGATGTAGATGTCTATGGGCCACAGCATCAACTTACCATCAAGTGGACTGTGCGCTTATTCGTCACTCTTATTCTATAAAATAAAAAATTTAAAGAATCTATAGGACTACTAGTCTTACTGTGTAGGTTCCCTCTCTATTTTTGTGCTAAGTAGTGTAGTATAGTTTTAACATGAATGGGTCGGCTCGACTGGGGAAGGACCACGCTCTCACAGAATATCAGCGTTAAATAGCAGATTATTGCTGCCGTGTTTCGTATGGTGAGTGTAGAGATCCGGAGACCCTTTTTTACTAGAAATGAGGCATTCAATCTTAGTTCTCAGGAATGAAAATGCATCTGCGTTTTGATTCTTAATCAAGGATAAATGTGGATGTCTATGGACCACAGCATCCACTTACCATCGGTAGATGTTGTGCTCTTTTCACCCTTATTATTCAGGTGTCAATGCAATTGTAGCCTTCTATGTTTGAAGTCAGCTGCAGGTATCTATTGACTGAAGTTACCATCAGATGGACTATAATTTCGATAGATGCTTCAGTTTTATTAAAAAGAAAGCCAAAAAACTGTTTACTAAAAATGAATGTTGGAGTCTTCCTAGATATCGCGTCTGCATATGACAATGTACTTCTTCCTATGCTCAGGCAAAAAATGCTCAATCTGAGTATTCCAGTGAGGATAGTAAATTTTGTCTCTAACTTTCTCTCTTCTAGATCCATTTATATTGATAGTCAACATTCTCTACTCCCACCAAGAATAGTATGGAAAGGTCTCCCACAAGGCTCAGTACTTAGTCCTTTGCTCTATTCTATCTATACTTATGATCTAGAGCTTTCTGTTAACTCATTCTGTAACATCCTCCAATATGCAGACGATATAGCTATATATATTTCCTTGGATAACCTCCCTGCAGCTTGTTCCCGCTTGAATTTATCAATGTCCTATTTACATGATTGGTTAACTGATCATGGTTTGTCTTTGGCTGTTCCCAAAAGCAGTGTTGTGATCTTCTCTCGCCATAGGCAACTCCCTGAAATCAACATTCTCTATAATAATGAACCTATCCCAATTAGGGAGAATGTAAAATTTTTGGGAGTTATTCTTGACTCCAAACTAGCCTTTTCCCATCATATCAACTATGTTTCCAAAAAATGTGAAAAAAATATAAATATTCTTCGAGCTTTATCGGGAGTTTGGTGGGGCTCCCACCTATTCTCTCAAAAATTATTGTACAATGCCCTTATTCGTAGTCATTTGGATTATGGGTGCTTTGTCTTGGAACCCTGTAATAAGTCTTCCCTAAAGAATCTAGATAGGATTCAGGCCAAAAGCCTTCGTATAATCATTGGGTCAATGAAATCTTCCCCAATAAATGCTCTCCAAGTCGAATGTGTAGATCCCCCTCTTTACCTAAGAAGACAATATCTTTCGGACCGATTCTTTTTTAAAATCTACCAACTCTCTTCCCACCCGCTCATTTCTAAATTACACCTTCTTTTGGAATATATTTCATCAAAGCATTACTGGACTCATAAAGAATCTCCCTGCTTATCCAACAGTTTGGTAACATTACTCCATCTACCATAACCAGTATCACAATGCAAGTCCTGTCCCATCTTTGATATCCCATATGATGCAATTATTTATCAACCAAATATCCACCTCGACCTTGGTATTGAGAAAGATTGCCCTATAGCAAATAGTAAACTAAGTAGAGTCATAGATAACTTATGGAAAGGCTGGCTTATTATATACACTGATGCCTCCAAAAAGTCAGGTGAAAGTTGCACTGGAGCAGCCGTTTGGATTCCCAGATACAAAATAATCCTCAATTTTAAATGCCCTTCTATTTCTTCCACTTTTACTGGCGAGGCCACGGCAATTTATGAAGCTTTAATTTATATAGAAGCACACAACCTAAATAAGTCAGTTATTCTTACTGACTCCAAAAGCTGTTTGTTAGCAATTTTGTCAAACCAGTTCCAAAGTAAATATAAGATACCCTTGATCCTCAAAATTAAACACACATTGTATACATGCCATCTCAAGGGTATTCAGGTTTCCTTAGCTTGGATTCCAGGTCATAGTGGCATCAAGGGCAATGAAACAGCTGATCTGATGGCTAAAAATGCAAGTCGAAATGGTTTACCATGTAATTTAGTTTACTCTTCAGACATAGTGTTACTTGCAAAGAAGAAGTTAAATAATAATTGGAATACATTATGGAAAGCCACTCAAAATATAAAAGGTAAACACTATGCTGCTATACAAGGTGCCATTCCTCCAAAACCATGGTTTTTCAAATTTAATAAAGCTAACAAACAGTCAACATCAACTATCTGTAGACTTCGAATTGGCCATGCTTGTACACCAGTACATTTAGCCAAACTGAGGATTAGGGACAGTTCCCTCTGCGAATGTGGGTTAGATGAGGGAACTTCTGACCATATTTTTTTTAACTGTCCTAAATTATCTTCTTCACTCTATGATCACCTCCCTCCTGACATCCCTCGTCCTATAAATTTTGATTCACTTTTAACCTACACAAACACTCCTTATGTATATATTCTGTGTGATTTTATTAACTCTAATAGTATAAAAGTTTAATGTTTGTCAATACTAATATACTAAAGTAATTATAGCAACTGTGTTTGTCATTTGTCCTAGGTAATTCAACAGTACAACCACTAGTATTATAAGATAAAAAGGAAAATTTAATTGTTGAAATAAAACAAGACACTTGTATTATCACAATCTTCTTTAGTTCATGGGCATAGTATTTGTAACTACTGAGCTTGTACTCAATAAACACTTCCACGCTGACATTGGCGAATAATCGAAAACCGCCAAAAAAAGAAAGAAGAAGAAGAAGAAATGAATTATTACTTTACTGAAACCGAGTTTACTTTTTGTCGCGATTTTTTGCTTAAATTTATGCATTTCCGACAGATCTTGGTTATGGTCATGTTAAATATGCAAATGGGGACAAGTGAAACGATGCTTAGTTAAACACACATATATACTGCCCGGCATGTACATATTATTATAAGATGTGCACATTCATCACTATACAACAAACATGTTGCACATGTTTTTTATATGAGTAAAGGTATTAAAAGATGCCTACATAGCTATACATAACAGATGTGAGATGTGAGACTGATGACAGGCTGTGCCATTTTATCAGATTTGATTGACCACAAATCCACGCGAAAGAACTTAGATTCCTAGTTAAATGTTATACAAGTTCAAACTCGGTTTGATATAAACAATTTGTGCATTATATTCTGATATGTGGCCCCTACAGTTCCCCAGTGCTTTGTGAGGCCGAACGAAGCCCGCAAGGCGGCTGACGAAGCGAAGATGCGCTTCGCTCACATCGACGGTGACCACCTCACGTTACTCAACGTGTACCATGCGTTTAAACAGAGTAAGTTAGTTGTTTTGTAGTTGAAACTTCTTTAAAATTGTGATTTGAAACTCTGAAACGAAAAAAACGGCACTAAAAAGGGATTAACATATACATCTATAGGATTTAGCCTGTGAGAATGGGATAGAATACAGAAAACACAGTTTCATGTTATCTCTGTCTCCTTTACTGAGGCTTTCACTTCTACCGCGTATGTACAGTTATCTTTATGTGAGTTAGGAGTCAAGTCTTTTTAAGTGGTAAATCTATGTTGCAGCTATATTATGGTTGTAGCATGAATGGGTCGGCTCGACCGTATTAAAACCACGCTCTCACAGAATATGAGCATAAAATAGAAGCTAATGCTGCTGTGTTTTGTATGGTGAGTGTGGAGAAACGGAGACCTTATTCACTAGAAACAAAGCATTCAATCTTAGTTCTAAGGAGTGACAATGCACGCACATTTGGATTTCGAGAATAGACATGTGTGTGGGGTATGACATTTCCTTACCATCAGATGCATGCAGAGCTTGCTTTTCACCATTACGTGTATAAAAATTATTACAAATAATTAAAATAACATTCTTGTATTGGTTTTGTTTTATTAATTCAATTTGCAGAGAGGACGATCATTTTCAATAACAGATAATAATAATAATAATATCCTCCAGACTGAATTTCGCTCACGGCAGCCTGCCTCAACGGAGGCTAGCCATCGGCGCAGGACAGGATTATAGTGCCCAAGTGTATGCGCAAGCACAGATGCGCTCTCTATTCCCTCACTCTCATAATCCGATGGGAGGATAAATCGACACGACCGGAGAGAGATCAGGCGCAGGACCAGCGGCTTTACGTGCTTTCCGAGGCACGGAGGTGAGACACCGCCAACTTCCCGACTCTGAGCAGCTACTGAGAATTTCTTGACAGAAAAACTCAATAATTGATTTTTGTTTGGCCTGACCCGGGATTTGAACCCAGGACCTCATGATCGGTAATTGCACTACTACAATCGCTAGACCGACGAGGCAGTCAATAAAAGATAATAGTAGGATAAAGAATGTTAGTACCCAATTGTTACTTTAATATCTGATCATGATGCACTCTTCTGGTGCTAAAACTGCAGTCATATATGGCTAGAAATATTCTCTTGTATATCATCATCTGTCTAGAAAGCTTATGTCCAGCAGTAGGCCCCAAGAGGCAGTTGCTAAAACTATTTGTGGTAGAGCCACACTGCAGCTATATTATGGTTGTAGTTGCACTGATGGGTCGGCTCAACCGGGGAAGGACTGTGCTCCCACAGAATACCAGTGTGAAATAACAGTTTAATACAGTTGTGTTTCGTATTGTCAGTGTAGAGAACTAGAGACCCTTTTTAACTAGAAATGAGGCATTTCATGTCAGTCCTTAGGGGTGACAATGCATCTGCATTTTAATATAGGATACATTTTGATGTCTATGGGCTACAGCATCCACTTATTATTAGATGGACTGTATGCTCGTTTGTCACCCTTATTCTGTAAAAAAATAAAAACTTTGTAACTGCTAATTACAGACATGGAGGACCCGCACTGGTGCTACGATAATTTCATCAATTACAGATCACTGAAGTCTGGTGATAATGTCAGGCAACAGCTTAGCAGAATCATGGACAGGTAATGACATCTACAGAAATTAATCAAAACTATTAGCATCTCCAATATTTCCTGAAGAAATTGTTATATATACCATTATATTATACCATTGACCGTTAGAGTTGTGGATGGAACGACTTCTGCCACCAGGGCGGCGCCACTTAAAAATGAGGAAATATTTGACAGATTTCATAGCGTGGAAAGTTAATTTCACACAAGTGACTCTAAGTTATATTTTCCTTAATTTAAATAAAATAGTCATTGGCCTAACTAACCTACTATACTTTTTGGCTTGACCATATTATGTCTGACTAATTTGTCTAATTCACTGTCGGGACGTGAATGGTTAATAATCACTATCTAACCACTATGTTTAGTTTGATAAGTTCCTCCAGGATGTATGGATGTACCCACAGACTACAATAGCTTACTGTGTATATACTAGAGACCATTGAATACTAAAGTACATACATAATAGAATGGGGGAGTGGGCGGCGCCCATGTAGCCACTAACATGTCAATTCACACATATAAATGTCAACACAATCTTCCAATTTTCGTGTCAAGATTTGCTGCATGCAAATTTTTTAAAAAATAGCAAATTGTGCAATAATTACATGTCAAGAGAACAGCGGGAAATGGAATTTAAATGAAGGAGACATATTCTACAACCAGCAAGTCGAATCTATTTATATTTTGTGAATATTAGAAACAAAAATAAAGAAACGTTTATGTGTCAAAAACATTAATCAAAAGTCTAAAATGTGTTTGTAGTAGTCATAACTGACAATGCGACGTAATTGCTTGTATGTGTGCTCCCGGCGACGCCAATCCTACAAAGTAAGGTTGACAGCCATTCTATTGTGTATTATAGTATTCTATGCTAGAGACAGACTACTAAGAGGATTGTACGCGATACATTACTTTCCTCTATGATTTCTTCTACAATGTACTTTGTGAAGTTCATTCGCAAATTCGCAGTTCGCACAGAATACTTTTTACATACCTAGAGCGAACTTCTAGTGGTCGCCACACACACGGTCAATTAAAATGATCAGTTGAACTAATGTACCTACATCAAAAAACTGACTGTACGTGTTAAATCTTAAGTGAAATTGTAAAATTGTTGTGAAAGTGTAAAGCTTAATGTTTATCTGTGAAACATTAGTTATATTTTATAATTATTACATTAGAAATGGATAAACCAAATTATTACCCTTGTTTCCTCCTGTAAAACTAAAACGATTTTATTCTCCTCTTTATTTTACTTTATAGAAGTGAGTAGGGGGCCTGTGCCGAGTTGTGGGATGTTAACGAGACAGTCGAACCTGTTACTTAATTTTGCAGATTTAACTTGAAGAGGACGAGCACAGAGTTCACAAGTAAAGACTACTATATCAATATACGAAAGGCACTTGTCAATGGATTCTTTATGCAGGTAAGGATAAAAAGAACTTTGTAAGTCATAAATTTAAAAGGGAAACAATGGACAGCAGTGTCTTCATTATAGTTTTTTCATTATTTTGAGTTATCACAGAATATGCTGCTAGCCATCTCGTTTCAGTTTACATCTGTCGCCTCTTACCGACACCACCATGATGATATGGGGTAGTGAATTACATATAACCATATGGTTTCCATTTTTAACCACCGATGAAATCAAAAGTTAAAAAAAAAACCGACGAAAGAAGTTTTTATAATATTAAAGAATTTATGGGTGATAATAACCTTTGCGAATCTTGGTGAAATAGCTTGGTAGCAGTTATTTCTAATTTGTTTTGTATTGTTAAAAGTGTAATATATATATATATATGTAAAATGTTCCACCTGGGTTTTTCGCTGATTCTTCTCAGGACAGAGTTATTTTCCAAACCAGTGGTGAATTAAACATAAAGAGTGACTTCAATATGTATTATTTATAATCTATGGAAAAAGAGTATAAGCTTAATTTGTGTGTATTTGTGTGTTTGTCCATGGCATTGTAGCTCCCAAAGGGAAAAACCAATTTGGATTTACAGTAGGGCCTCCTTAAACTGAACACTCGAAATTTACACCCTATTCGGATTACAGTATGTAGATATTCTATCATCTTCAGGCTCAAAGTCATCCAGATTTTAGCCAGAAGTTTCCTCTGGTTTTAATAACGAGGCCACAAAGGCTTAAGATTTTTAAATCAAATTTAAGACTTGTTACCAATGTAGATTCAAAGCAAATAAAATAAAAAAACCTCATTAATGGTGTTTTTTTTTAAGAATTTCAGATAATGTACATTCTGAATGAACAAGTTATGTGTTTTTTTGTATGTCACTTTAATGTTCTCGATTACGTTTTGATTCATTTGTTAAATTAAGCCTGTCAATCGACCGCAAATTATCTTCTGATCGGCACTGCAATGTTCTGTGAGATAACTGCTTGCATGAGCAGGGGGTCGTTTGGATTATCGAGGCTCTATAAACTAAGCAACTACAGTTTTTTTAAATGAAAGGTGTTTTGGAAATCATTAGCTCTTAATTTTTTGAAATTATTTTATTTAATTTATTGTAAGTTGTGATGAAATGTTATGTGTGGTAAGAGCCACACTGCAGCTAATATTATGGTTGTAGTACTAATGGGCTCTACTGAGGCAGGACTACAATTTCACAGAATATCAGCATGAAATAGCAGCTTAATGCTGTTGTGTTTCGTAAGGTGAGTGTAGCGCGAACTGGAGACCCTTCTTACTGGAAATGAGGTATTCTAACTTAGTCTACAGAGGTGACAATGCATCTAAATTTTGATTCTTAATCAAGGATCAATGTCTATGGGCCAAAGCATCCTCACACAATTAGGTGGACGGTGTGCTCGTATGTCACCCTTATTCTATATTTATAAAAAATATAATTTTGAAACAAATTTTCCAGGTGGCACATCTAGAAAGGACCGGTCACTATCTAACGGTGAAGGACAACCAAGTGGTCCAGCTCCATCCCTCTACGTGCCTTGATCACAAGCCGGACTGGGTCATATACAACGAGTTTGTACTAACCACAAAGAATTACATCAGAACTGTTACTGATATTAAACGTGAGTAAAAGTGTTGTTTTTACGACATCAGACTAACAGTCTTTTTCTTTTAAATGAAAATGTATCAATTGTTTTCCATCGTTTGTCGGTTCTTTGAGCTATATGGCCGGCCCATTGCTACTTTGGCTTAATAATCTGTTGGGCTATGTCGGTCACCCTGGTTCTACTGCGGATATCCAAATTTCTAAGTTTATCAAGCAGAAAATCCCCGAGCATAGCCCTCTCCATAGCTCACTGAGCGACGTTGAGCGTCCTCATACGGCCAGCAGTGAAGGACCATGTCACAGATCCGTAAGTAATCACTGGCAACACGCACTGGTTGTGCAATTTAGTCTTGAGGTATACCTGACGAGAAGATGTGTCGTAATTTCCCGAACGCTGCCCAGCCGAGTTGAATCCGTCGATTGACCTCTCGGTCGAAGTTGGCCTTACCTAGTCAGACTATTTGTCGCAGGTAAACTTACTCGTCAACAACTTCGAGCTTAATGCTCCCAACAACTACCAGCATAGTTGTGACATGGACATTAAACATGATCTTTGTTTGTCCATGTTCATCTTAAGACATATCCGTTAGGAGACACCATTGAGGTCATAGAGCATAGTGCTTAGGTCCTCCAGCGATTCTGCCATAAGGACTATATCGTCGGCAAATCGAAGGTGAGTGATGTACTCGCCATTGATGTTAATACCGTATCTTTTCCAGTCTAGTAGCTTGAAAATGTCTTCCAATGCAGCGGTGAAGAGTTTCGGGGAAATAACGTCACCCTTTCTTGCACCTCTCTGCAGGTTGAGACATACAGGGGGATATTACGAAAAAACAATTGGTTGACCCTGCAGGCGATCCCCGGAACTTCCCGCTAATTTCAAATGCAGAACGCTCCAAATTTCACCAAATTATGGACGTTGAATATGAAATATCGGCGTAATTTAAAAAAAAAAATCGAAATTTTTCGTTAACAATATCTCACGAACGAATCAACCGATTTTGACGGGAGCGGCGGCGAGCGACATGGTTTTTCAAGGTTAAAAGATGATTAGTTTTTGAAATCGATCGGTAAAGCCCTTTAAAAGTTATTCCAAAAAAACAGTTTTTCAAAATTTTTATTTTTGAGATTTCTCAAAATCTACCGGTCTGAATTAGTTAAAATTCACAGGAAATCTAAGTTTGATGAAACACTTTGGAAACCGCTTAGTTCATTTCAATCGGTCAAGCCATTCAAAAGTTATAAGAGGTTTACATACGTCCCCACACGCACGCACGCACGCACGCACGCACGCACGCGCACACACACACACACACACACACACACACACACACACACACACACACACACACACACACACACACACACACACACACACACACACACACACACACACCACATACACACACACACACACACACACACACACACACACCACACACACACACACCACACACACATACATACCGACACCATTGAAAAATTGTCAGGGTGGGCTTCCTGTGACCTCAAAACATCAAGATTTGATGAAATTTCAATTTTCGAAAAACGGGGTAAAAGCAATAACTTCCCGATTTTTGAAAATTTTCAATTTTCTTAGCGGAAATTTAAAAAACGGTGAGGTGTATATTGACTAGCAGTTTCTGGACTGATTTTGTGCACAGTTCAAGAAGTTCAGATGCCTAAAAACTAAATAAACACCACAAGATTAGTTATCAATTTATATTGTAATAAACAAATATATTTTGAGTAATAAAAATATTATTTAAACCATTACTGTCTATTAATTACACAGGGAATGGGTAGCAGCATCTTTCTAATAACAACTTAATATAATAAAAAACTGTAGTTTCCAATATTCAAGTTTATCAAGTTTTTCATGCATGGTTGAGACACACCGCAGCTATATTATTATGGATTCTAGTATGAATGGGCCGACTCAACTGGGGAGGGACCATCTTGTGGTGTTTATTTAGTTTTTAGGCATCTGAAGCTGCATCTGAATATTCGCTAAAGCTTTCACAGAAAACCAGCTTAAAATAGTAGCTTATTGTGACTCTGTTTTGTGTGGTGAGTGTAGAGAGCCGGAGACAATTTAAACTGGAAACGAGGCATTCCATCTTAGTCTTCAGCCGTTCTTAGGGGGACAATGCATTTGCATTTTGATTCGTAATTAAGGAAAGATGTCTGTGAGCCACAGCATCTACCTGTCACCCTTATTATATAATAATTAACACATTATTCTTAAATTTATGCGAACACTACGCATTGAATACTCGTAGTCCAGTGACCATGGGTGGTATAAAGCAACCGAAACGTCGGGATAATAAAAATAAGTAAAAGTAGTAATTAAATGCGATAAAATCCATAAATAATAGTTTTATTTAACACATTATTATTATTACTGTATTTACATATGTGCATTATTTCTATTCTCAGCGGAATGGCTATTGAAAATAGCACCCCAGTACTACGAACTGAACAACTTCCCACAATGTGAAGCACGACGGCAACTGGAACTGTTGCAGGCCAGGCTGGAGTCCAAGGCCTACCAGGAAGGCTTCTAGAGCTGATGGTGTCCTAGGACTAGTGTTAACCACAGTGTAAATACATTATGTGAAGTGAGAATGTGATAGTGAAATTGTCATCAGTTGAAGTGCGTACCATTTTCAAAAATTGTCTTTCCGTCTGTCATGAATAATTTATGGAAGGTATGTGATGCGCGTAATATAATGAACACGGTCTTTCTGTTTATTTATAAGGAGACTTAAGTAATTAGGGATTACATGTTTGTTTGTTTACAAACACTAGAAGAATTTATGGCTATCCATACTTTGTATCAAGTGGTGAGTTTGTTGGTATATAGATTAAATATACTTTAATAAAAACAACTGAAAGGATTTAAATTCAATTGGCATATTTTTGATGTGTCTATTATATCCCCAGAGAAAGAATTCCTTCAGGAGAATACAGGAAAGTAGAGTGATGATCCACAGTTAAATGAATAAAGAAATGCTGCTATTAGATAGTCAACTAAAAAATAAAAATTATAAATTTATAGATTTTTAAGAAGTTCAGCAATCACTTGATGTTACTATGGAGAGTGACTTTGTTTTTACCGAGGTTTTGGGGGATTATCCACAAATTGTGAATAATAAAAGAGATTTATCTGGTAAAGGACTATAAATACGAGAGCCGAAGATACAATGAGTAAGCAGGTAGTAACAAAAAATAATACATACATAAAAACATAAAGTTACAACCAATATTGTGTCCCGCTGCTGGGCACAGGCCTCTATATCTGATAGGGCTTTAGGGTAAGGAAATTTCTGCCATGTTGCCCCAATAGCCCCAGTTGCTAACATTTGCGAACATCACATTGCTTCGAAATATTTTCCCTTCTTATTTCTCAGACATGCCGGTTTCCTCACAATGTTTTCCTTTCAACACTGAGAAGACAGGATCGAACACTGGTCACATGTGTACTGTGAAATTTACAGTGAGCACTAAGTCCCTGTTCTACATGAGAGCTACACTGAGCATGTTATAATCAAAAACGATCACTATCTGAGGCATATGGTTGCTAATAGTCGGTCGTGAACAGTCATGTTAAACCATTCCCTGTCCCATCTATTGTATTATACAGTTGATTCTTATTGTCTCACTATTGTGTCTGAAAATCGAACAGTGAAAGTGTTTATCCCTATATGTGAAAAACTGGACTAATATGTGGGCCTCCATTACTTCTCATAACACATAATTATCACAACACCTATACTGTATGACTGTTGGTCTAGTGTCTTAAACAACTGCTGATTGTGTGGACCAATGGTGGTTCTTTTTTTTGGAAAAATCCTCTTGTATTTCTCAATTTTGACGTTGGCAGAGAATCATCAGTTAAACGATGGAATTATTTTTATTTTAAAATAATAACCAGAAGATTATGTGGTCCCAGGTTGATCCTAGGTTGGGCCAAAATCAGTTGAGTTTTTCTGTCCAAAAATTCTTGTAGCAGCTCAGAGTCAGTGGTGTGACGGTGTTCATCCCCGTGCCTCAGAAAGCATGTAAAGCGGTAAGTTCTGCACCTGATGTCCAGTTGTGTGGGATTGCCATCCCATGGTGAACCTGTGCTTGCGCACACTTGTGCTCCATAGTCCTACCCTACATAGATTTCAGATTATATGTAACCTAACAGTTATTTACTCCAATAAGTTCTGGGGCTAAGTGCTCATCGTAACTTTCTTCGCACATGAGCTGGGTTCAATCAAATAAAATTGTTAATTGAAATCTTTATCTGTTTTACTGGAAACGCATCTGGATTTTGATTCTTAATTGAAGATGTAGATGTCTATGGGCCGGCATCCACTTCCATAAGGTAGTTTTGGTAAACCAGGCGCGAATGAACATACACAATTTGACAAGTGCCGCATGAACATAAAATTAAAACTTGTTATAATGCACACATTACATGCAAGAAACGACCGTTTAGTATTTGATATGTAAGCGTCTTAGTGGTATTTTTACGTGCATGAATAACGAGAGCGAAAATCCGTATGAGTTGATTGATACACTTCTCATTTATCTCTTTCTAACTTGTATAGATTGTAATTATTTTGCCCGCTCACTCGACACTCGCGAGTCAATAGTTAAGTTACTCAGTGTCTCAGTCTGTCTCTCTCGCTGGCGGTCAGGCTGCGAGGCGACGCGTCGCGCGAAATGTACACAGATCAAAGTAATGTTTCAGATCCAAATGATGCATATGAAACGTTGCCCCTGAAGCAATCTTAAACCACTTCAGCGATTCGGATCAGTTAGTCGGTTCCATAAAGAGTTACACACGCCTAATATAGCTGCAGCATGGCTCTACCACACATAATACATATAAATTATTATATTATTTATAAAGAGAATGAATAAACATCTCATCTCATCAATGTGTATCTCGGGATCACTTCTGAAGTTGTTTGCATCATCAAAGGGCTGTTGAACTTCTTGGCTCGAACCGACCTTATTCCTGCCTACATGCAAAATAAGCGATCAGACGTGGAGTTGCTGCAAACAGCCCATCGTTATCCTATCATCTATCTTGTCTTACCACATGTATATAGTTTTAAATATAAAAATTATGGCTTCATTAAAACCAGCCAGTAAATTGCTTGTAGAGAAAAACACCTGTACTGTGATGTAATAAAATATGTATATATACATAAAGGGGTGTTGCTATATTTGTTTGTGATTAATAGTCTTAGACACCATTTGATTGATCACCATGAATGACTACATATTTTATGGAAAAGGTTTTTATACTATTCACTTTTGTAGCACATTAATGTCTATACCATTTCACAGTTTGTCATAAAAATTGCCATGGATAGAGTTGATAATAACCCCTTGGGTGGTTGCTTCCAGGATGTTTCTTATATAAGTTTTGTAAGTAATTTATACAACCTTTCTTAATATATATATATATATATATATATATATATATATATATTACTTTGAAAAATAAAAAAGTCATGCTGGTTTCTTGCTAGTTCTTCCCAAGATAGAGGTTATTTTCTGAAGCAGTGCTAAGAGAAAAATCATTGCAATAACTCAATATGAATTACCTGTATTTTATCTCTATTCTAGAGGCAGAAGAAGAAGAAGTCTTTTATGTTTTTCTAGTAGTATATTTTATAATTTTTATGCATAATCTGTCACAAATTTACAGACAATTTTGTAATGACAAAGGTGATCGTTGGCTGTATTTTTGAATCATAGTAATTTAATGTTTACTCTGTTGGAAGACCGGACGTTATCAGAATTATTGTGATCTAACCACAATATACAACACCATTAAAAAAAAAAAATAAGTCAAATTAGATAGGTTACTCTGTGGTCCATTTGATTTAAAAAACAAACTGTATGTGCTAAGTGTACAGCTTGTTCGGAATTAGTGCGCTAGCGAATAAACAGTGATGCAATAAAGATGTTTGTGTAAGACTACAGTTTTATTTTGTACCCTTATAAATATAGCAAACTAAGCGATCTGCCCCGGCTTCGTATGGGTGATTTCTGGATCTCGATAACAGCTGTCTACTGAGTCTGATAATATATAATCAAAAATATATATTTATGATAGGTTTTGTAAAAATTAAACGGGAAATGTTGATTTTTATTCATAAAAATGCATTATAAATTTATAATTCAATTTTTAGAATAATTGTATTTTATCTGTACCTCAAATCTATGACTCCGTCATGACGTCACTGCTTAAGTGAGTTAGCTAATGTGCTGTGTGTTATTTCAAAATTTTTCAAGTTATCATTACTATTGAATTTTAGTCCGAATTTTATTGAAAAAGCATCATGCAAGACATGATTCGTAAAAGTAGAACGTACTAGTCTACTAAGGATTAAATACATTGATGTTGGCAAAATTTTTCCTGATTTTTGTTCTGCCTAGTTGAGGAATGTTAAAACATCAATGTAAGTACCTATTACCAACTTTTAACGACCGCATTTCTACTGCGTTTATTCTACTCTCGTGTTTCTTCTGCCACACTCGACTTTCACTACCATACGTTAATTTGTCATAATAATTACATACCTGATTGAGTTTTGAGCGAACCTCTAACATAACTTGATAGTTGATCCCCTTCAAACCATTTGAACTGAATTAGTCGTGTTTCAGTACCCAGTCGTTCTTGTCTGATTGATATGTGGTTGGATTTTTCAGATAAGCATTATTCGAAATGGTACATATATAATTTGCTCGCAGAAATTGCTGCAATAGCTCGCTTTTCCAAGGTGGTAGATAGCTAGTGTAACTTCTTTCGGTCAAAAGCTTTGTTTACATCGGAAACTGTATATGAGTCGACGAATATTTGAAGTCTAGCAGCATCAACATTGATCACATTAGGGACATTGTAAACATTGCATATAAATCTCTGAATAATATTTAAGATGTTTTTTGATGATCTAAATTATCAATTAATTCGCTGTTGCCGAAGTTCTAGAAAGCTTCCTGGTACTCTGGGTGTTTTTAGTGTCTTGCATGGTTTTAATTTTCCTTTGTGAAGAACGCAGGATAAAAATCACAACCGGTGATGGCATGGAATCCAGGTAAGCTCTGGCAACTCTGCATGTATTTTGGTTAGGTCCACATATCTTAAATTATTGACAGTACCTGTAAGCATCCAAACAACCGAATTACTTTAAGGTGATGCATGTGCCAAGCATTATAGCCACGGTATTGTAGCATTTTGAGTACTATATTATGGGCTTAGCGCTATCGGTATACGCTTCGCTCATGACAGTGTGTTTTATGGATTGTGCAGTTGTTGTGTGTTGTTTTTTTTTTATAAAAGGGGGGGCAAACGAGCATGCGGCTCACCTGATGTTAAATGACTCACGCCGCCCATGATCAACCGCAACACCAGGGGGATTGCAAGTGCGTTGCCGGCCCTTTAGAAAGGAGTAAGCTCTTTTCTTGAAAGTCCCCAGGTCGTATCGGTCCTGAAAAATCGCCGGTGGTAAACTATTCCACAGAGAGGTCGTACGCGAAAGAAAACTCCTTTTGAAACGTACAGTGGTGGACCGCCAAGCATCCAGATGGTGTGGATGGTATCGGGACGTTTGCCGCGTAGTGCGTTCACAAAATTTGGCGGCTGGGATTAATCCGAACAATTCCTCAGAGCACTCCCCGTGGTATATGCGAAAGAAAATGCAAAGAGATGCAACATCTCTTCCTCTAAATACTGTCCCGTTCTACCGAGCACGCCAAGCTTTTTTGAAGCTATTTCGGCCTTCTCTTCCAACTGACCACGAAACTGCACGTCACTCGATATGTCGACGCCGAGCATTCCGATACTGGCTGTGGCAACAAGAGGAGTCTTGAAACTGAGGAAATACGACAAAGGGGTTCTTTTTAGCGGTTAACGCGCAAACTTGTGTCTTCTGAGGGTTAAACTGGACTAGATTTAGTCGCCCCCAATCCGAGACTTTGTTCAGCAAAGAATTGACTTCAAACACAATTTTGTCCCGGTACTCGGAGACGTATTCCCGAGAAATATTAGCACGGCCGGTGTACAGAGCATCACTAGTGCTGTCATTTGCATAGCAATGAATGTTACGGGTTTTTGCAACATATCATTGATATGCAGAAGAAACAGCGTTGGCGATAGTCCGCAGCCTTGTGGAACACCAGCATTAATAGGCGTGTAATCGGAGCTTGCACCGTCTACAACGACCTTGATGCTCCGATTTGCAAGAACACAACAATTTCATTTTCTCGGGAAGCCCATAGGAAGGGAGCTTCGAAAGAAGCACTTTGTGCCAAACCCGATCGAAAGCCTTCGCAATGTCCAAACTAAGGGCCAATGCCTCCCCTTTGAACTCTACTGCCTCCGCCCATCTGTGAGTTAGGTAGACCAGAAGATCACCAGCTGACCGAACACGGCGAAAACCGTATTGGCGGTCACTAATCAGCTGGTGATCCTCAAGGTACCTCATGAGCTGGCAGTTTACAATGAACTCCATTGGTTTGGAGAACAAGGAGGTGATGGCGATAGGCCTGTACTTGAACGGGTCTGAGCGGTCGCCTTTTTTAGGGATCGGGTGGACGAAAGCCGTCTTCCATGATTTTGGACTACGCCTAGAGAGTAGGCGTATCGGAAAAGAGCCGTTAAAACCGGTGCAAACTCAGGATCACACGTCCTCAGCACAATTGGGGGGAGGGGGATTCCGTCAGGTATACGCTATTTTAAAGGAGTGACCAAACCAAGGCTGAGATTTGCCTCCGATAGGCACCACAGAGGAAGGAATAAAAAGTTCCATACCCTGAAGTACCACACGTTGGGATCGTCCGGCGAGAAGCAAATCCGCCCCCAAGGGTAGGATGCAAAGAAAGACCGCATCCCATCGGCTGACCTATAGTGCCAAACACGGCGGCTGCCTGCAGAATGCAACTGCGATTTCAGCGTGAATGGCACCACACCCCGGACAAGACAATGGTCCGAGAAGCCTAAAGGAGCGTCGACGGAAATCTGATATCCGTCAGGATGAGAGGTCAGCAGAAGGTCCAACAGGGAAGGTGCATGATCCTCCACATCTGGAATCCGCGTAGGCGAAGTAACCAGTTGTGTCAGACAGACAGCATGATCGGTTAAACGTGAACCAAGCCATTCGGCGTGATGGGCGTTAAAATCGCCGAGGATCACGATCTCTGATAAAGGAATTTATGGATGATAATAACCCCTGGGAAGGGTGATCGCTACCAAGCTATTTCTAATTTGTCTTGTGTTGTTAATTGTAAACATGATTGTATGCTATTATTGGAAAAAAAATAGTCCCGCTGGGTTGTTGGTGGTGACCTCACCACAGTGCGTCGGAAAGCACGTAAAGTCGTTGGTCCTGCGCCTGATCTCTTTGCGGTCGTGTCGGTTTACCGTCCCATCGGATTATCAGGGTAAGGGAATCGAGAGCGCACATGTGCTTGCGCATACACTTGACCACTATAATCCTGTCCTGCGCAAATGGCTAGTCCCCGTTGAAGCTGGTCGCCGTGATCGAAATTCGGTCTGGAGGACATTATTATTACTCTCTTCGTATCTGCTTTCTCTTGTGCTGGGCATGACAACTCTTCATCAACCCTTGAGACAACTTTGTTGGAACTATCAACAGTGAAAGAATGACATTTTCTGAAATTGATGTACTTATGTCGTTTTGTTGCCAATAAATGGCATCACTTCATCAGTAGCCCAATGTGAAATTTTTTAAATTTAAATTTTTTAATTCGCTTGACCGAATTCGTTCAGGCCCAGTTATAGAGTACTCAAATAGCGCGGATTCTAACCGTTGGGAATGCTCGTATTGTTTGATCGATGGAGTAAAGTATTGATCAAAAACCACATCAATTCTCGATGCTTGAAACTGAGTAACCATTTGCAAAGATTTTTTTGAAATATATCCAAATGTTTTTGAAGCTTTTTCATTGTATTGTTGCGCGCCTAAGTTGACGTCATGTACCCGGCACTAGCGCCATCTAGTGTCGGGGACGAGAGCGACGGGAGCTTTCCAGAAAATGACATCACTAATCTTTCAACCGACAGCGCCATCTAGTATCGAAACGAAGAACTAAGCTTCTAGAAGCCCGACACTCGAACTTTCGGCGCCTAGTCGATTGGCGCGCGTATTTACTTGAATATTCTGGATGTTTCGGTGATAATGTGTATTTAAAGGCGCTGCAAGATGAGAACGGGGGAAGTATTGAATTTGGCGATACAAGCGAAGCTTCGGAGCAGAATAAAAGTGATTAGTGTGATTAATTATTAGTGTTTTTTAAGTTCTAATTGGTGTTCGGTAATTAAAGTGTTAATTTTGGTAATTCAATCGGCAGTTTTTATTGTCACGAACCCTAAGCTCGTAACAATTGGTGTCAGAAGTGGGATAAAATCATGCCGATTTTACCTAAGGAGGAAATGGAGGATGTCCGTACCCGAAGTCAACGCCAGCAGGAGACGGACCAAAGAAGATTTGGTGGTGCATCGCCGCAGATGCAGATAGCTCCTACATCTGCAGCACCCGACTTAGGTGCTCTGATGGTGATGCTGCAGGAACAGGCTCGCCGACAGGAGGAACAGGTTCGTCGGTTGGAAGAGCAGCTGCGGGGCGGACAGGATGAACAGGCCCGCCGACAAGAGGAACAGGCCCGTCGGCTGGAAGAGCAGATGCTCCTCATGAAGAACCTTCACGCTACCTTCGGAAAAGAGATACGTGAGGTGAAGGATAAGGTTGCTCAACATGACAACCGCCTGTCGGAAGCTGAAACCCGAATCGACCAAGCAAAAAATCGGGTTGACAACGTAATGGCTGACATGAAGAAATCACTGGACGCACTCAAACTTGGAGATGGAACTACAGCTCCCGTAGTAGCTAACGGGTTTTTCAACAAGAACTTTGTTTTCTAAAACAAAGAGTTTAGATGAAGATGATTCAAATTTTTATTGTATTACGAAGAGAAAAGTTTGGCAATTATGAATGAAAAATGATATCTGCCGAACGTCCACCACGACCACGCTGACAGATGTCGACTTTTTCATCAAAGTTTTTAATCACTTTTTGGCCAAAATGGCGGGTCTATTTCGTTAATCACGTCACGGGTTTTGAGTTTTAAGGCCGCGATCGATTCGATTTTCTCCGTATAGACTCTGTCCTTAACATAGCCCCACAAAAAATAATCCAGTGGTGTTAAATCACACGATCTGGCTGGCCATTTAACAGCTGAATTTCGTGAAATTATGCGATCGGGAAATTTGGTTTGCAATAAATTGATCGTTTCGTTGGCTGTGTGACATGTGGCACCGTCCTGTTGAAACCACATGTTTGTGATATCGATGTCACCAATAATAGGCCAAAATTGAGATGTTAATAGCTCGCGATAGCGTGATCCATTGACCGTTACCGCATTTACAGCCTCATCTTCGAAAAAAAAAACGGCCCAATCACGCCTCCAGACCACATAGCGCACCATACAGTGACACGTTGAGCATGCAAAGGCTTTTTAATAATCGCTTTAGGATTTTCAGAAGCCCAAATGCGGCGATTTTGCTTGTTGACGTACCCTGACAAGTGAAATAGGGCTTCGTCTGAAAAAATGATTTTTTCAGAAAAACCAGCGGGCTGTTCCTGAATGAATTGAGCGAATCTACGGCGATGTGAATGGTCGGTCAGCTTCAATTCCTGCACCAGTTGAACCTTGTAAGGCTTCAAAGCCAAATCCTTACGCAAAATTCGCCATGTGGTGGTTTTGGATAACCCCAAATTGTTGAGAACGTCGAGGAATTGACAAATTTGGATCTTCTTCAACATTGTGGCTCACGGCTGCGACGTTTTCGGTTGAACGACCCGGTCGAACACGCGTTGGTGTTGGCACATTTTTTTTTGTACCAAGTACCAAGCCTGTCGATTCAAATTTAGCGACCAAATTCTTAATAGCGGTCTCAGAAGGACGATTATGTTGTCCGAAAATATCACGAATTTTACGAAACGTAACTTTAACAGAACCACCATTTTCATAGTGGATTTTAATTATTTTAATGCGATTTTCGAGCGAAATTGAATTCATTGTAGCAATTGCTAAAGCATCTACTACGAATAGGTCAAAAAACTAAATGTCAAAACTGTCATGTCATGTTGTTGGTGTTGCCCCAATTGAAAAACAAAGTTCTTGTTGAAAAACCCATTACAACACCTTCGCTACGTGGGTTCAAGGTGCCACCGTTCGACGGGACTTCTTCCTGGTCAGCCTACAAAATCCAGTTCGAGGCTGTTATGAAGGCGAACGGCTGGAATAAAAGTCAGGCCATGATTGCTCTCACACTAGGCCTGCGCGACCATGCCTTAACAGTTCTGGAAGCTCTCGGTGAGGAAGTGACTTATGAGCAACTCCTTGAGGCATTGGAGGCGAGATATGGCGACGCTCACCTGGAGCACGTCTTTCGTGCGCAGCTTAAAGATCGCGTGCAGCGCATCAAAGAAAACCTGCAGCAGTGGGCTCTAGAGGTGGAGAAGCTGGTGCGAAAAGCATACCGGTCTGTACCTGCGCTCATTGAAGGGAACCTGGTGCAGACATTCATCGACGGCATCCACGAACTGGAAGTCAGAGTTGCTGTGAGGCTCGGGCACCACGAGACGCTTAAGGACGCCTTGGCCAATGCACTGCAGATGGAAGCCTGTGGCAGGATCATCGTTCCCATCGCGTCAGGGAGGTTGCAGCAGCTACAGTTCGTGACCGCAATAAAGGATTCAGCCCTAGGTGCTATGGCTGTGGGGAAAAGGCCATCTTCGATCCAGCTACCCTAAGCGAACCCTAGCAAGGGAAGGTGAACGATCTCAGGAGGGTAGTGCGGCCAGCAGCCCAGCAGCAGCAGGGAAACGAGTAAAAGCCAGAACTGCGGGGCGGGTGCTGGCTGATGTTAAAAGAGCCCCAAGGATCTCGATCTCACAAACCCATGATGGGAACAGTCTATTCATCAAGGGCGAGGTCAACGGAATGCCGTGTAAACTGACCATAGATACTGGAGCCTCTCGTACGGTTGCTAGTTCCCAACTTATAAGTCAATTCCTTGGGGACTCCGCATACAACCGAGAACGCATTAATTCGGTAACATCCACCGGTCAGCGTATACCCGTCCGTGGAGAGAAGGAGATGGAGTTGAAGCTAGGCAACGTGATCTACCTGCATAATGTTATCGTGGCTGATATAATGGACGACTGCATCCTGGGCCTAGACTTTATGAGGAATAACTGTTGTGAGATCGACGTTAAGCAAGGTGTTTTGAAATGTGGACAGGAGGAACTTTTTATGGAAGGTGCGTTACCAGGGAACGTGTACAGCATTAAGAAGATTGTTCTTCCGCCGAGATCGGAAACGATTGCTCCGGTTAATCTTCCTCGAAACGCTGTGCAAGCTCACCGTTGTGTACTTGTGGAAAGGGTAAACAATGAGCTTCCATGGAAAGTAGCTCGAACCTTGGTCAAAACCACTGACATCTCAGGAGTACGTGTGCTGAACCTTTGTGACCGGGAACAGATTATAGAAAAAGGCACGCTGGTTGGTACTTGTGAGGAAGTGGATTGGTTACGTCGGTGCCAATATCTATCGAGTGAGACCCCCAGCAAGGATGCACAAACGAGAGTGATCACACTTTTAGAAGACTGTCGCAGCGTTAAGCGCGTCAAGGCGAAGAAGTTGATACTCAAGTATGCCGATGTATTCTCATCAAACGTTGCTGACATAGGAAAGACTGGCTTAGTTCAACACAAAATAAACACAGGAGAAGAATTGCCAAGAAGATTGCCGGTAGCACGTGAAAAGGATGTGGAAACCATGATTGAAGGAATGGTGAAGGATAGTGTTATTGAACCTTCCTCTAGTCCATGGTGTTCACCAGTGGTGCTGGTAAAGAAGAAGGATGGCAGCATGCGGTTTTGTGTTGACTACCGCCGGCTGAACGACGTAACGAAGAAGGACAGCTATCCCTTGCCAAGAATTGATGACACGCTGGACATGCTTACAGGAGTAAGGTGGTTTAGCACGCTGGATCTAAGAAGTGGCTACTGGCAAGTTGAAATTGACCCTAAGGACAAGGAAAAAACTGCGTTCTCGACGGGAAAGGGTCTGTGGCAATTTAAAGTAATGCCGTTTGGGTTGTGCAATGCTCCAGCAACGTTTGAAAGGCTGATGGAACTTGTACTTACCGGGCTAATTGGCGATGCCTGTCCCTGGTCTACTTGGATGACATCATCATCATAGGCCGTACGTTTAAGGAACACCTTCAAAACCTGGAACGCGTGCTCATGAAGATTCAGAGTGCCAACCTCAAGTTGAGTCCGAAGAAATGTTCACTATTCAAACGGCAAGTTAATTTTTTGGGGTATGTAGTATCGGAAGAAGGTATCCGCACGGATCCAGAGAAAATCGCCGCTGTCAAGGATTGGCCGATTCCAAAAGACAAGACTGAGGTTAGAGCGTTTTTGGGTTTGTGCTCTTATTACCGGCGATTTGTGAAGAACTTTGCAGATATAGCCAAACCTCTGCATAAGCTAACCGAGGAGAAGGGACATTTTTTTTTATAGGATAGGGTGACAAACGAGCACACAGTCCACCTGATGGTAAGTGGTTGCTGCGGCCCATAGACATCTACATCTATCTTCCATTACAAATCAAAATGCAGATGCGTTGTCACCCGTGAGGACTGAGATGGAATGCCTCATTTCCAGTAAAAAGGGTCTCCGGTTCTCTACACTCACCATACGAAATACAGCAGCATTAAGCTACTATTTCACGCTGGTATTCTGTGAGAGCGTGGTCCTTCCCCGGTCGAGCCGACCCATTCGTGCTACAACTATACTACTTATATAATTGCAGCATGGCTCTACCACGTAAAACCATTACCATTTCAGTACCATTTCTGCTGAGATGAAAGTTGCAATATCGCATTCCGGGACCTCAAGGACCATCTGTGCAAAACACCTATTTTGGGATACCCTGATGCAAGCGAAGAATTTATAGTTGACACAGACGCAAGTGATACCGGACTCGGCGGTGTGTTGTCTCAACGGAACGGTGATCGAGAGGTTGTGATAGCGTACTTCAGCAAGTCGTTGTCAAAACCGGAAAGGAACTATTGTGTCACAAGACGCGAATTGCTAGCTGTGGTAAAGTCGTCCATTTTAGCAAATATCTTCTGGGGCGGAAATTTCACTTACGAACTGACCATGCTGCACTAAAGTGGCTATTACAGTTTAAAAATCCAGAAGGACAAGTTGCGAGGTGGATTGAACTACTGCAGGAATACGACTATGAGTCGATCTCATAGTCGTATTCCTGCAGTAGTTCAATCATCGCAGCGGAAAATCTCACGGCAACGCAGATGCATTGTCAAGAAGACCTTGTCCTGAAGATTGCAACCATTGTACTAGGCAAGTGAGTAAGGAAGTGGTATCCGTGAGGATGCTCAGGATAGACCACCTCAGCAACGAGTGGAAGGACAGCTTACTACATGCACAGCAGGAAGATCCGGACATCAAGTCGATTCTGGAATGGATAAAGGCCAGTGCTCCCAAGCCCAAGTGGAGCGACGTCTCAGCGATGAGTTCCACCACTAAAAGCTATTGGGCCCAATGGGACAGCTTGCTGCTTCAGGATGGAGTTCTGTGCCGTAAATGGGAAAATGTTCGGGGAGACAGCTGTCATTTGCAAATGGTCGTCCCTAATGCTAGAGTACCGGATGCTCTACAGCTGTACCATAATGATTGTTCAGGAGGCCATCTGGGAGTTAAACGAACCCTACTGAAGATCCGAGAACGGTTTTACTGGGTTCACTGTCGAAACGATGTCGAGGACTGGTGTCGCAAATGTAGAGGTAGTAGAGGTGCATTGAAGTTGTACAATGTTGGTGCACCATGGGAGAGAATAGCCATTGACGTGGCGGAGCCGTTTACGGAGAGTGAAAGCGGTAACAAGTATTTCATGGTTGTGATGGATTACTTCACTAAGTGGCCAGAAGTCTTCGCCATTCCAAATCAAGAAGCTTCAACAGTTGCAGATAAAGTAGTTCATGAAGTCTTCTGTCGTTTTGGAGTACCTTTAGAGATTCACAGCGATCAAGGAAGGAATTTTGAGTCTCAAATATTCCAGGAAACTTGCCGAGTTATGGGTACTCATAAAACAAGAACTACTTCTTATCACCCGCAATCTGATGGAATGGTAGAACGATTTAATAAGACCTTGGAGAGGTACCTAGCAAAAGTTGTAGACGATCGGCAACGAGATTGGGACAAGCACATACAACCGTTTTTGTTGTCATATCGAAGCGCTGTTCACAAAAGTACAGCAGTGACACCAGCTTTCGCAAACTTTGGAAGAGAATTACGGCTGCCTGCAGACCTGATCACCGGGATACCACCTGATGCCCCACGCAGTATAACCGATTATGCAAATGACTTGCGGAACAAAATGAATGACGTTTATGAGCACTTCAGACAATCAGGCCAGCAAATGTCTGAAAAGATGAAAAACCGGTATGACCGCAAAATGAACAACAAAGGGTTCGACGAAGGTTCACTAGTGTGGTTGCACAATCCAGTCCGCAGCAAAGGGAAATCTCCTAAGCTTCAAGCTAAATGGGACGGCCCGTACCGGATTGTAACCAGGATCAACGATGTAACCTACCGGATACAGAAAGGCGCAAGAGGGACTCCTAAGATCGTGCATGTGGATCGCTTGGCGTATTATTATGGGGTCGATAATGCTCGGGACGAGCATGTCTTAGGAGGGTGCAGTGTTGCGCGCCTAAGTTGACGTCATGTACCCGGCACTAGCGCCATCTAGTGTCGGGGACGAGAGGGGAGCTTTCCAGAAAATGACATCACTAATCTTTCAACCGACAGCGCCATCTAGTGTCGAAACGAAGAACTAAGCTTCTAGAAGCCCGACACTCGAACTTTCGGCGCCTAGTCGATTGGCGCGCGTATTTACTTGAATATTCTGGATGTTTCGGTGATAATGTGTATTTAAAGGCGCTGCAAGATGCGATCGGGGAAGTATTGAATTTGGCGATACAAGCGAAGCTTCGGAGCGAAATAAAAAATAAAAGTGATTAGTGTGATTAATTATTAGTGTTTTTTGAGTTCTAATTGGTGTTCGGTAATTAGTGTTAATTTTGGTATTTCAATCGGCAGTTTTTATTGTCACGAACCCTAAGCTCGTAACAGTATGCAATAGGAAGAAACCGCCAATTATTATGACATCTGTATGATGTGGTTGCTCAAGCTGGACTACTTTCTCTAGACATTTCATCAGAGCAGATTTGTCTGTCTTACAAATAGCGCCATCCTTATGGATGGCATGCCATGTAATAATAATTTTTTGTATTTTGTAATATTAAAATAATTTTTTTTTTCTTTATATAACATGGCTATGAACATAATAAAATTATTTTTTATTTGATAACTTAAAAGATCGCAGTCGACTAAGCACTCGCACTCGCACCTACAGTGGACTTTCAATGTGTCTGGCAAGATGTTAAAACTGTCCGGATATTTAGGAAACCATATTTTATAGGTCCCCAAGTAACATATTATATAAAATTTAGCTTTTTACACTATAACTAAAGTATAATTATAATTTATTAAAATTTAAGGGTGTCTGGCAGGGGGTAGCAACTGTAATAAGTGTCCGGCAATGGATGACATGATTTCTAAAGTTATGCCGATGAAAATATAAAAATATTGAGCTTTTTAACGAATTTAAGGTACTATTTTATAAACCTTTCCTACCTGTTACTTTCCCAAGTAACCACAACCCAAACTCTGTTGTGGTCATTCTTACATGTACAGAAAAACTTTCAGTTTTTGTAAAATAACACAATACCAGGTCAGTGTATTTTTGATAATACATAGTTATGTTTATCTATGATTACAATCATTAGTTATAATATCGTTACAGGATGAATTTCGGAGTGTGCGCAGGAATTGCATAATTTAACTCCTCCCCCTTCCTTTCACCATCGGACAACCAGACGTCCGGCCAGTCTCCACCCTTTCTTTGTCTTACCACGCATTCGAACTAATTCCAGCCAACTCGTTCATCATGAGTACATCAAATGAGTGGAATAAGTTGCCAGTATCTGTCTTTCCATTTGATTACAATGCGGGTATATTCAAGGCAAGAGTGAAGAGGTTTTTGTTTAGTCAGTTCGTTTCACCATCTTAGGCTGCATCACCACTTACCATTCATCAGGTAGGATTGTAGTTAAGAAATAATAAAATATAAGAAAACTTGGATTTTGTAATATAGTCATCAATATGCTCTCTTTACAAATGTACTAATTATCCAGGCAAAAATTCAAAGTATTTTTTTTTGCATGTGAATTAGTTTTTATAGTAACGCATTTATACTCGTCTCCAATAGCTGATCCATAAATTAATGTAAATTAAATCTACAATAATTAAAATAAAAACAACTATATCAACAAATTCCTTTAATGTAATAATGAACAAATTACTCCTCATACACACAAACAACAGAACTGCACATACACACGCCATATTTGGAATTATCAATCGGCTCTGTTCCGGATCGGGTTCTAACACTTTTAGTAAAAAAATACATTTTATTTAGAAACCTTAACCTTACAGTCAAGCAGGGTAAATTCGACAGTCAAATCGCAAAATACTCTTTTATTTTTCTTTTAAATTATGACTTCTCTTGATAGAATTCTGCCAGTGTAAAGTCAGTCATGGTTAAAATAAGAGTTCTCAATTTTATGAGTGGGTTCACAATCTACAACAAAAGAAGTCACAATGCATAACTTTAAATTTATACAATTCGTGTACTTAACAAACTTCGTGAACGAACTCTCTATAAAAAAAGCTGTCAAACAAAGTTAAAGTCGAAAACTTTTCTAAAAGTACTTGTAAGGAAATGTTGTCTTTTTGCAATTGTAAACTTTTAAAATCGTAATTCTAATTACCCAAGAGTTTAAATAAAGATATAACTGCAACTTTATGGTTTTATCGACTTGTCTAGGACTCCACTGCTGCTGAAATTTGTTAAAAACGTAAACCAATGTTCCCTGAAGCTATAAAATGATTAAAAGTTATGGAATCTTGCGACATTGAAATCTCATTTATGTCAAAGTTAGTTATCCATATAGGGGGTTATAACTTTGACACACAACATAATAGCCAGTTTTTGATAGATTTTAGAATTTTATAGACGTTAAATAATTTGAGAGGGTAAAAACCAACCTGAGAGCGCAATTTAAGTAAACTCTTGACTCATATTTAACATAGTAAAAGTTAACTAAAAATATAGTGATTGTCTGTTAAAGTTACCCCGATTGACTGTACTTAATCTAAAATGCCCAGAAACAGATTATTTCTATATCCCCACAAGATAATAATATTGCAAATAATGATATTAAAAAAACCAAACTAAGAATTTTTTATGTCTAATTAAATGATAATTGATTTTGCCAGGGTCAAGTCTACAAAAATGTTTGTGCTTACATCCATTTCCATCCGTACAGCTATACAAGTCCTCTGCTGAACATAGATTGCCTCTCGGGGGAGTTCGTCTCGTTGTTATATACACCTAAAGCATTTTTACATACGTTTCCATTCCCGTTTCCCGCCAAATCATTATTTTTTAACCTTAGCGTAATAAGAGACAAAGGCATGAAGACCATGCAGCCTAGTCTTATTTTATAACTAATATTAATAAAGCAATCAGTATATCAGTTTTTTACATAATGCAGGTAATAAGAAATGCGATGTAATACATTTTTTAAATATCTAAATGCAAACCAAAAACTTTAATTAACACTTTCAATACCTACTAATTTCACTTTATATAATTTTATCATAGATTTCGTACTCATTTCGAAAAATAAATTTAAAATCTTATTCAATCGAATTTTTGTTACTCCACTATTAAAAATAATTCTTAGCTTTCTCGGTGATTTCTCAGTAATTCAAAGCAGTCACTGCAATTTACAAAGCATGGCCACACATACTTAAAAAATATCTCACGTTCAATAAAGTTGCAGACTATATTTCATATGTAGTAATATAAATATATTAGGTTTATATTTTTTTCCAACTATTGTTCCATATTATGTCTAATAAATTGTTTGTAGCGTTCATCAACTCTGATCCCAACTGGTTTCAGCTCGGGGTCCAGAACACAGCACACTCAAGCCAGACTGCACTAGCCTTTAGACACACCCACTAATGCGGGACGTACGCAGCGCTCGTGTAGCTTGTAGCCCACTTTGCTCACAGCCACCACTGTCCCAGGTTCACATCCCTCAACTTCCTGTAAAATTATAATTGTATATTTGTACAATGTAGCGCTGGGAGTGGTGCTGCTAAACGTGGTAGTGAAGGGGTAATAATGCACACAACTGTGGGAGGGTGAAAGGTTGGTGCTATTGAGACTGGGCAGGACACATTGTATTTTATTAATGCCGAAATAAGCAAATTAAGTTCTAACAACTTCAATATAATGGATTTCCCCAAAGTAACGCCTGATTCTTCTGTTACAGCCTATTAACCTCCATTGCAGAAGATAAGGCTCCCCCATAGATTGCATCATAGGGGGGTATTTAACATAGTTGCCACACATGACGACCTGGTTGGCAACCGCATTATTTAGAAAATCGTTAATATTTATACATATAATATATATATATATATATCGTTAATCCTTCTGTCGCCTCTAACACCCATGGGATGATGTGGGGTATTGGATATTCTTACACCGCCACAACACAATTTGTTATATTATATATTACGTTAAAATATAATTGATATATTATACGGATTATTATGTGTTTGTTTGTATTCATATGTATTTTGTAATTTATATGTCTAATTTTAATATGTGTATATTTTAGAGAACCAGAGATCCTTTTACTGGAAACGAGGCGTTGAGAATGCACCTGCATTTTGGTTCTTAATTGGTGATAGATGTAGAAGTCTATGGGCCACAGTATCCACTTACAATCAGGTGAAATGTGTGCTCGCTTGTCACCATTATTCTAAAAACCTTAATACATCTACCTGTTCGCCAAGCGAGCGCGCGCCATGTTATACTCCCGTTCACTCGGGACCTTTTTGGCGGGAAAATTTGTAAGTTAGCAAATTTTTTTGCTATATTGCAAATTTTGCTATATTTTCACTTTGAGACAATATTTATGGATAAAACTTACAGGAATTCTTGTTGAATGTATAAACTATCGAATAAAATTATTTTTGGTTGCTAGAAATTGTAATAAAATACGTAAATTACCCTGTATAGCATAGTAGTAGCATATACTTCAATTTTAGTGACAAAATTACTACTAATTTGAATTCTACACTTTTGTTTTTGGAGAAATTTATATCAAATTGTTTGGAAATATGTATATTTTTATGTTTTATGTGTTTCCATTCGTTACTCATACCAAAATATTAAAATATAAAGAAATTAAAAAAATTAAATTATAATATTTTATCTGTGTGACATTTAGAACAATATTTCTAAAATAGTTTTGTGTGAATTTGAAATAAATACAACGTCAAGTTATTTGAAATATGTAAGAAAACTATTTTTACTTACATTTTACACTAAAAATAAATGAGAATGTGAAAAATACCACATTTATGACCCAGGCGCCATAATGGGCCTTCCAGATTTTGAAGCACTTTTGGCAATTTACTTTACACTTTTTTATACCACAAATTATATATATATGTGTTCACTATATTACAAGGAATATAAAAAAGTATAATACTTTCGTTTTTAGTCCAGACACTAATATAAAATTCTATAAAAAAAGACGGAGCACCTTCAACAAAGTGACACGTGGAACGCCGGAAGTTCAGAGTGATTTCTTTTTTTTTTTTCTAAGAAACATTGCCAGGTTATGGTTTAAAATAAAAGAGCATATCTTTGTCTTTGATACTAATATCTATTGCATAGTGTCTTTGGTTTTGGTTAAAACGAAAAAATAGTTTTTTCATAGGTAGACATGTTTACATAATTCTGATCTAATTCGATCACTACTTGGCGGGCGTAAGGTTGGTATTGCGCGATCGAAGGTGAGCTAGGCTTGGTTAACAGGTTAAACAATAGTTTTAGCCCACTATCAATAAATTATGTCTTGTAAGTAAAACATTTACGAAGTAAACTCTTATTAAAACTGGAAAAGGATGACAACATTCGTCATATTAGATAAAAGTCATCAACATACGAAATTAAAAATTAAAAGCTGCGACACAAATAAAATTAAGAAATTACCTGTTGGAATAGAGCTTCATGAAGATTGGGGTCAAACTTTTCTCTCAACGGTGAAACCGCAACTAAGCCGTGACGAGCAAACACCTGCAATTTAAATTAAAAAAAAATTATTTCAATATAGACGATCCAATTTATTTCCAAAAAAAATTTTTTTTTATTGTATAAGGTGACAAGCGAGCACACAGTCCTTCTGATGGTAAGTGGTTGCTGTGACCCATAGACATCTACATCTATCCTCGATTAGGAATCAAAATGCAGATGCATTGTCACCCCTGAGGACTAAGATGGAATGCCTCGTTTCCAGTAAAAAGGGTCTCTCCGGTTCTCTACACTCACATAAACTCAAATACAGCAGCATTAAGCTGCAATTTCACGCTGGTATTCTGTGAGAGTGTGGTCCTTCCCCGGTCGAGCCGACCCATTCGTGCTACAACTATACTTCTAATGCAACTGCAGCATGGCTCTACCACATATAAAATATAATGACAAATATAGTAGAAGCGTGGTAGCTCAGATGGTTAGCACTCGCTGTAAATTTCTCAGTACGCGAGCAAACTGGGTTTGATCCTCGCCGGCACTAATGAAATCGTAAAATGCAATTTCAAGTGCTGATTTACCACTTGCTCGGCGGTGGAGGAATATATCGTGAGATAAAAAACCCACACGTTTGAGAAATAAGAAAGAAAAAGGCTGTGACTTTTGCCATAATTGGCAGGAGGTCTATCAACCGCAATTTATTTTTTATTTTTAGTCGTTATCAGGAAGACGCTGCTGCCATCTTCTCTGATTTGTTTCCCTCTGTCGCCTCTGAAACCCGCGGGATGATATGGGCTAGTTGATATTCTTACACCGCCACTACACAGTAAGGAATTAATATTGTTATTTAAATTTACTACATACTACTCGGATTCCTTCACGGTATCATCAATTACACTTTGGAATAACCTTCCACGAGATTAAAAAAGACGCTCCTTCAATAAATACATTTAAATGTAAGCTTGAGGCATATTATTTAAAATTACTTGATTAATTTTATTGGTTATGTATGTTATAATTTCCTATACTATATATATTGTATGTTTTTTATTGTTTTTGTATATATATATATATATATATATATATATATATATATTTTTTTTTAACTAACATATACATAATATTATATAATACGTTCTGAATAGTATGAATAAATAATTTTTTTTCTCTCTTGCGGCTCCACTCATTGCTCTCACCACACTACAAAAGGTTAGCTGGCAGAGAATGCCTTTTCGGCGTTAAGTTCGCCTTTGTACCAAATTGTTTTGTTTGAGTGCAATAAAGAACTTTCTATCTATCTATCTATCTAAATTTAAAAGAAACTTAACTTTTAATATTAGCATTTTCTCCTACATCGTAGAGGCAGCTTACATACATAAATTGCACAAGGACAAAAACCAAGAGCCGTCACAATTATTTGTGGTACATACAAATATTTGATCCATGCGGGACTCCTGCAACTCATTTTTAAGTTACAGGGCTATAAAGCCGTAAAAACAATAATAGTTTTAGATAAGTGATTGGTACCTGTTCTAGTTGAGCGCGTGTGAGACGAACTCCATCGTGTAGCGACCGCAGAGCCGCGGCCGCGCCCTCCGGGTTCGATTCCGCTCGTTCCGGAACACTTTCAGCTGCTATTGACAATGTGTCAGCTACCTGGATGTATACAAGTGTCTTCATAATAACAGTTCACACCAGAGCAATAAAATATACGAGGGTGGATTGAAAATTACTCGGCCTAACCAAGAAAATAAACACATACTAAATCAGTTATATTTTTATTTTTCTACATAATCACCATCAAGTTCAATACACTTTTGACACCTCCCCTTCCAAGCATTTAGACCGTTGAAAAAAAATGATTCTTCCTTATAGTCAAAATATGCGTCTACAGCTGCTTTGACCTCGTCGTTTGTCGAAAATCTTTGACCTCCCAAGTGATTTTTTAGGTTAGGGAATAGAAAGAAGTCTGATGGTGCCAGATCAGGTGAATACGGCGGATGCGGTGACAGTTCAAAGCCACAGTTGTGAATTTCAGCCATTGACTGTACTGACGTGTGAACACGGGCGTTATCTTGATGAAACAGGACTTTTCTTCTGAGCATTCCTCGACGTTTTTCTTTTATTTCCTCTCGTAAACGACGTAGTAAGGTGCAGTAGTAATCAGAGTTTATAGTCTGACCCCTTTCAAGATAATCAATCATAATCACACCTTTCGAGTCCCAGAATACTGAAGCCATCACCTTATTTGCCGACAAAATCGACTTAGCCTTTTTAGGGGGTGGTGAACCAGGTCTTCTCCACTGTTTTGATTGTTGTTTTGTTTCCGGTGTAAAGTAATGAACCCATGTTTCGTCCATAGTAACAAAACGATTCAAAAAATCATCTGCATCGGCTTCAAATAACTCCAAACAGTCGCGTGAAATAGTCAATCGCGTCCTTTTTTTGTTCAACTGAAAGCAGTCGCGGAACCCACCTCGCAGACACCTTGTGGAAACCCAACTCGTTGACAATGATGTTTTGAGTTCGTTCATAAGAGATGCCTATAATCTCGGCTATCTCTCTAATTTTTAATCTGCGGTCTCCCATTATTAAATCAAGTACTTTTTTAATATTTTCGTCAGTAGTTGATGTCGAAGGCCTTCCAGAGCGGGGTTCATCTTTCACACTCTCTCTACCACGCTTAAATTCTGCTATCCATTTTTTGACGGATGAATATGACAGAGCACAATCGCCTAATGTACTGACCATGTCATCATGGATGGCTTTTGATGATAGCCCCTTCTTATGGAGGTACTTAATGACGGCACGCTGCTCGATTTGCTCCATTCGCGGAAATTATGTCCGATTACTTTGTTAATAAATTTATAAAATCACAACTAATTATCGCACACGTTTCGAACTTCACACAATGAACTAGTCTGAACTGAACTAAATAATGTGGGTAGATTTGATTTTTAGAATTGAATGGATCTGTGTTAGGCCGAGTACTTTTCAATCCACCCTCGTAATAAAAGCATGAGATCTATAAATCGCGGACCAAGATGAGACTCAAAGTCACAGACCAATATGAGATCTGTAGATGTGTGAAAGCTTTAGAATACTATAATACACAATAGAATGGCTGTCAACCTTATTTTGTACGAGGATCGGCGTCGCCACGAGCACACATACAAGCAATTACGTCGTATTATCAGTTAATCACTACTACAAACCCGATTCGCTGTGTTGACAGACAGGTTTTAATACATATTTATTTGTAAATAGCGTGCAATTTGGCTTTTTCTAAATAATTTGCATGCGAAATTTGGAAACGATTGTAACGTCAAAACACATCTCGTGTTGACATTTATACGTGTGAATTGACGTGTTAGTGGCAGTTTAGTGGCTACACGGGTTCTTTCTTTGATGTGATTCTATGGTGAGAGCTATGACTAACAGAAAGCAATTGATTTTTATGTATAGAGATTATATTAATCTTTCTATATATATATATATATATGTATATATATATAATTCTTCTGCATGTGTGTTTGTGACTGTAATTGTCCTAAACGGCTGGACTGACTTTGAAGAAAGTTTTCTTGTGTTTGAGTGGGGGGTGGTGTGGTACATGGATTGCATTCAGAGCGTGTTTCTTAATAGCTGTTCTGAATTGGTACAATAATGATCATTACATCAGCTTCATCAGCAGGCTCTCAAAGCCTACTTAGCACATACATACATATTAATAGTATGAAATGGATTGTCTTCTTATTTATAAAGAAAACAATGTTATAATTTGAGCTAGCAACTCCGTTCTGTAATTTATAGTGCAGTTTTATTTGTATTAGTACTAATTCTGTCATTCAATAAAAATAAAGAAAAATGAACTTTATTTCAAGCACGTTAAAGTCTTTGCGTTCGTGGATTTGTACTGTGACCACAACATTCTTTCGGAATTAGTATAACTAATTTGATAAATAATCAGTGCATAATTTTTTTTACTAAAAATTCAGTGTACGTATTATGATTATAACATAATATACTAATTGGGGTGTCTGAGGGTGGGCGTTAATTACGTTACATATTGTATATAATTTTTTTAAATAAAATATATAATATACTAGTGATTAATTTATGTGGCGTGATTTATATTTAAGGTAATTATTAAAGACTCCTTTTTATCAGTTTCTCATAAAAAAACTCTCAAGCTTTACGGATGAAATATAGGCCGTAACACTCCTGGAATTGCTCTCTATCTTTTCGTCAAGTTTACAGTGTTGCAATTTTAAGTGCTGATTTACCACAAGTTTGGCGGTGAAGGAAAACATTGTGAGGAAAACTGCATGCTTAAGAAATAAGCGAAAAATATTTCGCAGACATGTATAGTTGGATGGTTTAGATTCACAATTGACCCGGTAGGTGGCGCTTTTGTCGAGATCCCCGTGGAAACAAGGGCTATTTATTTAGATAATACTAGTTTCTACGGATTTTATTTATAATTTTTGTTCTACTTTTTTGTAATACTTAATCTATGGTAACCGTGGTTAACTATGACATCTGGGCGTTGAACATCTCAGTCACCCTGTGACCATGGGTGCTGTAAAATGCTCGAAACGTCGGGTATATGAAAAAGTTAATTTACGCGACAAAATTCGTAAAACTAGTATTATTTAAAAGTGTAGTGTTCGCGTAAATATAAGAAATCATAATTTATTATCTATTTCGATTCATCATCATATCATCATTACAGCCCTTCACAAGTCCACTGCTAAACAGCGGCCTTTCCCAGTTTATGCTACAAGGCACGGTCATCTCTTACCAGGTCGTCACTCCATATAGTGAGGGGCCGCTATAAATTTCGCTTACCGGTACAAGGCTGCCACTCGAGAACCTCTCTTTCCCATTAGTTGTCAGTTCTATGAGCTTGGTCCATTGCCACTTCAGCTTACTTATCCGTACATCCAGTACTAGAGTACTTGCCAAATCGATTGAGAAAAACGGACAATGACCTCAGATATGAACCGAGTGTCAAAAGGCGTAACTTACAAAATCTCAATTTAGATGTGATAACAATATTTAAATACTGATATTATTCGCACTTCTAGGTCAGCACATATGTTTTTTTTTTGTTTCTTAAATAATATTGTCCGTGGTTCCTATAAACATCGTAAAATCTTACGGTACATCGCGAAAAATGTGTTATATTTTATATTTCAATTTATTTTAAGTAACGCAGCAATTCATTTAATAACAGTTTCATATTAAAAAAAATATTTAAAGCAATATAATCACCATATTGAGCTTTTGCAAATTCAAACCTTAAAATAAACAAAACGCGCGTTACGTCAGTTCGTTCTAAAAGAAACGTGACAATGGCAGCCAGAAATGCGTCACCTTTTTTGGGCCGGTCCGCATGCACCGAATAAAAATAAAGTTCTTATATAATATTGAAAATAAAGTTTTATCTTTTGAATAAATATGTATGTATTTATATGTGTTATAAATTAATGTTTTTTGTTGTTAAATGAATGAAGTAATTTATAACAATAGATGATTTTTCTTCTACAGCGATCTTTTACATAAATTTTTAATAATAGTTAATAAATATACAACATGTAACATAATTAACGCACTTTAAGAAAGTAGTTTGTTCAGAATCGTTTACTGAATCGATTCCTATCATTTTTAATATAGGTAATTTTTTATCCCAAAAATAATTAAAACTACATAAATTACAGTCACACTAAATCTGTACAGTCAAAACAAACTGAAATGGACCGTAACTTAAGGCAATAAGACTTTTAAGAGTGCAGTTTTATTTGTATTATTACTAATTCTGTCATTCAATAAAAATAAAGAAAAATGAACTTTATTTCAAGCACGTTAAAGTCTTTGCGTTTGTGTATTTGTACTGTGACCCAGGGATTGAATAACCGAAATAATTATGGTACAGTCGGTAAGCGGTATGACGTCATACCTTTAAATTTCGATACCTTAAAATAAAGGTACCTTTAAATTACTATACCTTAAAGTAACTGTACCGGTATAATTTCGATATTGTAATATTGCAGTATCATTACTTTTTCAAGTATCTAAATTATAAAATAAAGGTTTGCTTTGTACCCTGCCGCCCGCGCCGAGGTGTCACGCGTCGTGTCGGCCGCGATGCTAAAAAGAATAGGTACTCGATCGAAAATTTACTGATATTTGTATTCGTGCCTCAGCAGCCAGACAAAGCAGATTGTTTTGCCATTTTGCCGCCATTCATCCTTCCATCTACTTTGTTTGTCAACTTAATCACAAGTGTGCTTTGTTGAAATTTAACAATTAGATTGTCGCCAAGATGGATAAAAGTAAGTACCTACAAACTAATTAAGCATGTCTTAGCGATATTATATAACTCTATTATTTTATACTTTTTTAGTGTGAAGCCGAACGAATGTCATTTTTAGAATTACAACTCGAAAAATTTTACAAAGTCGTAAAGTCGCTGTATTCGGTTTGCATGTTGTGTTACAAACAGAACTTTTGTATGTAACCGAGTGCAGGGACGGGGACACATTATAAGGAGTCACAACTCTCGTCCGTTTAGCTTCGTCCCAAACACGATATACCTAAAAACAAACAAACACCATCCCTATTTATTTATAGAACGGGGTTTTAGGTAGATATCATGGGAGAAATGATCGTCAGGTGTTTTAAAATTAGGTATTTTTATATATAGGTGTATTTACTTGTCATTGTATTTATTCAACCATTAGATAATTTAAACTTACCTATTTGTTCTAATGGCCGTTCTTACACTTCCCGGCACGGTAACAGCACGGTACCGGCACCGACTCAGCTGTGGGGAAACAAAAATGTATGAACGTCGTGCCGTCGCCGGTGCCCGCAAGTGGAAAGACATGCCATATTATATATTCATACATTTTTGCTTCGGACCGGTGCCGTTGCCGGTGCGGTGCCGTTGCCGTGCCGGCAAGTGGAAAAATGCCCAATAGGTAGATCAGTGTTTTTCAAATGATGTCCTTTTTTCCTTCAAAAATCTACTCAAAACTTATTACCTGGAATCTAATATTTCCTATCATAATTACCTTCCTCATTTGTAACTATCCTACATATCCTCAACTGTCATCATCTTGTGTGTATGTATATATTTATAATATTTTTTAACTTAATTTTCAAATTTATGTACACCTCCCTATTTGCAATTCACTGTAAACAACAGTTCTTTGCCAAACAAGAGTTGTCTGTAAGAAATCGCTTCCAGAGCGATAAGACCGCCTGTTGTACTTTCTTTAAAGTTATATATGTTTCATTTTGTTGCTTTCATATGTGTATTAGTGTAAAATAAAGAATATATTGATTGATTGATTAGAGTACCTACTATTGTAATTTTTTTCACTCGCTGCACACTCGGTCATAAATCATAGTAAGTAATCATAAAACGAGTGAGTCATAATGGCACTGCACCGCACAAGCACGGTCTGGTACAGTGTACAGGGTTTTGAGTAATAATTTAGTTATACAAGCATTCAATATTATATTACAGGATTTTTTAAATTTTATCTAATTATTCTTATTTTAATATATTATATTTAGGTACTCATATCTTCTTTGTATTTTTTTATTTACTCAAATAATAAGAATCAAGTTATACGAGTACATTTTAGAAAGCAATAATGCGTAACACTGCACCCGCTAGCAATACCCATAAGTGGTAGAGAGAGCGAAATACTCTCTGCACCGCTCCCACGTTTTAGGACCGATTGTGCATCGAGGTAAACTGTACTTTATCATTTTTTGTTTTTATGATTTATTTCAGAACCAGCCATCATGGGTCAGAATAAGCGCCATCATTCGCCAGATATTTTTGTGGATTCGGAACGACCACAGTCTCCGTCTGTTCTCCGCTTTAAAGTAGAAAAACAGCTAGAGAAAGAAAAGCATCGACCTGAATGTCTCCACTGCATGGTTATCGAACGAGAAGAAAAGGATCAAAGAAATGACATGTTTAGCCTACTTATAAAAGAAGAAATGAAAATATAAAAACATGTATGAGAGCCCGTGTGTACTCAAGAATATTAGCATTTCTACATTCCTTGGAAGGGAAGCACTCTAAAGATGTTCCTTTAACTGATTCTGAAGAGCTAGGTTAAGAATAGGCACCCACATGTTTAACATATTATGTTTTTGATTAAATGGTTGACTTATAATAAATAATAAATAACAATACAAATATGATAAAGACGTTTTATTATCTCCAAATATGAAATACATTAACACAGAAAGTCCAAATTGTATGAAAGTCTCAACGTTAAGCAAGGTCCTAAACACAATACACAAAAATAAGCCTAAAATCCTGAGTTTTACACCTTCACGAAAATATATTTTGAAGATATCGAAATATTCAGAAAATAATAGTCATTAATGTAAAAAAAGTATTGCAATTACGTTTGACGAGGCATTAGGTTTTCATGCCAGAGCCTCATAAAACATGGGTTACTACAGTTATTTTTCATTTAGGACAGTAGGGGGAAAGCCGAAAACTTAGAATGTAGCGGGAAACTGTCATACAAATCATTTCATCTTTTTTGTAAAGATGATTAGTTTATTGATGATTCGATTAAATATTTGAAATATTTGCATGTTTGTTTTACGTGTGACCAATACGGAACATATAAAAACAAAATATTATGTACTTAATATAGAACATTTGTTGTACTCGTATGTTTTTTATGAGAACACATTTCATTAAATTTGATTAACTTCCGCTATTGAGATTTCTTTTCTTACAGTATAATAAAATGATCCTTACATAAAACTGAGTCTAAATGCATTAAAAATATTAAAAATACTAATTTTTGTGTACAACTCACGTTTAACCAAAAATATTTTTAGATAAATATTATTTTGACAAAAAATAATGAAAGAGTATCCCCTGCTGTACCAAATGACAAAATTACTGTAATACGAGCTTATATTACGTGATTTAACATAAGTACATGACAAACAAAATAAAATACAACCCAAAATATAGAAACGCAGGTACAAAAATACATATACAAAATATATTAGGTAAATCATATTCCAGTGGTTGTTATCTGATTTTCAAAACTATTTATTACCAAAAACAAACAAATAAGGTATGAATTGGTAAGGAATGACGTGAGATGAGAAATGAAATAATCTATCTTAAACAAAATGCCACCACTTTGTGACTGTTAGTGAAAGTACAATTTTAATTTATATTCTAAAATCTTTCAAAAGTCAGAACCCTGGGCTGAGGAATAATTCACACGGTATTTATTGATTATTTCTTATTACCAAAATATCATCGGCGATATTTTCATTTAAATTGTAACGTAGGCTATTGAGTACAAATTTTAATGACGAAAAAAGACGCTCCACACTTACTTGCGTGGCTGGCACTGCGAACACCACCTTAGCTAATAAATATAATTGAGGCTCTAACAAAGCCTTTTTTTGCCAAAATGATAATATATTCTCATTTAGTGGTAGACGCGTATGGTTCGAAAAATTTTGTAATATATTTGTAATATCGGCCCGAGTGTGAATATAACGAGCGCGTTGTTTACATCTTTTTTCTCGTTCAGTCTGTGCCAACATAAGCTCCATCTCATCCTGTTGATCTGCTGCCGAAGATGTACTTGGGCGAGAGAAATTTTCATCTCCTTCTTGATTAGCATTGATATCATTGGCTTGTATTTTCAAAATTCGGAGCCAAGTAACATTTAAATGTTGTAAAGCCAAAGCCTCCTCTTCACTTGATAATACTACCTGAAATCGAGGATCTAAATACAATGCACTAAGGAATGTGGCGTTGGTCATCAAAACGTTTTGTCTATTTTTCATAAATAAACATATCTTTTGTGCAAGAGGGGTTTGCAAATGTGATGTGTCTAAAAAACATTTTGTCCAAAATTAAAAAAAATCTCAGAGTAAGCTGTTCCGCTTGTAACTTCTTAGTGCATATTTTAGCGGACCTCAGAGAACTTAGTAAATCATCAATAGCATCCCAAAATGTGAGAGAACAATACAACACTTCCCCAGGGACTTCAGAGCAAAAATACTTTAAAGTTTTCAAACGCTCTAACATGTCAAAAGTTGAATGCCATCGTGTATTATTATCTAAAATAGCTTTATTTTTTTTTGGAAGATTTTATAATATTTTTCATTGTAGGTGTTCGCAGTTTCCTAGCAATCGAGCGCGCTTGTTCGATAGTAGAGAGCGATTCATCTTCTCTTAGCGCATCTTGAATTGCTAGCTGCAGTGAGTGTGCAGCGCACCGAACTGACGTAATTTCATGTGGGACATCGTCATTGAGTTGAAAATTTACCTCTATAAATTGGTCACTGTATTCTAGGTCTGAATCAGACTCATCATCACTTATATCTTCTTCTCTCAAAATGTCGTTCATCGAGCAAGTCAATTTTAACATATTAGCACCATTATCGGACGTTATCATATAAATTTGATCCAAATTTATTTTGTACTTCCTTACGATATACAATAACTTTTCTCGTAGGTAATCTGATGTACTTCTGTCCCACATCTCTGCTACACCTAAGGTTTTAATCACCACCGTGGCATTTTCAATGTACTGAACATTGACGGCAAAGAATGTTCGATCTAGTCGAGAGGCACTGTCAATTTTCAATGAAACCAGCCTGCCTTTAATAACTTTAGCTATATTTTCTCGCAGAATTTCAGCCTTCTCTGCAATTAATCTTTTTATAGAGTGTGAATTTAGAGAATGAGCTTCTCTCGGGCTAATGGGTGTCATTGCTATAATATTCTTAAATGCCTGATCATCCATCAATAAAAATGGCCTTCCATGTACTGTTACTAAGTTAACACACTGCGTTTGTATATAGGTAAATTTTGAAGAACCAGTTTTTTGTGATTTTTTGTCTGGGCAGTCACTATTATTTGAAACATTGAGATCATTTTCATCATTTGTCTGTGAAAAATCTTCGCTTGCATTCAATTTGTTTCAGTCGTTAATTATGTTATACTCAGAAGGATGTTTAGTCGACAAATGATACAATAAATTTGTTCCATGCTCGCCCTGAAAGACGAATAATATACATTAGGTATATTGAACTTAAAATCTATGCAAATATTTACAACGTGGTTCAACTAGTACCATTGTAGAACAATATTGTTTACCAAGACTTAGATATGTAGAACAACCCCCTTTCGGATTACATTATCCTAGCTCATAGCTTCTTAACCCACTATAGACTACGGTATCCTTTATAAGAAAAAAAAATTAATGTCCCCTTTACATAATAGTTAATTTTAATCGCATATAGTATAATTATATTATTAACAGTTACTTATTTCAATTTAGTCTGTCGATTATCTATCACAAATTACCTCTTTCCTCATCTAAAAACAAGTTAGTAGGTACATGTTTTTCAAGGTATTTTACTATATTAAATTTCTAAAAAAAATTAATTAGATATATTAAATATCTAAATAATTTTTAGTAGGCACGCCGCGATCGCTTTCGGGGGGCTGTACCACCCTCGTTGGGAATATATAGCCCTAGCTGAAACACGTTGAATACCTTGGTATTATAAACTATAAATGCAGTTGATGCTTTTGATTTTAGTATAGACTTCAATAAACTACCTATCAAAATTCAATACTTATTCAAAAGTTCATACTAACCTTGACGATTGTTTCACAACCGGGGACTAAACATTTCGAACTTTTTGAGGTTTTATCGTAAGAAAAGTAAGAGTAAACCGCGTTCTTCCGTTTTCTTCCCATCGTTTTATTAGTGCTCGTGGATAATGTAAGATCACAGTGTGATGAAACTAGCACGTCAAAGCGACAGCAAAATTAAAAAGGCACGAAAATTGCAAATAAAACGCGTCGCCGTTCGTTCAAGTCTCGACACGATCGAACGACAAATTCAAATGCCTGGCACTAGCTAGCAACGTCGCCTCACCGCTCCCCCGCACCCCTGTCGCCGCGTCGCGTTCGTTCTTATAGTCGCATCATTTTTTCGGTACCGAAATTATTTCGGTGAAGGTATTAGTAATATACAGGTATAACGATAGCGTAAAAAAATAAAGGTATAATTCATTTTTTAACGGTACCACAACCGTAATTCTCAACCGTTTTGGATCTACCTTTAAATCGAAGCTGTATTGTAATTCTATACCCGTACCATACCTTTATACCTTTACCGCTTTCAACCCCTGTCACCACAACATTCTTCTGGAATTAGTATAACTAATTTGATAAATAATCAGTGCATAAAAATGTTTAACTAAAAATTCAGTGTATGTATTATGATTATAACATAATATACCAATTGAGGTGTCTGAGGGTGTACGTTAATTATGTTACATATTGTATATTATATCAATCATTACAAAAAAATCATTATAAATTAAGAGAGAAAAAATCGTAATTATAATATGAAATAAGACTGTATGATATATCTTGTGCATATAAAAGATTGACTTTTAAAGTTCACATACATCGAGGAGATCCTTGCAGAAACTCTGTATGGCGAAGGACTTCGCATCCTCGACCTGCTTCATCATACGCCGTCGGATATTCTCACCGTCAGCTAGAGCCCGCTTGTATTTGTCCTGCAATGATACAAATTTATTTCAATTATTTGGACGCCTCCTTGGCACAGCGGCTTAGCAATGAGCTTTGGTGCCGAGGAATGTGGGTTTGAAACTAGTATGGAGCAATAATTGTTCCAGGTCTGAGATGTTTGTGTCCTTGCGAAATTCACGTGTGTAAACCGTCTCCATTCAACCTTGTAGAGGCGGTGTAAAACTATCCTCTACCTCATATTGTCCCATAGATGGCGTATAAGGCAAAAGAGGGAAACAAATCAGGGATAGGCAGCAGCATCTTCCTGATAACAACTCGATAGTAAAAAAAACTGCAGTTAGAAGCACATTGCCTGTCAAATGTGGCTGCTATGGCAAATTTACTTCCTATAAGGCAATCTTTCAGCAAGGCCACAATCGGACAAGATGCTCAGCCAGTCTACATTCTTTCGTTGTCAATTTACCACGCATTCTAATCAAACAGTTTGTTATATTGTTTGTCAAGCATACAGCAAAGGAACGGAATAGAAAGACAGATGCTGGCAACTTATTGCCAGCATCTGTCTTTCCATCCGATAACTATGTGGGTGGTCTTCAGGCAGAAATTCAGGAATGAATAGGCTTCTGTTAAGTCAGTGCGCTTCACCATCTTCGGCTGCATCACCATTAACCATCAAATGGGACAGTAGTTAAGAGTTGGGTTAGAATAGTAAAAAAATGACTTCGATGTAAATAAAATGAGAACATCAATGTTGAAATTTTATATGTGGTAGAGCCATGCTGCAGTTATATTATTAGTATAGTTGTAGCACGAATGGGTCGGCTCGACCGGGGAAGGACCACGCTCTCACAGAATACCAGCATCAAATAGTAGCTTAATGCTGCTGTGTTTCGTATGTTGAGTGTAGAGAACTGGAGACCCTTTTTACTGGAAACGAAGCATTCCATCTTAGTCCTCACAGGTGACAACGCATCTGCATTTTGATTTGTAATCGAGGACAGATGTAGATGTCTATGGGCCACAGCAACCACTTACCATCAGGTGGACTGCATGGTCATTTGTCACTCTATCCTATAAAAAAAATGTAGTCGAAGTCTTAATCTCAAGGAAGAATCATCAAAATCAGTTCACCTAGGAAAAAGTTCTGTTGTAACATAAAAAAGATACAGTTGAATTGAAATCTCTTTCTATTCTTCTCTCCTTTTTTGACGTTGGTTGAAAAAAAGGCCTAAATTCATCAGTGGACTATTAATTGGTTGTTATTGATAAATGAGTGAATCTTACTTCATAATCCTTAGCTTGTTGTTTGAGTGTTGTAACCTCCAAACTGAGGTTCTCTATTTGTTTATGACACTCCTCCAAAGTTGTCGGCAGTTGCTTGTCCCCTGGTGCATCTTCTGCTGCCTTCTCTTCAGCACTGTAACCTCTTACCGATGATCTGTCAATGAAATACAATATTTATTATTACAAAAGGGCCGTGGTAGTTTAGAGGCCACGCACTTGCTTTAATTTTTAAATTTACTAGCAACCCAGGTTAGATCCCTACTGGAGGGGGCCTGTGCTCAGAATTGGGACATATATATAGGGTATAAATGTACTGTGTTAATAAAGGAAACCTTTCGGTGATTTCAACATGTGGAAAGAATGAATGAAAGTATGAATAAAGCATAAGCGACAATAACCTAATGGCAGGGTGCAAACCATGAATTCAAAAGGTCGTTCAAATCCTCCATTAACTATTGTGGTGTACCACTTCTAACTAGCTATTTTAAGCTTACCAGTAGTAGTTACGTATTAGTATTGAAAGCATTACTAGTATTTTTTATTTAAAAAATAAATAAATGCGAAATAACTATAGTACAGTGGACTCCCTGTAATCTGGCCCCCGTCTAATCCGGCACCCCCTATAATCCGACATGGTCTATTATTTATTATTGAATATTTTTTGACAATCTTTGCTAATGCATGATTGAACAAGTTATAACTTGTATGTAACACCACTATTGTGCTCGACGTGTAGAGTATAGTTTTGATTCTGACAGAAAATTTTTATTCTAAAAATGGTTGAAAGATCATCATTTTCCTCAAAAAGCATTATTGTTTCTCGATAGCGCTCTTAAATTTTTGGATTATTTTACTATTTACATTTGTTTGTACACAATTATTTCCTAATGTAAAGTTATTGCATATTTTTGTAAGTTCATGCATTAATGGCATTAATTTTATAATAAAACATTAGCTCTCTATTGAGTTGTTTAATTTACTATTGACATACATATTGAAGTATGATTGGTACTTAGTACAATTAGTACTTCATTATGTTATATATGTAGTACATATATATAACATATAGAATACTATCATTGGATCTATAATTTGTTGGATTACAAGGTACTCTTTTGTAAAAAAAAAAACTCCAGACTATAGGCCTAAGACACGGCAGTACTCTATAATCTGACAAATTCAATAGCCCAACACTGTATTGTAAAATGTTTGTCGGATTAACGGGGGACCACTGTAAAATATATGTATATATATATATATATATATATATACTAAATGCCCGAGTATGTTAGGGTTGAATCTGAATGACAAGGTGAGAAATTGTGTGATAAGAGAAGTGTGGTTTGCAAGATGATGTGACCAGGATTAAGAAAAGAATGCTTCAGTAGTTTGGTTATGTGGAAAGAATGAATGAGAAGAGTGACAAAACAAATTTATGTTGCAGAAGTGAATGGCAGAGTCGGAAAGGGTTGTCCTAGGCGAAAGTTTATCAACCAAATCGGCGATATATTGAAAACATGCCAAATTAGGAGTACCCTTAACCGACGAGCATGTATGTGTAGGTATATGGATGAGGAGGAGGCGAGAGAGATGAGTCAGGATCGTGCCAAATGGAAGTCTGTAGTCTCTGCCTACCCCTCTGGGTGACAGGCATGATTGTTTATGTTTTATGAATGACCTTTTCTACCGTCTGGAAAAGATTTGGGTGTAATATGTGATATTTGTAGAAGTCTATTGCACTGATATTTTACAAGAAATAAAAACAAAAATTTCGAATTAAACATTTCAATTTTTTTTGACCCTGCGAGGCAACAAGGTCAAAGATACCTACTAAATTTATTGTTTTATTGCCGTTCGCAAAGTACAGTGGATATTGATTTGAATTTCAATAGAATTATATATATGAGAGGATGACCTAGATATAAGTTTCATTGACCAAATTGGTGATAAATTGAAGATGGGCATAATCAAGAGCACCCTTAATGTATGAGGCATAAATATATGGATGTGAAGGAGACAAAAGATGTTTGTGTTACAAATGAGTCTGTAGTCATCAGGAAGGTGATGCCCATCTCCTAATTTTTTGCAGCTCTCTCCTCCTACATCCATAAATGTTTAAAGAACCCATTAGTGCAGTTTAAAAATGATTTACAAAAATTAATCATCACTTAAACTTGTCTGTACAAGTTTGGCAACTAGCAATGGATTTCATGAAAGTCATTAGTATTAGACTTATTTCTATTTCTTTGAATTCTGATCTTGCTGCAGTTCATCAGTGGGTGAGATGTCATGGGCTAGTATTAAATCCTGTCAAAACACAGGTTTTAATCACAAAAATTTGATTTCAACATCTACCTAAGGTCACTCTAAACGGTGTAGATTTAGAATATGTTAGGCAGGTTAAGAACCTTGGCTTAATTTTGGCTGACGATCTAAGTTGGGTGCTACAGGTTAATGAGGTCAGGAGACGTATTTTCGGAACTATGCATTCATTAAAGCTCTGGCAAAAATTTATTCCTCAGACGGCCAAGGTTACGCTAGTCAACTCTCTGTTGCTTACTATTTTTGATTATTCCAATATTGCCTATCCAGATATAACTGAGGAGCTGCTTAGCAAACTCGACCATCTGCTCAATCAGTGCATACGCTATATTTTTGGCCTGCGCAAGTTTGATCATATATCACAATTTCGCTCAAGACTTAAGTGGCTCGACATCCGTTTTTGCCGGAACACACCTTCTAACCACATTGTATGGTATTATTCACAATCCTTGTTCCCCAGTTTATCTAAAAGAGCGTTTTTCATATTTAAGCTTATCCCGTTCAATGACCAACAAAACTAACTATCCCAATGCATAAATCTACATACTACTCAGATTCCTTCATGGTATCATCAATTACACTTTGGAATAACCTTCCACGAGATTTAAAAGATGCTCCTTCAATAAATACATTTAAACGTAAGCTTGAGGCATATTATTTAAAATTACTTGATTAATTTTATTGATTATGTTTATTATAATTTCATGAACTACATTGTTTGCTTTTATTGGTTAAGTATATATTTTATTTAAATATGTATGTATATATATATATATATAAATATAAATAAATGTTTATTATTATTATATACATATATAAACATATGTATGTGTGTGTATAAGTGTATATATGTATAAACCAACATATACATAATATTATATAATACATTTTGAATAGTATGAATAAATAAGTTAGTTTTTTCTCTCGTGGCTCTACCCATAGCTCTCACCACACTACAAAAGGTTAGCTGGCAGAGAATGCCTTTTCGGCATTAAGTTCGCCTTTGTACCAAATTGTTTTGTTTGAGTGCAATAAAGAATTTTCTATCTATTTGTACAAACTTAACTTTCATAGTTTTCTCATATTTCTATGAACCATATCAGTCTTAGCTGAAATACTGTTTAAAATTTTATTATATAAATTTCTATTACTGTCAAACATGATATTCTCAATATCCTACTTTTTAAATAAGGGAAATCTTCAAATATGGAATTTGGGATGGAACTAACTTGGTCAAGAAGTAAATCCTGATATGAGGCTAAATTAGGCCTTCTACCTAACGCTGTATGATGGAAATAGGATGAAAAGGAATCTTGCACTTTGAATAAAAGTATTTCTAAACTGATTTGAGCAAAATATAGAAATGAGGGACATGATGAAATAATGTAACATATTAAACGCTAATAAAAATTGTAATACTCACTACAAAATAACGTATGTAGCCAATGTGATATGTTTTTAAAATACTAATTAAATATAATATCTGCATTTTACACATTGTAGAAATTCTAGATTGTATAAGCTTGGTTGCGCAATGGTTTACCTGTAAATATTCCGTCGCAACGATTTTAGACTCGAATCTGTAACATACTTCACTAATCTACCCACTGAATAAACTTTTAATGAGCTCATTTTCTTTCCAGTGCACTAATTTTCAAGAAAGATCTTTAAATTAATTTATAACAAAAAAGCACGTTATAGGTTAAGATCCCTATCAAATACTATCAAAGAGCAAATTTTTATTTTTTTTATTTAACTGGCTTTACGGCTCTGGGTACTAGCCCTTCTGAGCCTATCATTTCTTTCAGAATCTTCATTTTATATATTTTTTCATCACAATATGCTGATGCGTCACATTGCTAAGTTCTTGGGAGATTTTGACGACGGCTCAATCCAGAGAACTATTGATGATGACAGCCACTCAAATTCATAAGGCGCCCAAGCGATCAAATTAACTCGAGGTTTATATCAACATTAAAGCACTTGTTTCGTCGTTTTCTCTAATAATTCATACGCGCAGACACTTAATTCACAAAATCATATCACTTTTATGAATTAGAATCCACTTCAAACCATTATTCAAGCTAATTGATAGAATCAGGCGTTACCTTGCGGAAATCCATTACAATAAAGAAATTAATTAATTTGCAACTTTCCGCTAACTAAATACAACGATGTGTCCTACCCGGATTGAAGAGCACCACGCGCTCTCCCTCAATTGCATGCACCGCCGCATACTCAAATGCATGCGGTGCCGGGAGTGGTGGTGCTGGGATTAGTGGTGACGGGATTGGTGAATGCAATTGAGGGAGAGCGGGAGGTGCTCTTCAATCCGGGTAGGACACATCGTTGTATTTAGATAGCGGAAAGTTGCAAATTAATTAATTTCTTTATCATTATTCAAGCGACAAAACAGGAGCGACACCGACAGTCCGTCATCGGCCAAGTTCTCGCCAAAAAAACCTCAAAGAGCAAAGAGTATAGTAATATCATAGACGTATATATGTTTTATATATGTCTATGAGTAATTACTAATTACAAAAAGTACTCTGTGACGAGTAACATCAAAGTAGAGTCCGCTTCACGAAAGAAATCCTGGAAATGCCTTAGCCACGGAACTAGTGTTGTGCCTGCTCGGTCGTTTTAAAGATCGCTCCGTACTAGTAGATTTCGGACAGTGAACTAGTTCATTCTATTAGTTCTATTAGCTTTATTCGGTTATCAGTACCACTAACCTGTTTATATTGTATCTATCTGTGTGGAATGGTTATCTCAGTCGGTCACTGACTGAATAAGAGAGGCATTCATTGGCTCGTGTTTACGCTAGTACTCGTTATTAGTTTGTACTCTTGATTTTGATTGGCTACTGACCGATTCTCGAGTTGCGTTTACGTTTGGTATTGGCGTCTAGCGAGTGTGGGTGTACGAAAAGAGCTGTTAGACCGATTAACAATCAGCATTCCGAAACGTTTCTTTTAGTACAGTGCCAAGATACGTTTCCTAATCGTTTATCGTTCGCGAACTACACAAGACTACACCACAGTCTCTGCAAATTTTGACATCTGGTGTCAAATTCTATACATTAAATTTTAGTTCGCACATATTTCGTTTTTTTTTTGAATAGGATTGGGTGACAAACGAGCCCACATTCCACCTGATGGTAAGTGGTTGCTGTGGCCCATAGACATCTATCCTCGATTACGAATCAAATGTAGATGCGCTATCACCTGTGAGCACTAAGATGGAGTGCCTCGTTTCCAGTAAAAAGGGTCTCCAGTTCTCTACACTCACCATACGAAACAGCAGCATTAAGCTACTATTTGACGCTGGTATTCTGTGAGAGCGTGGTCCTTCCCCGCTCGAGCCGACCCTTTTGTGCGACAACTATACTTCTCATATAACTGCAGCATGGCTTTATCACGTTTAAAACAAGTATCTTATATTTTTTAAATCGTTTATTTAAATGAATTCTAATGATTAGACGGTTGAATTACCTAGAACAAATGACAAACACAGTTGTTACAACTACATTAGTATGTTAGTAGTGACAAACATTAAAGTTTTATGCTATTGGTGTTAATGAAATCACACAGAATATATACAAAATGAGTGTTTGTGTAGTTTAAAAGTGAGTCAAAATTTATAGGACAAGGGATGTCAGGAGGGAGATGATCATAGAGGGAACAAAATAATTTAGGACAGTTAAAAAAATATGGTCGGTGGTGAAAAGGAACCAAGGTTCGGGGGTCCTCTTAATCCGGCTCGAAGGACCAATTGAAAAGGACCAACGGGGGTTAAACGTTCGATTAAGAAACAGAAGGGAGGAATCGAGGCTTCTCTCGATCCGGCCTCCTATAACGCCTACGTTGGTTTCGGGAACAACGTATGTGATCTCCGCAACGGAGTAACACACAAGGGCGATAACCTCTTCCTTTTCAGCGAGTAGGTTCAGACGGGGATTACGGGTCTTCCGAAGTCGCCCCGGTCCCAACGCCTTAATTCTTCGATGTGGACTGTATAATCTTGAGGGATGAATTACTTGGGAATAAAACAGCAATTATCTTCAAACCGTTCCGTGAGAGAGTAATCACTTTTTCCCTATCACTTCCCTATACTCTTCTTATTGACTGCTGGTTTTTCACTTTTCTCGAACTTTTTTCCCGAACGAATTGCAATAAAACTCATTTACTAAGCTACCCCAGAGCTATACGCGAAAGTGAGCCGCGCCATTCGCGCGCTTGCGCAACTCAATTACATGAATTTGTTCTATTACTCTCTCACGTTTTACTTAATTACTTTATTTGCATAAGTCATACATCAACATAATTTACCTGTATAGATAGCACAAAACAATATCTACACTACGATATACATTACATTTTTATATCACGAAAAACCTATTATTTATTTAACAAAATATGCCTATTTTACTCACAAGTTCAAAGTCGAAATTTCTTAAATATTTAACATAGAAAGATAAAACAATGTTTTCCACTTGAAATTATACATATGTTAACTAATACAATAGTTTAATTTACATTTTTTCTCTATTTATTTCACTATTAAAACACTTTTAAATTTCTTATACAAAACTTTTTTTTTTATTATAGAAGAGGGGGGCAAACGAGCATGTGGCTTACCTGATGTTAAGTGACTACCGCCGCCCATGATCAACTGCAACACCAGGGGAATTGCAGATGCGTTGCCGGCCCTTTAGAAAGGAGTAAGCTCTTTTCTTGAAGGTCCCCAAGGTCGTATCGGTCCGGAAAAATCGCCGGTGGTAAATTATTCCACAGAGAGGTTGTACGCGGAAGAAAACTCCTTTTGAAACGTACAGTGGTGGACCGCCAAGCATCCAGATGGTGTGGATGGTATTGGGACGTTTGCCGCGTAGTGCGTTCACGAAATTTGGCGGCTGGGATTAATCCTAACAATTCCTCAGAGCACTCTCCACGGTATATGCGAAAGAAAATGCAAAGGGATGCAACATCTCTTCGCAGTGCCAGAGAATCGAGCCGATCGGAAAGAACTCGGTCGTCGACGATTCGAGCCGCTCTGCGCTGGATGTGGTCAAGTGGAAGGAGCTGGTACTGGGGAGCCCCAGCCCAGAGATGGGAACAGTATTCCATGTGCGGCCGAACCTGCGCCTTGTAAAGTTCAAAGCAGGCGGTGTGCCGGCATGAAATACTGTCCCGCTCTGCTGAGCACGCCAAGCTTTTTAGAGGCCAATTTGGCCTTCCCTTCCAAGTGACCACGAAACTGCACGTTACTCGATATGTCGACGCCGAGGATTCCGATACTGGCTGAGGCAACAAGGGGAGTGCCTTGAAACTGAGGGGATACGACAAAGGGGTTCTTTTTAGCGGTTAACGCGCAAACTTGTGTCTTCTGGGGGTTAAACTGGACTAGATTTAGTCGCCCCCAATCCGAGACTCTGTCCAGCAGAGACTCGACTTCAGACACAAGTTTGTCCCGGCACTCGGAGACGTTTTCCCGAGAAATATTGGCTCGGCCGGTGTAAAGAGCATCACCAGTGCTGTCATCTGCATAGCAATGAATGTTACGGGTCTGCAACATATCATTGATATGCAGAAGAAACAGCGTTGGCGATAGCACGCAGCCCTGTGGAACACCAGCATTAATAGGCTTGCAATCGGAGCTTGCACCGTCTACAACGACCTTGATGCTCCGATCTGCAAGAAAACTGGTGATCCAATCGCACAATTTCTCGGGAAGCCCATAGGAAGGGAGCTTCGAAAGAAGCGCTTTGTGCCAAACCCGATCGAAGGCCTTCGCAATGTCCAAACTAACGGCCAATGCCTCCCCCTTGGACTCTACTGCCTCCGCCCATCTGTGAGTTAGGTAGACCAGAAGATCACCAGCTGACCTACCACGGCGAAAACCGTATTGGCGGTCACTAATCAGCTGGTGGTCCTCAAGGTACCTCATGAGCTGGCAGTTTACAATGGACTCCATTGTTTTGGAGAACAAGGAGGTGATGGCGATAGGCCGGTAGTTGGACGGGTCTGAGCGGTCGCCTTTTTTTAGGGATCGGGTGGACGAAAGCCGTCTTCCATGATTTTGGGACTACGCCTAGGGAGTAGGAGTACCGGAAAAAACGCGTTAAAACCGGTGCCAACTCTGGAGCACACGTCCTCAGCACAATTGGGGGGATTCCGTCAGGCCCACTCGACTTGTGGATGTCCAGGGAGAGGAGTGCTTTGCGAACCGAGCGCTGAGTGAACTGCACTTCCGGCATGGAGCACTCACACCGCGGGATGGTCGGCGGCGTACTCCCCCCGTCATCGAGAGTCGAGTTAGACGCAAAGAAAGAGCCTAGAAGATCGGCTTTCTCCTTTGCGGTGTGGGCCAGTGAGTCGTCCTCCCTGTGCAGAGATGGAAGAGATGGCTGACAGAAATTCCCCTGGACAGCCTTGGCGAGAGACCAGAATGCACGGGTTCCAGAAGGAAGATGAACTAGTTTCTCGCCAATTCTGCCTATGTGCTCTGACTTTGCCTTGGCAATGACTCTTTTGAAGGATCTAGAGGCGGAATTATACTTGATTTTTAGAGCGCTGGTGTTTACATCCCTGGACGCTGATGCGTCAGCCCAGGCCTGGTAGCACTCCTGCTTATAGCATGATGCTATTTTACAGGAGCGACCAAACCATGGCTGAGATTTGCCTCCAATGGGCACCACAGAGGAAGGAATAAAAAGTTCCATACCCTGAAGTACCACATCAGCGACAGAATCCGCAACAACGTTGGGATCGTCCGGCGAGAAGCAAACCCGCCCCCAAGGGTAGGATGCAAAGAAAGACCGCATCCCATCCCAATCGGCTGACCTATAGTGCCAAACACGGCGGCAGCCTGCAGAATGCGACTGCGATTTCAGCGTGAGTGGCACCTCACTCCGGACAAGACAATGGTCCGAGGAGCCTAAAGGGGCGTCGATGGAAATCTGATATCCGTCCGGGAGAGAGGTCAGCAGAAGGTCCAACAGGGAAGGTGCATGATCCTCCACATCTGGAATCCGCGTAGGCGAAGTAACCAGTTGTGTCAGACCATATGCCAAGGCAAAATCATGAACAGATCTCCCCGCATGATCGGTTAAACGTGAACCGAGCCATTCGGCGTGATGGGCGTTAAAGTCGCCGAGGATCACGATCTCTGCGGAGGGGATCTGCTGTAGCAACGAATCTGCAGCCATTTGGACGTGGTCGAAGAGTCGGTCTGTTTCGGCATTACCGCTGTGGGACCTATAGAGGCACCCGTAGACGCGCGGATGGTCGTCGCTGTCTACGCGTAGCCAAAGGATGGACAGGTCCGAACCTTCAAGTCTGCCGAGGCGTCGAGAACAGATGTCCTCTCTGACGTAAACGCAAACTCCAGCCCGAGGCACAAAGGAGTGTTCCAGTTTGTACCCCGGGTAGGAGAGATACGAGACATCAGCCGGAGAGGACACCTGCGTCTCGGTCAGAAAGAGCAGAGCCGGCCTCGCCGTCTCGAGATGGTAGTGGACGGCGTTTAGGTTGGAGTGAAGTCCCCTGATATTGCAGAAATTCACGGACAGCGTGGCAGGGGTCGCCTTGGTCTTGTTGCTCTGTTTGCCCCGAGCAGTTTTAGTCTTGAGCGGAATTTTGCCCCCCCCCCCAGAATACGCGGGGCAGCCTGAGCACCCACGCTCAGAAGTGGAGAAACATGGTCGTGGATGCTCAGCGAGGGATTCTCCAGGGGTGCTGGTACCCTCCTGGGGTAGTCTATCATTGAATTCCGCTACCATGTTGATGGGGGGGGGGGGGTTTTGGGCCTCCGGCCACCTGCACTCACCAGACGAAACGCGGAAGCAGAGCTTCCACTTCACGCCGGTATTCTGTGAGGTCGTGGTACCACCCCGGTTTGAGCCGGCCCATACGTGCGACAGCAAAGCTGCCGCGTGGCTCTACCACTGTTAAACTAACATTATTTCACTGTATTTCACTGTAAAACTATCATTATTTCACTTATACACAGGAATTTACACATAAAAATAATACAGAATTCACCTTTTTAGCACGTACAATCAACCTGAAATGTTTTACAAGTAATTTTTACATAAATTGCTGAAATTACAAATATTTAAATTTTTACATATTTGGCCTCCTAAGGGCGTGGCTTAGCGTGCGTCTATGAACTCACACTATTTGAACAACCTTCGACGTTACTTCTTCGTGGTGTAATAATAATAACTTTTGCACGGCTCTCGGCTATCAGAAAAAATGAAAGTCTGATATACACCAATTTTAACAATATTGGGTGAATAAATGCTTCTACACAATTTTCAAACTGTAGGAAACTATTACTAATCAGATTCTTATCAGATATCATGTTTCTTATCAGATAACAATATAAGTGAATGTTCTCATAAATCAATCATGGCAAATAGGCATTTGTTTTCGTACAAAACATATCAAACTTATATAAGACAATACTTATGCAATTAATTTCCGTTAATTCTATTTATGCACAGAGTGATCGTCTCGACCGGGGAACAAATCCGATCTCTAACTTCGCTTCAATATTCCTTTGAATTTACATTATTTGAAAGATGATTTCAACCGGGGAAACAATCCGGTAACATAATTTATATCTTAAATTCCTTATGAATTTATTAAGCGATATTACTTAGGAAAACAAATAAACCAGTCCGGCCTGGGAGTCGAACCCAAGACCTTTATATCATTAATTCGATATTTCTTTAAGATTTAACTAAGCATTTTCTTATCAGAACCTTACTATTGGACAATTTGCCTTTTAGAAGCTATTCGTCATCGTCTTGTCTATAATACTTATTGATGTTCTTTCCTACCTGTCTATCTGTTATCTGTTAACAAACAAAGTTGCCCCTTTTGGGGTATATATGTTCTGTGATTGAGATACAATCGTCGTTATCAATTGTCTGCTGAGGAGTAATATTGTGAAGTGTACAAATTACGACAGACTAGACTGGATGAGCATAAATCCCTTTGCTTAGAAATAATTAAAAATCATAACGGAAATGAAAATGAATTGTCAGTGTCAAAGTCAGTCAATAACTCAATAAAATCCGCAAGCAGATCTTCCATAAATAATATTGTAGTCTTTGAGCCGATCTTTGATCCGCAATCCGCATTCCTACTGCAACCTTAAGTTTGCGTTTTGGCACCTTCCTTATGCAGCGGTTTTTATGATTATCACCACAATCTGAAACATTCCAATAAAACTCAAATTCCATCTTCTTCGTTTATGACATAATTGTAACTATATGCGATTTTCCTCAGCCACTGCCACTGCTCAGTACTCAGTAGTCAGTAGCCTCGAGACTACGGTAGATTGCGCGCGCATTTTTAAATCATGGCTTCTTTAGCGGTGTTTGATTTTGACCGTACGGTAGTCGATGATGATTCGGACGCAACAATTATCAATAGTTTACGAGAAAAAAATCCTCCGCCTGAATGGGAAGCGAGCAATCACGACTGGACCCCTTACATGAGCAATGTAAGTATTTCTTTTAATATAATTAAATCGTTACCATTCTGTGAAATAAAAATCAAAGCTTATTAATTATTTATATTGTGTAGTATATATAGAATAGTATAAGAGTTGTAGATAAATTGCTTTATGAGAAAAAAAAAAGATCTGCATTAATTTTTAGTAGGTATTATTTTAAAAACAAATTATTATAGTGTTTTCGTTAATCAATTTGTAATTGTACCTATAAAAATAACTACAATATTTTATATATTTTTTATTGACTCGATCACTTTCTTAGCATGATAATTGTTAAAAGAAGTAATGATTACGATTTTCGACACGTAAGTAAAATTAATTCAAACATTGTTTATTTTATTTTCAATTTGGAATTCTTTATTTCTATATTGCCAGTTTATAATACACAAAAAAGGTCTCCATCTGTATAATGTGCCTGTTCTACCCTTAGAGCCATTAAAACATGAGATTTGTTAAATTATGCATAAAATTTTCCTTTAAACATACTTTGAAGACGAAATAAACATGTAGAAACAGAATAACATTTTTTCAATTTAGTTTTTTAAATAGTGCTTTTCACATAATATAGATATTCCCTTTGTGTTTTTCTCTATTTGTGTAACGATGTATTTTTGCTTTATAGCTACATGAATTCTAAAATGAGGCAATAATATTTATGATGATTAATATATACTCCCCCAAGAATTTAACTCTCCCAAGACACGCCACTTAGCACGATCTTTGGCTTCACGCATCCAATAGGTGCCAGTCACATTACGTTTACTTAAATACCGTTTCCACTCTATGACACGCCTATTCCAACGATTATCACGCGTATATAATAATTATAGCACATAAAAACTTAATCAACACGCATAGATCATGAACTGTTTTAACTGATTGCCTGAACTGAATTACAAAACTACATTAAATTTATAGGTACGTAGATATAATATTTATACATTTATATGAAGCTAAAAAATCATGTAATAATAATAATATTACTCTTTAAAGCAAAAATCATCAATTGAGTCGATGCTACAAACCATGGAAAATACTTTTAAGTAGGTTATTATTGTTATGCAATACATCCAAAGTTACATAAAAATATAGAAGGCCATCACCTTCATTAAAATTAATTAATTACACGGTTTGATGCGATCTAACCAAAAGCGTAGCTCAACCATATTCTGAAATATTGCAACTGGGGACCGTGTTTGAAACATTAAAATTTTACTATGTAAGTTAAAATTTGTTATATCTATGGTAGTTGTACGATATTCCTTTGAGGTTTGTGTATTCTCGTTTTTGATACGATAATTAAATTAAGCACATACGTTTTTGGATTACTAAATGTAGGGTTTAAGCAAGGGTTCTAAAGAACGTGCATATTTTATGTGCTTGTTATCTATAGACTAGCTGTGCCCCGCGTTTTCACCCACGTTTGTCACGTTTCGGAGCCGCGAGAATGACACCTCGCATATACGCTCACTGCTGGTTTCTCTCGGTTCTCATCGGGCAGGTAGGGTGATCGTGATGGTGTCAAACAGTAATAGTAAAAACTTTCAGGAGTTAAATTTATTATTATATAAAAAGCACTTTCTTCTTTTCTGCACTACATCTGCGAATCACACAACGTTCAATTTTATCCCTGCGTTGCCAACCATAAATATTCTGTATGTCTCTGGATATCAACTATAAGGATTATTCTTGGGTCATAATTTTGATGCTTTACAATTTCATGCTTTAAATTTAATCTTCAAGTATTCTTAATCTTAACGTTACGTTGTGCTTGGCACAACCTGTTGATTGATAGATAAAGCTCTGGTAATGAACTGATGGCGAAGTATCCATGAAAAATGTTAAACTTAAATTCAAAAAGCCAGATTCTAATGCAAGAGTAATGACCTCTGTGACAAACCTATATAGGTAAATCTTTCCGGAAATCCTGTCATATTTGTGGTAATACTGAAGGTATTTTTCGTTTATTGAATCCATTGGACTATTTTATACGTGGTAGTGCCACGCTGCAGCTACAGCTATATTATGTTAGTAGCACGAATGTGTCGGCTCGACCGGGGGAGGACCACGCTCTAACAGAATACCAGCGTAAAATAGCAGCTTTATACCGCTGTGTTTCGTACGAGGGCTGCACTAAAAGTATCGGGATTGGAATATTTCCACTGTTCCTGTCATATTAAAATCTTTTTAATTGAAAACTCCTTGGTTTTAAAAATCGAATACCATTTATTTATTTAAAAAAAGATTCTCGGTCTTGTCACAAGGTTTTGTCAAACTTGTTTAGTCGTTGAGAAAATGGAATTGACTCGAGAAAATTCAAGAGCGATGATTTATTATGACTTTCGAAGTGGTTTAACACAAAAACAGTGTGTTGACCGGATGATTTCTGCATTTGGTGATGAAGCCCCATCTAAAACCACAATTTATCGCTGGTTTGCTGAATTTCAACGTGGACGTGTCAAGCTCAGTGATGATCCCCGTCAAGGTCGTCCAAAAACTGCAGTCACCCAAGAAAACGTTAATGCTGTGCGTAAGCTGATTGACGAAGATCGACATGTGACATACCGCGAAATTCAGGCAACTTTAGACATTGGCATGAGTCAAATACAAATAATCTTGCATGAACAATTAGGTGTAAAAAGGTTGTTTTCCCGATGGATACCGCATTCGCTCTGTGAAGAGCAAAAAGCGGCTCGCGTTACTTGGTGCGTCAGAACTCTCGAAAGATTCCACGCAGGATCCTCAAATGCTGTATACAATATCATATCAGGTGACGAATCCTGGATATACGCGTACGAAACCGAAACAAAAAACCAGTCACGAGTTTGGGTGTTCGAAAATGAGTTAAAGCCAACAAAAATTGTTCGTTCACGGAGTGTTGCAAAAAAAATGGTGGCCACGTTTGTCTCCAAAACCGGCCAAGTTACGGCTATTCCTCTTGAGGGACAAAGAACGGTTAATGCAGAATGGTATGCTAGCATTTGTTTGCCACAGGTCGTTTCTGAACTCCGTAAAGTGAACTCCAACCTCCGCATCATCCTACATCACGACAATGCGAGGTCTCACACCGCACACGAAACAAAAGAGGTTTTTAGAGCAAGAAAACATAGAATTATTAGACCATCCGCCGTACAGCCCCGACCTAAGCCCTAATGATTTCTATACTTTCCCTAAAATAAAGAATAAATTGCGTGGACAGAGATTTTCATCACCTGAAGAAGCTGTGGACGCCTACAAAACGGCCATTTTGGAGACCCCAACTTCCGAATGGAATGGTTGCTTCAATGATTGGTTCCATCGTATGGAAAAATGTGTCAAATTTCGCGGAGAATACTTCGAAAAGCAATAAATACATTTTTATATAGTAATGTTGTGTCACTTCCTTGATTCCCGAAATTTTCAGTGCCGCCCTCGTATGGTCCGGAGACCCTTTTTTACTGGAAATGCTCTATTCCATCTTAGTCCTCAGGGGTAACAACACACCTGCGTTTTGGCTCTTAATCGAGGATAAATGTGGATGTCTCTGGGCTACAGCATCTATTTACCATCAGGTGGAGTGTCTGCTTGTTTGTTACACTTATTCTATATAAAAAATATTCTACATATATTCTAGCATATTTTTTTAAATTTTAAATCCACTGAATTTGAAATCTTCTAAAAATTGGTGAGTATAGAGTATAGCATTCCATCGGAAGCCTTCAGAGGTGACAACACATCTACATTTTAATTCTTAATCGAGGGTAGATGTAGGTATCTATGAACTACAGAATACTATCTATCAGAATACTATCAGGTGGACTGTGTGCACATTTGTCACCCTTATTCTACGTAAAAAAAGGAAATAGCCATTTGTGCAACATTACGAGTACCTAACTTATTTGCCTCTATTGCTAAACTGCAGGTATGCTTAATTTTAGGTGCCCGTCATCCCAGTGAGGTATTATTTTAATTGAGGTATACTTTTATGTTTCGCGTTGCCAGTGCTGACGTGACTCTAGACATAATTCAGTTCTTGAGTCATTGCTGACGTTATACGTTCGTTAAGTCACACTCCCAAACCACTGTACGATTTTCCGTAATATGGTCATTACACTGATTTTAAAAATAGTTAGGATTTACGCATGTAATGACCTATTTTTAAAACCGCTTTTATCAGCTTCGCGTGTGTCTATCTATCTATGTAACGGAATATTTTAATGTAATTTTCACCAATTTGTAAACGGCCGATTGACTTCAAAATTTGTAAATTTTTTTATAGGATAAGGATTACAAACGAGCACACAGTCCACGTGACGGTAAGTGGTTGCTGTGGCCAATAAACATTACATTCATCCTCGACTACGAATCAAAATGCAGTTGCGTTGTCACCCGTGAGGACTAAAATGGAATGCCTCGTTTCCGGTAACAGGCCTCTCCGGTTCCTACACTCACCATACGAAACATAGCAGCATTAAGCTGCTATTTTACGTTGGTATTCTGTGAGAGCGTGGTCCTTCCCCGGTCGAGCCGACCCATTCGTGCTACTACTATACTAATAATATAGCTGCGGCATGGCTCTACCACTACAGTCAAGAGTCACAATCAACATTTAAACAGCTTTACGGACTCCTTACTTCTTTATAACCCTCTCAGAAGTGGGAAGAAGCCTGTTTGCAGACTGAGACTGACCATGATATACATCTCGAGATCTCTAAAACAATTCACCTGATTCACTTGAAATATAGTAACATTACTCATTTCACAATGTATACGCTCACTAAGAATGGATTTTGCGATAGTCCATCAAAAAATATTTTTCTTGATAAGTATGTCACACTCACATCTAACTTTAAATAATTCATTTATAGAGTAATGTATACGCTTTTACAACAATATCCCAGAAAATGTACAAATTTATCATTAAAACAAGTTTAAATGTTTTATTAAAAAAAATTGTACAAAAAGGATTATTATAATATAAATGAAAATAACCCCTGGGAATGAGGTGATCGCCACCATGCTGGTTGTATAAAAATTCATACAAAAATTTTACAAAATTAATTTATTGTAAATTAAAATATGTTTTAAAAAAACTTTTTTTCTTGCTGGTTCTTCACAGGACAGAGGTTTTTGCGGATCAGTGGTAAAATAAAAAATGACTTTCAATAAGTACTATACAATTATCTATATTGAATAAAAATCATCCATTTCATTTGCTTTCAAATCATTAATTTCAGTTCATAAAATATGATCGTGTGCCCAGCTAAACGAGTGGGTATCGGCTTGATATAAATAAAGATAGTAGTCTATTTTATTTTTAAGATTTTCTAACTATTTATATTTACGTCTAATGACAGACATGATTTCTGACATTTCATTTCGACGTTCTATATATACCTAGCATACCTCGAAACGCGAAGAGGAAATATTGAACTTTATTATCGACTTGTCAAGGTCACGCACACATTGTCAAGGTTGCGTTCTACGTGTAATATATAAATCAATGTTCTACGCGCTCTAATTAAACCTGGCTTAATATTTTTATACTTAGTTATTTTTCCCTCTGTCGTCTCTTACGACATTCACGGGATGATATCATCATCATCATCATTACAGCCCTTCACAAGTCCACTGCTGAACATAGGCCTCCCCCAAGTAATGCCACAAAGCACGGTCCTGAGCCACCTGCATCCATCGACTTCCTGCATGTCTTACCAGGTCGTCACTCCATCTAGTGGGGGGTCGCCCTACACTACGCCTACCGGTACGAGGCTGCCACTCGAGAACCTTTCTTCCCCATCGGTTATCGGTTCTTCGAGCTATATGGCCGGCCCATTGCCACTTCAGCTTACTAATCCGTTGGGCTATGTCACTCTGGTTTTACTGCGGATATCCTCATTTCTGAGTCTATCACGCAGTGAAACTCCGAGCATAGCCCTCTCCATAGCTCGCTGATATGTGGTAGTGGATATCCTTACACCGCAACTACTAGGTAATTATCTCTTATAAACGTCAAAATCTACACTGATTCGCGGAAACAACACTTACAAATAAAACCGACAATAATCTCTGTGGTTTTGTCATTTTTGTACTTTATTTTTAAGTTTCTCTGTACCTTTGACAAAATCAGAAAACGACAATTAAATAGGCGGCGACACGTGCACTCACTCACTTCAGCCATCCGTGGTGTTCGTGTTTACCCTTGCATCCATTGTATTGCATTGTATTTAAAATACGAGAGCATCTATAAGGAAATATTAGGTTGAGGTGCACATCAATTTCGACATTTTTTAATCATTACTGTTTAAAGAAAATTTGCCGTGGTAGTGATTTCTTATATTTACGCGAACACTACACATTGATTAAAACTACTTTTACGGATTTTATCGCGTCGTCGTCGCGTAAAAGTAGTTTTAATCAATGTGTAGTGTTTGCGTAAATATAAGAAAACATGTAAACCAGTACGGACTGGAAATAGCAAATAAAATATGCCGATTAGAAGATCTAAAGAACAAGCGCGCAAGATACATAACAGTTTTAAATTTCTTGAAGAGATGCAGAGATCATAATCTCATACCTACGTGTGGCAAGATATCCACTAAAAAACACATTCGAGGAAGCGCTAAGATCTTAAGCAATAAAATCTGTAAAAGTAGTTTTAATTAATAGCCGTGGTATCTCAAAACGCTCACTCTAAAAATAAAACTCTCGCTATAAATTTCATACTACACGAGCAATCCGGGTTTGGTCCGCGCCGGCACCTTTGAAATTGTTAAATGCAATTTTAAGTGCTGATTTACCACGTGCTTGGCGGTGACGAAAAACATTATGAGGAAACTTGCATGTCTATGAAATACACATCAAATAGGGTTGCGATTAGTTTGAAAAATTAAATCTTTATTGTTGCGGTAGAGGCTATATTATAATTTCTTCTTCTTTTTACATTCTTTACTTAAAAATATAGAATTAGAATATAAAACGATAAAACAAATTCAATTGTTGTTTTTTTCATACAAAAAGAAATTGAATCCAAGTCCAAGCTTACGCTCATTCAGAAATTGGACTTAGTCAATTTTAACGGTTTTATAATATTTTTTCGAGAAATGTTGTTTTTTTTATAGGATAGGGTGACAACAGAGCGCACAGACCACCTGATGGTAAGTGGTTACTGTGGCACATAGACACATAGTACATATATAATCATATATAATACATATATAATCGAGGATAGATTACATTTGATTGTAATCTATCCTCGATTACAATCAAAATGCAGATGCGTTGTCACCCGTGAGGACTAAGATGGAATGCCTCGTTTCCGTTAAAAAGGGTATCCGGTTCTCTACACTCACCATACGAAACACAGCAGCATTAAGCTACTATTAGACGCTGGTATTCTGTGAGAGCGTGGTACTTCCCCGGTAGAGCCGACCCTTTTGTGCTACAACTATACTACTGATATAACTGCAGCATGGCTCTACCACGTACTACGTAAAACACGTTGTGATTGAAAAAATGCCAAGAGGATTGTCAGATGTTTTACGAGCGGGAATTGTAACTTTGAGGGAAGAAGGTTAACCCACGAAAGAAATAGCACGCATAGCTTCTGTATCCCAATATTGTGTCGTAGCCACGTTGCAGAGGTACCACGGCATGGATAATTTAGCTGAGCGATCCCGGACTGACTTCTGACTGCTGCTCAGAAGCGCTATATCAGATTGCTGGCAACACACAATCAGCGCCACTACAGTAAAAGCAAGAATGCGGGGGCAGCCTCTGGACTTGAAGTTAGGACTCAGATCATTCGGAATTGCTTACACCAGGCTGGACTACCAGCACGGTTACGAGCACAGATCTTGGCGAGCACCTCTGAATTCACGCCAACGCCAGCGACGGAGATTGCAGTAGGATCAAAAGGAAAAGAGTTTTATATTTTAATTTCAAACAGTGTATTTCTATTTATAAAAAGACATAACATAAATGCTTTATCTTGATAAAGTTAAATTTTAAAAATATATCAGTTTTTGCTAGTGATCACAAACTTTTTTTGATGTGTCTGTATAAGCTGTAACTAACTAACTAACTATGGTGTAAAGGCAGGAATTATTATTTCTAAATATGGGAAAGTCGCCACGTGATAGTTGCATCTCTCCATATTGTGCGATCTCATAATAAGCGTATATCACGACAGCCTGGACAATATAACTTGAACACCTTGAGACAAAAAAACTAGTATCTATATAGGACACAAAGTGTAATGCAGTGTTTGCACAGTTATTTTTTAATGGTTACTGACAGATGATAAACAAAAACTAAAACAAGATACAAGTATTGAAAGAAATATGCAATGTGCTCACCCGGTTATAGCATAGTAAAAACAGAATAGTAGAATTTCTCCCGCACCGCGCGAGACTTAAATGCCTACTGTTGCAGGGTTGTCAGTCTTTTTGTTTAACAGCTAAGTCTCATTTAGTTTTATAATTAGTTATAATATTTACAAACATAATACGTATGGATACGTACACACCTATGCATCAATTTGTTAATCATTTATTAAGTTTCCTCTCAAAGAATAAATTTTTGTCGAAAAAAAAAGTCAGTTTTACATAACAACAAATGCCAAATAACTAAAATACGAGTAAAATTACACTGAGCATATATGGTGTCAGCTCAGATTTAATGTTTAAAATTAATTTGATCTGATGTGATATGATAGATAATAATTAATGTACTTATGAGGTATGTATCTCTGTATAGATATAGTAATATAACCTATTAATAAAAAGCTAATTTACCCAAACAAACACATATAATAATTTATTTTACAAAAAAGAGAAAATAAAACGAAAAAAGACTGTTAGCAAAATTTTATAAAAAGTCTACAAAGTCTCAAAGAAAGCTGATTGCGGAGCGCGGCGGTAGGCGTCCCCGACTCAGCCCGTTCTTTCCGACTGAGCAAGGAACGTGGCGTGCGTACTGTGGCTCGTGCGTACGAGTTCGTACGCACGTGCAGTGCCAGGCACGCACACATATTAGGAGCATTCGGAACATTTCTTAGAACATAGCCTATTATTCTGTTTTTACTATGTTTATAGGCAACCACAGCCAACACAGAGTAATGTTGCGAAAGGTTAAATAACTTAAAATTTCGTAGTACAGTAGCAAAATTGGGTATTCATGAGAATTTAATAATTTACATTTATCATCTAAATAAAGTAACATTTTTCTTCTGAAATAATTTAAACTGTCATTGAAAATATCCAACTCTGATGGCCTAGAATCTAGATATATCATTAAAATTCTGGATAATGCTGAATTAAGACCGAGGTTAGTCTTGTGGAGTGGGACCAGAAACAGCTTGTAGACATTAAAACAAGGTAATCTGCTTGGAGCATTAATGTTAACCATTTCCAGTAATTGAGGACAGACAATGTTATTATTGCACAGTTTGCAGAGAAAGCATAAATCAAAAAATTTGCGCCTGTTAATTAAGAAAGACAGAGAGAAATGTTTTAGCCGTTTAGCATATGAACTTAAGGAACGATGATGGTTAAATTTCAATACACGAGTCGTTACTCTTTATTTCACCTCGACACCTTGGTGATGTTTCACATACATAATTTGGTTTGTGAAAAACACTTAGATCTAGAACTATTATTTATAGGCCATACATTAAACTTTTTCATGGAGTAATCGAACCCGCGGCCCATATGGCCAAATGCCAAAGCCAAATACTCAGCCACTGCGGCAACGGTACCGAAAAATTTATATAATCATTAGAATAAACATAGATATGATCATTAAGCATTTTCCGTATCTTTATTATAACTTGGCATTTCTGTAGAGCTAAACTATTCTGATCTGCTTGACTCACTGGCGCTGCAAAAAGGTTTGAATATTCTAATATTCCTTTGCATATTCTATCGCATCTACTACGGAGAGTGTTAAGAAGGATTGTTCGGACCAATTCCAGACGCTCAATTTCACCATCGCACATCGCGACAAAATGCGCAATAGATACCATCCTTACCATTTGGATGATTGGTGGTCCACCACTGTGTGATTAACATGAAGTTTTCTTCCTCGCACAACTTCCTTGTGGAATCGACTACCAGCAGAGGTTTTACCGGACCGTTACGACTTAGAGACCTTCAAGAAAAAAGCCTACTCTTTTTTAAAAGGCCGGCAACGCACCTGCGAAGGTAGTCACCGTCTGGTCTTTGTTTCCCGCCTTTTATATAAAAAAATCAGCATATATGTAATATGTAAAGAAGTACAGTATTGCTCGCCACGACGCTCATAACAATGACTTTTGTTCGTCGTTGTCGGTAGTTTGTTATCAGAGCTTAATCGAAACTGCAAACAATAACGATAACGGAGATTAAACTTCCGGATTATATAACTGGTTAAAACTAACCTAAATTACTAAACCAAGATCGAAGATTAGCACGGTAGCTTGCGATGGAATTTTATACGTGGTAGAGCTATGCTGCAGTTATATTAGTAGTATAGTTGTAGCACGAATGGGTCGGCTCGACCGGGGAAGGACCACGCTCTCACTGAATACCAGCGTGAAATAGTAGCTTAACGCTGCTGTGTTTCGTATGGTGAGTGTAGAGAACCGGAGACCCTTTTTACTGGAAACAAGGCATTCCATCATAATCATCAGGGATGACAACGCATCTGTATATTGATTCGCAAACGAGGATAGATGTAGCTGTGTATGGGCCACAGCAACCACTCACCATCAGGTGGACTGTGTGCTCGTTTGTCACCCTTATCCTATAAAAAATAAATATAAAAATAGATTTTATTTAGCATTAGCCATTGGTTCGCCTGGTTCACCCGACTTCGCACGGGTGGTTTCTGGGTGCCGACAAAAGGGTCACCTACCAGGTCCAATCGTGAATCTAAACTATCCAGGAACCGACTCAAACACAAAAATTGATAGGGTATTGGTTTGGGATTGAAATGAGTACCGAAGGTGAGAATTGGGTTTGGGGTCATGTGAGCAAATTTCGAAGAGGGGAGGGGGTGTTGGGTTGGGGTGGACTGTTCTCTACCCGTTAGGGTGTTGGATCACACCAAATAATATCATCAAAATCGGTCCAGCTGTGTAGGTGGCGTTCAGTGACGAACACATGTCCAGAAGAATTATATATTATTAACCTCTCAGTCCCCAAGCGGTCGAATCCGACCGCGTCGCTATTATTAAGATGGATTAAAAGTAATATATGAGTTATCACTGGTTCTGGAAAACCTTGCTCTGGGAAAACCAACAGGAAACACACAGGGACTTTTGAGAGTGAAGAAATAGAGAGTGAACTTATGCATGCGCATACACTCGTGCACTATAACCCTGTCCTGCGCAGATGGCTAGTATCCGTTGAGACTGGCCGCCGTGACAGAAATTAGTTCTTAAAAACATTATAATGTTAGAGTGAACTATCTAATAATCTAGTTCACAATGATTACAGTAGCCCATAAACAAAGTCACATACTTTAAAAAATTACAACATAGGTGCGAGGAGTAAGATGAAATACCTGACAGCTTGTAATTACACGGGGTCGTTGAATCCTCAAATGCAAACTGGGACTGGTAACGAGTAGAAAAATGATTGAGATCGTGGTTACAACCGAGAAAGACTCCTAGACTAGAAGCCTGATTAAGATGTCTTTATGGTGATGTTCTTCTGGTTGATTTCGACCGATGCGACAACAAACGTTTACGTGTGTAGTGAAAAATATCAGAAAAAATATATACGTGGTTGCGCCAAGCTGCAGCTATATTATCGTAGCACGAGTAGGTCGGCTCGAAGGACCACGCTCTCACAGTCAATACCAGCGTCAAATAGCAACTTAATACTGCTGTGTGTCGTATGGTGTGTGTAGATAAGCGGAGAACCTTTTTTACTGAAAACGAGGCATTATATCTTAGTCATAAAGGGTGACAACGCATCTGCATATTGATTTTTTAATCGACGATAGATGTCTATGGGCCGCAGCATTCACTTACCATCAGCTGCACTAGGCTTCTTTGTCAACTTGATTCTATAAAAAACCAGTTCATGCTGTACACGGGCCTTTTTTAAGATCAGTATCACTTGTATTAGATACGTGACTAACTAAACATATTTTATGATCACGTGAAATGCACGATCGCTTGACGCGTATGTGTGACGCTTTTGTGTTAAATGTAGTAACTTAATTAACAAGACCGAAGTAACTATAACGTGAAATAAAAATGGCGATTGTTAAGACGGAAGCACAGTAAAATTTTCAACCTTGACAATACGTTAGAACACCGATGGAACCAGTCCATTAATATGGGGCATATGTACGCTGAAACCCCTACATCCCGCTGCACTGATTTTCAATTCGAATAGCAGATGATGTAAAAATTAGAATTTCGGGTTTCGGAGACTAAAAAATTTATTTATTCATTCATTTATGATATAAATTTTACAATCCAACTATAATTACAGGGAAACGTAATTCGATAGTGTAGTCTACTTAAATATATTAAATTAAAAAGCCAAAATATGGCGCTTTCAAACTTGTTTCCTGAACAAGAGAATAAATCAATCGAAATCAGTTAAATCAACCACAAGTAAAATGATGATGATGATAGTACGAATACATTGGATGACCTTTTTTACCGTCTGGAAAAACATGTGAATGGAGTAGAAGCCTATTGCACTGATATTTTACAAAAAATAAGCCCTTTACAGGTTCAATATTGAACATACGCCTGTAGTTAATAATTTCATATAAACTGTTTTAAATTAGAAGAAAAAAGTACCCGATTGCACAGTGATGTATTTTATACAAATTATTGCATCTGAATGTTCTCGTAACTTTTACATAAACACGATTTTCATAGAATATTTATTGCGGCCATTGAGCTATTATGTACTACGTACTAGAGGAGACACTGCATTCAGCTACTCTGTTCCACTCAACTGCGGTGCATGCACCGCACTTTAATCAGTCACTCGCTAGGCGTTTGTAGAGTTGTCACGTGTTGTGTTGATAACTATATACATACACTATTAGGTATTGCACAAATAATTCAAGAAATGTCATTAAAACCAAGGTATTACTTTTCATCGGTTAATAAGATACTTAATCAATAAAAAAAGTATTATAAATTAATAATAAAACAAATTATTCCTAAGACGCCATCTCGTTCAGATGCGACATTTCTGTGGGTACTTAAGTATAGGACGAATACATTATTAAACACATTTTTTTGTAGAAACGTATATAAGTTATTATAATTAAGCTAAATTTTTCATGTTTAAATCTGCTTATTATTCTTTTATTTTATTTTTAGGTTTCCACTTCAAAGTCAAAGTGGAATTAATTCGTCCATTTTTAATTCTCGCGTGCCCAGCATTTATGAACGATTATTTACAGCATTTATGATTCTAATTTAATTAAATATATTTGTAATTTAAATTTTATGTTAATAAGTTTTGTTAGACATACATTTAGTATGTTTTTTTATATTTGACATAGATACCTTTTAAAATATTCGGATAAAAATATCATTAAAATGTAATTGTGATATAATATTATGTAATATTATATTAAAGAAACAAATATAATATACAAAATAAGTGACAAAATTTAAATATTGTTCTCGATATAATTTAGCTATTTAACAATACAATCTACTATTACCTACGGATCATTCTACCTATGTTTATTCCATGATAAAAAAAACCAAACGCGCTAACACAGAGTAGCGCAGGTTTTTGTTTGAGATAGCTGTTCTAGTACGTAAGTACATATTACTTCAATGATTTCGGCCGCAAGTTTTTGACAGTTGATGTCCGCCATTTTTTTTGCTAACGTCATATGTAATAATCCCCGCGTCTGAAAATCTGACAACTAGTTTACACATATCAACCAAAATGTCCGTTACCGTTCCAGTCTGTTGAAGTCCACTGCTGAAAATAGGTCTCCCCCATGAATTGCATAACAGTGGAGATTTTGCCATAGTGGCCACGTTTGGCAGAGGGATTGGCAACCGCAGTTTTTTATTTTTTTGTTTTGGAAGGATGCTACTGCCCATCTCCTGTTTTAATTCCCATGCATTCATGGTTCACTCTGCTATGCCATAGTTGCCACGCTTGGCAAGCGGGTTGGCAACTGCGGTATTTTTTATACTTTAGTCATTATTAGAGTAACGCTGCTGCCATCCTCCTGAGTGGTGGAAATTCTGACACCACCACTACACGGTGAACAAAATATCAGCCTCCTATAATGTTTGGCTACAGTTGATAAAAAAGTAACATCGATAAAGAGCAAAATTACATTTGTAAAATTAGACATTTAAAATGTACACTTATTTGAATGTCTTTGCATAAAATTATTGTAGCCAAAAACACTATAGGTGCTACTCTCTTTATTTTGTGATCATACCTTTTCTTTTTATAGTTTAAAGTTGACAAATGAGCACACAGTCCACCTGATGGTAAGTGGATCCTGTGGCCCTTAGACATCTACATTAAGAAGCAAAATGCTAATGCGTTGTCACCTCTCTGGTATGCCTCGATTCTACTAAGATGGTATGCCTCGATTCTAGTAAAACGGGTCTCAGGTTCTCTACACTCACCATACGAAACACAGCAGTATTAAGCTGTTATTTTACGCTGGTGTTCTCTGAGAGCGTGGTCCTGCCCAGGTCGAGCCGACCCATTCGTGCTACAACCATAATATGCTGCAGAGTGGCTCTACCTGCTTCTATGTAACTAATATCGCTGTATACCGATCCAAAATATAAATTAGGAACAATGTTAAAATGGCTATTGTGTCTTGGATCAGTTCTGCGTTATTACGTCTAAATATACAGAATACCAGCGTAAAATACCAGCTAAATGCTGCTGTGTTTCGTATGGTGAGTATAGAGAACCGGAAAATCTTTTACTGTAAGTGGCCTCACTTTAAACCTAAATTTAATCTTCAAGTAAGTATTCTTAATCTTAACGTTACGATATGCTTGGCACAATGGTAATGGACTGATGGCGAAGTATCCATAAAAAATGTTAAACTTAAATTCAAAAAGCCAGATTCTAATGCAAGAGTAATGACCTCTGTGACAAACCTATTTAGGTAAATCTTTCCGGAAATCCTGTCATATTTGGCGTAATACTGAAGGTATTTTTCGTTTTTTGAATCCATTGGGCTATTTTATACGTGGTAGTGCCACGCTTCAGCTATATTATGGTTGTAGCACGAATGTGCCAAGACCAAGACAAGTGCCTTGACCAAGGGAGGACCACGCTCTCACAGAATACTAGCGTAAAATAGCAGCTTTATACCGCTGTGTTTCGTATGATCCGGAGACCCTTTTTTACTGGAAACGTTCTATTCCATCTTATACCTCAGGAGTGAGAGCGCATCTGCATTTTGATTCCTAATTGAAGATAAATGTATATGTATATGGGCCACAGCGTCCACACACCATCAGTTGGAATGTACTCGTTTGACACTCTTATTCTACAAAAAAATATATATTTTTTATTTTTAACAGTCTTTTTAATCAATTGTTATTTATTTTGTGTTCATGGTTTAAATTGATTAGTCAAATTCCGCGACAGATTCGTGAAATATTCGGCATGGTCGCGTCCGTTTTGGCGTTGAATCAATATCCGCTGTCGACCTTGGCTCGCACCAACGGTCGCGGACACTATTCTGTTGCTTGACGTAATTCACAAGCGGAAGCGAGTTATAGAATAGAATGCAGTAATTTATATTCAAGAAAAGAGTCTACTCTTTTTTTTTAGGCCGTCAACGCATATGCAATTCCCATTGCGTTGCAGTTGTTCATGGGCATCAGGTGAGCCGCATGCTCGTTTGCTCTCTCTTATATGAAAAATAATATTCGCCATAGATAATTAAATAATAATTGTTTAAAGTTACTTTTTTACTTTTACCACTGCACTGGTTTGGAAAAAACCTCTGTTTTGCGAAGAACCAACAAAAACCCAGCGAGGCTTCGTAAAGAATTACTGGACTACAGCGGTTAACGTATGTTTTATGGAAAAAGAATAACAAATCCATCAGACAGTCCACCTACTGGTAAGTGGGTACGGTGACTCATTGACATTTACATTTTCGTTTACTTAGGCACGAGACCCAAAGTTATCGTGCAAAACTTGCTTGACGTGTTTAATGTGGCCAGGTGTTTACTGCCACAGACCTGCGACACAATGAATGAGTGAAGCCAGCCATAGTTGGGCGTGTGCCTGCTGTTCTACCATATATCTGAAGTGTCACTGATAAGATTGGCTACATCTTGATGCATGCTTCCATGAAAACATACTTCACGCTGCCGTAAAAGATTAGTCGGTTTTTACCATCAGTCAAGTGTATTCCCTCTACAAGATGCAGGAGCATACAAGCTTGATTGTGAAAGTGGTCTCTTATACAAAATATCAATTAAAACCCACGTAAAAGAACACAAAGCTGATATGAAGAATCTACACTCTGGAAAGTCTGTAGTCTGGGAACACTTACAGAATTACGTCATTACATCAGAGTTGATTCCTTCCAATGATGATTTGCGTGGCTATTGATATCACAAAACATCCTAATTTCAATAAAGAAGATGGCTGGGTGTTACCATCTACTTGGGATCTTATAATAAATAAAATTAAATCCCAACCCAAGCATACAATTGCAAGACTTCAAGATACTATAAGGCTCATTCTGCGTAGATCGGACCCAAAATTACTAATTTTAAACTGAAGGTAGCCGTGGTTAACTATGAATTTACGAACTATGGGTGCTATAAAGTACCCGAAACGGGACAGGACATGAATTGAAAATAAGTTAATAAACGCGATAAAATATGTGATATTTAGTTTCAATTAAAGTATTGTTTTCTTTTTATAGGATAGGATGACAAACGAGCACACAGCCCACCTGATAGTAAGTGGTTGCTGTGGCCCATAGACATCTACATCTATCATCGATTGAGAATCAAAATGCAAATGCATTGTCACCCGGTGTGTTAATTGTGTAACATATATGATTTTAAACGTTGGGTTACTTGCTGGTTCTTCCCAGTACAGTGATATTTGCTGAATCACTAGTAAATTAAACATAATAGTGATTTTCATTAAGGTGCGGTTTGAGCAAAATGTCGCGCTAGTCGTTATTTGAGAGGACTTTAGGAGCTATCTTCTTATTATTAAAAAGACATATCATCTAATAAAAAATCTATGAAATTTCTACATAATCTTGATTCCATAATAGCCAATTTCATTTTTTAAAAGGAGTTAATACTTGATGAACTTCCTACAACTAAACCATAGACATGCGAAATAATTACTTTTATTATTTTTTTTTTTTTTTTTTTTTTTTTTTTTTTTTTTTTTTTTTTTATTTTGATTTTTTTTTTTTGTGGTGTGGAGGGGGGGTTGGCCTTGTCTGTTTTATTTATGGGCTCAAGCGCTTACTAGCGCTAAAATAGTTTTCGGCCAGGACACGATTGCTACTTCAGTAGCGCTGACACAATCCGCCATTTTGCTTATTTAATTTGTTTGTTTTGAAGTAGATTTTATAAGTTGTTTTTTTGCAATATTAGTTTTAAGTAATATAATGACATGAATAGACATATACATGTTATTAAAAATTCATTATTGGTAAGTTTTTAATATGAATACTTCACAAAAATATATTTAAATTAGGTTAGGTTCCCCGGTTAAAACTAGCATCGTGTCCTAGAGGAAAATAGCTACTTACGATTTGACAGCGCTTACCGCTTACGATCGCCATTTTGCTTACAAGCGCTTGCTAGCGCTTTTTTCTGCCAAACGCACCCATTCGCTTATCACTTATAGTATGCTGCTAGCTTCCGAAAGTTTATGTAACCTTCGTACGTATTAATAGATCACACCGTGTGAAATGGATAGATCGACCGCAACCATTTCTACACATTGTTGCAAAAAAAAAAGAAATGGTCTATAATCGTCCCAGATTAGACACATAATATGTACCTACAATCATTAAAATTTATTACTGCCTGGTCGGTAAAGTAGTCGTTAACGTGGGTGCTGCTCATGATGGTCGGGTCAAAATCAGTCATTGGTTTTTTGGGGGATAGGGTGACAAACGAGCACACAGTCCATCTGATAGTAAGTGGTTGCTGTGGCCCATAGACACCTACATCTATACTCGATTACGAATCAAAATGCGTTGTCACCCGTGAGGACTAAGATGGAATGCCTCGTTTCCAGTAAAAAGGGTCTCCGGTTCTCTACACTCACCATACCAAACACAGGAGCATTAAGCTACTATTTTATGTCGGTATTCTGTGGGCCTTCCCCGGTCAAGCCGACCTATTAGTGCTACAACTATACTACTAATATAACTACAACGTGGCTCTTCCACGTATTTTTCTGTTAAGAAATTCTCAGTAGCATCCCGGTGTCAGGTTGTTGGTGGTTTTTCACCGCCATGCCTCGGAAAGTACGTCAAGGCATTGCCATCGGACTATGAGAGTGAGGCGACAGAGAGTGCGCTTGCGCATACACTTGTGCACTATAATCCTGTCCTGTGCAGATGGCTGGTCTCCGTTGAGACTAGCCACCGTGACCGAAATTAGTATTATATTTTTCAGCCGGCTTCAAACAAAGGAAGAGGTTTACAATTCCACTGTAATTTCTTTTTGTGTGTATGTAACGCGATGTCTTCGTCAACTGTGAACTGACTATTACGATTCCTTCTATTTTTTAAATATACATCAGAGGTGGTGGCGACAGCATTTTTATTATTAGAAAGACGCTGCTGCCCGTATCCTGTTTAGTTTCCCTCTATCGCCTCTTACGACACCCACGGGATGATATGGGGTAGTGGATATTTTACACCGCCACTACGCGATGAATATATGGAATGGTTATGGGAAGTAACGTACACATGGTAGAGCCAGCTATATTATTATATAGGGTAGGACCACGCTCCCACAGAATACCAGCGTAAAATAGCAGCTTAATACTGCTGTGTTTCGTATGGTGAGATTAGAGAACCGGAGACCCTTTTTACTAGAAACGAGGCAATCCATCTTTGTCCTCACGGGTTACCAACGCATCTCTTAATCGAGGATAAATATAGACGTATATGGGCAACAAAATTCACTTACCATCAGGTGGGTTATGTGCTTACTTGTCACCTTTATTCTATAATACATAAACACTTACGCCTGTCACCCAGAGGGGTAGGCAGATGCTACGGACTTCCATTTGGCACGATCCTGACATACCTCTTTCGCCTCCTTTACATCCATATATCTACGCATACATGCTCGTCGGTTAAGGGTACTTCTAACGTGGCCCATTTTCAAATTATCGCCAATTTGGTCGATAAACTTTTTTCCTAGGTCGTCCTTTCCCGACTCTGTCTTCACATCATTCTTTCTACATGACCAAACCACCGAAGCATTCCTTTCTTAATCCTGGTCACAACATCATCTTGCATACCACATTTAACTCTATCACGCGATTTCTCACCCTGTCATTCAGATTCAACCCGTACTCCTTAAGGACCGCATTTCTACAGCATTTATTCTACTTTCGTGCATTTTCTGCCACACCCAGCTTTAACTACCATACATTAAAGTAGGGACTAACACAGCATTATAAATTACCATACATGTCTTTTTTGACACATTCTGGTTCTTCATAATAGAGTGTAGTGCCCCATTCACTCTATTCCCTGCATTTACTCGTCGTTCTATATCCTTATTATATCTACCATCCCTGCTAAATACACATCCCAAATACACAAACTCATCCACTTGCTCAATTAACTCTCCTTCTATTCTTATTTCACATACCGTTTTGCTTTCTTCTCTTTCAAAAACCATCACTTTCGTCTTACTTGCGTTCACTTTCATTCCCCTTTCTTTTAATTCCCAGTTCATTAATGTAACCATCATTTGCAACTCAGCCGCCGATGACGCAAATATGACTTGATCATCGGCATACAAAAGGCATTTGACGGTTAACTCGCCCATTCTTAACCCACATTCTTCGTCTTTCAAAGTTTGCAAACACCTGTCCATAAATAGGTTGAACAGCCAAGGGGAAGCTACACAGCCCTGTCTGACACCTTTTTGGATGCCAAACCAGTCCGAGTAGACCCCATTGATCCTGACACAAGCACTAGAGTCCCTATAAAGAGACCTTAATGCCTGTATCAAACCTATTATTATTATTATTTATTTATTTATTCTATTTAAAAAAATAATTGACCAGTAGAGAGGGAGATAAGGTGGACGTGAACTGCGAAATCATTTACAGCCCCTTCTTGTCTCCAGGTATTTGAACATGCATACTCGGCGGGAATGCATCCCGACGACATCCTGGATAGCATCGCGTCAATGCGCCCCATCGCTGGGGTCGAGGAGCTCATCTCGACCCTGGCTGCTAACGGCTGGGACGTGGTGGTGTTGACGGATGCCAACAGTATCTTTGTTAACCACTGGCTGAAGACTCACGGTTTGCAGGTGAGCCCTGATGAGGAAAATCGACGATCTTACGATGTGTCAGTGTTTATTGTTGTCTTATTTATCACTTAGCTATACGATTCAAGCTGTAACATCCTATTTCACCCCCTCAGGGGTTGAATTTTCCAAAGTTCATTCTTAGTTGGTGTTTACGTCGAGAAAGGAGTATATCAACTCAGTCGGGCGCACATTTTTGGAGATCTATTGATGATTGAGTGAGTCATTGGTATTTCGCTTACATATATCTATACTGGATGACCTTTTTACCGTCTGGAAAAAAATAGTGTGTAACATGTGAAAGGAATAGAAGCCTATGGCACTGATATCTTACAAAAAGTAAAAACAAAAATGTTGAATTAAATACATAAATAAATTAAAATCCATCGAAATTCAAATTATATCCACCCTAGCATGTGACCCTACGAAGTGATAAGGTCAAAGATGCCTATCTTAATATATATAAATTACGTATCACGTTGTTTGTCCGCGATGGACTCCTAAACTACTTAACCGATTTTAATCAAATTTGCACACCGTTTGCAGTTTGGTCCAACTTGAGAAATGGGATAGTTGTTTTTGTCCATGAGTGACCCACAATTTTTTTTGCGAATTTAAGGATTTTTAATAGGACATGACGGTCGTGGAAAAGGGCAGAACTACGTCTGCCTGGCAAGCTAGTTAAATTTATTTTATTGCCGTTCGTAAAGTAGGGTGCATACGATTTGAATTTCGATAGATTTTAATTTATTTATTTAATTCAAAATATTTGTTTTGTTTTTTGCAATATATCATTGCCATGGGCTTCTACTCCGTTCACATGTTACACCCTATTTTTTTCCAGACGGTAAAAAAGGTCATCCAGTATAGACGGTAGCTGAGCGATGTATTATGAGAGTGAGAGATTAAGATTGCACTCGTACACTATAATTCTGTACTGCGTAGTTTTTTTTAATAATTTGAGCTGTTATCAGGAAGAATACCTGTTACTTTGTGATCATCTGCGCAACAAATAGGTTTACCTTAGTCCTGAGTTACACTTACATCTGGTTAGCTTAAAATTACTAGCCTTCATTGCTTTCTATTAATGTTACGAAACAATCTTGAATGAACAATATCCTATTCTATTCTCTAACGGTCACGGCAAAACCTTCAATTGGATAAACAATGAGAAAAATGAGTCTCTCAAAGAATGTCTCAAACAATACTTAATAGAATCAGGTAATCTTTGCATAAATCCGTATATTAAAGTTGTTAAAAATTAATTAGCTAACGTGTTCATTCATCGCTTTTTTATATCATTGGGTGACAAACGAGCACACAGTCCACCTGATGGTAAGTGGATGCTGAGGCTCATAGACATCTACATTTATCCTCGATTAGAATCAAAATGCAAATGTGTTGTCACCCTTGAGGACTAAGATGGAATGCCACGTTTCCATTATTTTTAATTACACTCACCATACGAAACACTGCAGCATTATGATGCGATTTCACGCTGGTATTCTGTGAGAGCGTGGTCCTCCCCCGGTCTAGCCGACTCATTCGTGCTACAACTATAATATAGCTGCAGCGTGGCTCTACCACGTTGAATTCTATGTGAGCGTGACCGTATCGGAGTCGATTCGAATTTCAAAGAGCATCTTGTTACAGACAATACATTTGCATCGTGGCTTCATCACGTACATTAATGTGCTCCGGACCGAATCTCGGTAATTTGCGCAGGACAGAGTTATATCGCAGCGGTGTATACGCAAGCATAGGGGATCTCTCTATCCCCTCACTGATGTGGCCGTGATAGGAAAAGGGGAGATCTCCCGCCGGGCAAGGTGTTACGCCCGGGGAGCGGCCAACGCTCCGTGCGATAGGTCGGAGATGTTCTATATATACTGTTTGTGATTCGGAATGGTGATAGCGTGATTTAGGCTTCGGTGTGTTTCGCTTGCGGCGCGACGACAGCGCCGCCACATCACCCCCCTGCTTAGACTGGAAGTCGATAGTGCAGTCTCGTTGTCGACGAATGTGCAAGTGCGAGGATATTGCCTTGTAGTCTGCGGTGAGTCGAGAAGAAGGCAAGTAATCTGTGAGAGTGCCGTGAAGCAGAGGCGAGCAGTAAGGCTCAGAGCCGTGCCGAACACTGTTGCGCAGAGAGTAGCTTGAAGGAACAGGAAGCATTATTATTTCAGCGCTGCGATAAACCTTGTGAAGCTAGATGGGCTTGCAGGATATGAAGACACGATATCTGCTCGGGAGCGAATGGGTGGGGTATTCTATGACGATGATGAAGCTTGAAGTTTCCGAAGGTTGTTGGTTGCGTGTTCAGATCACGTTGGGTGGTCACCACTGTGGCTGTGGTAGGAAAATGGGGAGATCTCCCGCCGGGCAAGGTGTTACGCCCGGGGAGCGGCCAACGCTCCGTGTGATAGTTCGGAGATGTTCTTTTTTTTTTTTTTTTTTTTTTTTTTTTCTTATTTTTGTTTTTTTTTTTTTTTTTTAATTTTTTTTTTTTTTTTTTTATTTATTTTATTTAAATATTTTTATTATTATTTTTTTTTTTTTATTTGTTTTTTTTTTTTTTGTGTGTTCTTGGAGTCGAGGGAGGCTATATATACTGTTCATGATTCGGAATGGTGATAGCGTGATTTAGGCTTCGGTGTGTTTCGCTTGCGGCGCGACGACAGCGCCGCCACACTGACACTTATGCTATATTTGTATCTGTTATTTTACGCTGGTATGTCGTGACTGGGAGTGCATGCGCATTGACTTTGTCTGTAATATTTTCATCTAAATTCCAGGATGCTGTAACTTCTGTGATAACGAACAGGGCGTTCTGGCAAAACGACCGGCTCTTCATAGAGCCGTGCATGCATCAGACCAGCTGTCCCCGGTGCCCAAGTAACCTCTGCAAGTCCAAAGCCCTGGCGCAATGGTGTTCGCAACGCGCTTACGCCAATATAGTGTACTGCGGCGACGGTAGGAACGACTACTGTCCCGCCACTAGTCTACCACCACATGTAAGTTTTTTTTATTTGTTAAGAAGTTTAAAGGTGTGGTATTTTATTAAATTACATAAAATAATGTTGATATTTAACTACCGGGGAAGGGCCACGCTCTCACAGAATACCTGTGTTTTGTATGGTGAGTGTAGAAAACGGACCTGTTAGATCGTGGTCATTCCTCGTTAGAGGCAACCCGTTCGCGCCAGACTATTATATAACAGCAACGTGGTTCTACCACGTATAAAGCTTCACGTCCACATATCTACGCATACATGCTCGTCGGTTAAGGGTACCCTTAATTAGTCTCTCTTCGATATATATTATTTGGTTGATAAACTTCTAGGTTGTCTTTTGTTAACTCTGCCATTCATTTCTACACCATAATTTTGCCTTGTAACTCTACCCGCATTCATTCTCTCTAGGTGCCTAAAACAACAAAGCATTTCTTTCTTAATCCTAGTCACAAAGCCTTGTAAATCACATTTTTCTCTTATCACAAAATTTCTCACCCTATATTTCAGTCTCACGGAATACCAGCGTGAAATAGCCGCATAACGCTGCTGTTTCGTATGGTAAGTGTAGATCCTGAGATACTTTTTACTGGAGACGAGACTCAGTCTTCCGGGGGGACAACGCATCTTCATTTTGATTTTTAATCGAAGATTTCTATGGACCACTACATCCACTTACCATCAGGTGGACTCTGTTCATTTGTCACCCTTATTCACCCTAACATATTGCTTAATGACTGCATTTCTAAAGCATTAATTCTACTCTCATGCTTCTCTTGCCATACGTGTCTTTTTGCATACATTCTGATGCCCACAATAGAGTGAACTATTTTGACAGTACTTATATAGTACGTGCGGGTAATATGGTCATCCGGTTAATATGGTCACTTACTTATAACTCAAAAACTTGTTTGCATAGATAGCTTTGTGATACGGTAGCTGTTCATCGGTCAATCAAATAATAAAAGGTCAAAAGGCCCTGCTTTATCGACGCCATTTTGACAGTTGATATTATAGCAAATATTTTAGTCGAATTTAGTGTGGTTTAGTGTAATAAATTTTTTTAGTTGACTTTTCGAAGTGTTTCTAACTATTTCCAAAGCTTGCTTATTTATTTTTTCTTTATATATTAGTTATATTAAATTGGTGTTTTTGTCTCGGTCCTCCTAGTTTTGGATTTATATGGCGCAAAGCAAAGTTGCCCATATTACCCTCAGGTACATTATTGTGGCCCACAAGTAAATCGTCGAGTTCCTGGTGTAGGTTATATTTTGAATAGAATTTTTCTTATAAGTACTTTATTAAAAAATGTACATACTCCTGAAGAGGGTAAAATATCAACCATATTCCCTCTTAATAGTTAAACATGTTTTTTTGTTTTTAAGTTATCTTCTTATTTAAGTATAAAGTTTACTTGGATAGTTTCTTATTGAATATTTTTGATTGGATGTTATTTCTGCGCCAAGTTGACCCAAAATTGCACATATGAATGTTATGTACCTACACTTGTTTTTGATATACATATTAGAGAGTATAAAAATGTGATTATTTCATATACGTGTATTGTTAGCGTACTAGTTAAATAAAATGAAAAAATATGAAAAAGTATTGTTCCGTGTCTATGCAATTCATAGATATAGAATATACTATCCTATAGTGCAATTAATCTATGTATACTGCCTCCTCAACCACTGACCTCTATATATAGAAGTACGCTGGACTGGCTATACACCGTGACATGATGAAGTGATTTGATTTCCTCCATTTTGGCGCTGACAGCAGAAGTGCACGTCCACGGAACTAATAATAGGGATGTGACAGTGTACCAAATTATATCGATAAAAATTCTATACCCTACCTATATCTAAATAAATATCTACTGACTCTATGTATAGATGGACTCTACCCGTAACGTCCATTCTATTTATGTGTCATATTAATATAATGCCATTATCATTCATCATCATTAAAACCCTTCACAAGACCACTGCTGGACATAGGTTCCCCCAAGGAATGCCACAAAGCACGGTCCTGAGTTACCTGCATCCATCAACTTCCTGCATGTCTTACCAGGTTTTGACTCCATCTAGTGGGGGAACGTCCTACACTTCACCTGCCGGTACGAGGCTGCCACTCGAGAACCTTTTTACCCCATCGGTATTCGGTTCTTCGAGCTATATGGCCGGTCACTTGCCACTTCAGCTTACTAATCCATTGGGCGATGTCGGTCACTCTGGTTCTGCTGCAGATATCCTCATTCCTAAGTTTGAACCCCTGAGCCCTCTTCATAGCTCGTTGAGCGACTTCGAGCTTCCTTCCCGAACGCTACCCAGCCGAGTTGAATCCATCGATTGACATATCGGTCGAAGTTGAACTTACCTAGTTGGCCTGTTTGTCCCAAGTAAAAATACTACCTTTCGACACTTAGCTATGGCCCTTGAGTTTCGTGGAAAATGAGGAAAGAGAAAATAAAAAAAAAACATTCGAAATAATAATCTAATACTTTTATACTTACTGGTACTGGTACTACTAGAAAATTCTGTTGGTATACTGCACTTTTTCAAAGTGGTGCAGTTTTCATGTCTAATAAAACAGTTGTCTGTGAAATGTTTGGAACAAATATGATCATTTTGTTTCGGACGAAAATTCACAATATTTATGCTTTTAAGCTATAATTTTAGTCTAGGTTCAGTTGGAAACCTGTTAATTAATAAACATTTGATAATCATCTGTCGTTGGCGACTTTGTTTGTTAACAGATATGGGTAGGAAAGAACATCGATAAGCATTATAGACAAGGAACTCGACAACCCTATTGAATTTTATTGTTTATCAAAACTCAGTAATATACAGCTAAACATGTTGATATATATGATGGTAAGATTAGTTACAAATTTTTAAGTACTTATATTATCAAATAGTTTTAATTTGTTTAATATTTGCTGCAAATTCACTTGTGAAATGTTATACCACTTCCCTTTTGGTAACGAGTTTTACAGATTACGCACACTCATTATTAATAAAAATAATTCTTATTATGTAACTAATATTATACACAATCAAACAACATAAAATACTTTCGTTTTTTAGTTTAAAAGTTCAAAATACAGACTTATTATAGTTCGGCCGTTCAGAGAATGCGTTCCTGACACGTCGCGATTGAACTGACGACGCAACTTTGTAATGGCGTTGCAGTTACGATAAAAATATTTTTGCTGGTTGTTTACCGTTTTAACAATTGATGAGCATTAAAACAACATTATTATATCAATAATCAATGAATGTTATAATTTTGTGCCAAACTGAGTGTTAAATAACTTGGTAAACAATATTATTCGAAATCTATACTGCGCTATTACAAGGTTATGTCAGCGCTTTTATATTTGTAGTGCTGTGCTAACAATAACAGGCAATAACAGTATCGTAATCTCTTCTTATACAGTTATACTTTATAAAATAATACGTTTTGTTTTTCTTTTTAAGAATTTGAAAATAATGGACTATAAGATAACTTTTATTAAATATAAAAATAAAACTACGACCAAACCGAACGCGCGAAAGAAAATAGCATTTTTATATTTAGGTTGAAAATGGTAACCCCAAATGGCGTTATGGGCCGCCATTTTGTGACGCTAAAACAGTCGCTTGCTACATATATATTTATCTATGAACAGTCGTCTGTTGTCGTTTCGTGCGCATAGACCACGTTCTTCATGTGTTTTCGATCTGTTTTTAGGGTTCCGTAGTCAACTAGGAACCCTTATAGTTTCGCCATGTCTGTCTGTCCGTCTGTCCGTCCTCGCTTAATCTCTGTGACCGTTAGCACTAGAAAGCTGAAATTTGGTACCAATATGTGTATCAATCACGCCGACAAAGTGGTAAAATAAAAATTGGAAAAAAATGTTTTATTAGGGTAGCCCCCCTATATGTAAAGTGGGAAGTGATTTTTTTTTAATTTCAACCCTAACGTGTGATATGTTGTTGGAAAGGTATTTAAAAATGAATAGGGGTTTACTGAAATCATTTTTTGATAATGTCAATAATTTCGGAAATAATCGCTCCAAAAGTAAAAAACAATGTGTCCCCCCCCCTCTAACTTTTGAACCATAAGTTTAGAAAATATGAAAAAAATCTGGAAAGTAGAACTTTATAAGGACTTTCTAGGAAAATTATTTTGAACTTGGATGGAAACAACAGTTTTTGTACAAACTCATAAGTGGGAACACTTATTGTGACGGACGGGAAACTACGGAACCCTACACTGAGCGTGGCCCGACACGCTCTTGGCCGCTTTTTTTTTTATTTAATTACCCGGCCTTCGTTTAATGGACTGTTTCTGCTTTTCAAACTGACATCGGCGCTAAATCGGACTTCGATTGTGTTTTGTATTGCGTTCTTTTTACTTTTCGTGCATAATAATGCCTAAACGTGGACAAACATTGAAAAGTGGAGCCCGTGAGTTAATCATCAAGTTGCAAGATTACTTTGAGCGGGAGCGGCAAAATGGCGGACCCCTGTTACCTGTCGAACAAGTACAAGAACGCGTCTCTCAGGCGCTTGGAGTTAGCAAACGAACGATAACAAATATTAATAAGGAAAAGTTCGGCTCTACTGGCACGGAAGATAATATTTTACGTACTCCGAAGAAGAAACCTAGAACTAAACCCGTGACAGATATTGACACCTTTGACGCCGATGCAATCAGAAATCATATATATGGTTACTATTCCAGAAATTAATATCTTAACAGGAAGAAGCTTATGGCATCGTTAAGAGAAGCTGGACTGTTTAGCGGGCGTAAAACTGCTTTAACCAAAATCTTAAAATATATTGGTTTTTCGTATAAAAAAACAGACAAAAGAAAAATTTTATTAGAACGATACGACATAATTTTAAAACGGATAAGTTTTTTGAGAGAAGCAAAAAATATTGATAACTGGGATAATGTCGTGTTCATTGACGAGACATGGCTAAATGCCAATCACACGGTTTCCCGTTCTTGGACGGATGATACACAAGCGTCGACGTCGAAAGTACCAATGGGTAAGGGGAACCGTCTGATAATATGCCACGCAGGTTCTGCAAAAAACGGCTTTGTGGAGAACGCGTTACTGGCATTTCAATCAAAAACCACAAATGACTACCACGAGGAAATGAATGCCACTACATTTAAAGAGTGGTTCCAGAACGTGCTTTTGCCCAGCCTACCAGCGCCTTCTGTAATATTCATGGATAATGCCTCCTATCACTCGGTTCAAATACAGAAACCACCTACCCAAGCTAATAAAAAAGAAGAAATGGTGGCTTGGTTACAAGCAAAAGGCATTGACGCAAATATGCAGATGCTAAAACCAGAGCTAATTAAATTAGTTAAAGAAAATAAAGCGGCAAATGTGCATACGAAATCGATGAACTGGCTCTGGAGTACGGTCATCGCGTTTTAAGAATTCCACCGTATCATTGCCAATATAACGCTATTGAGCTAATCTGGGCTCAAATAAAAGGTTACGCCGCCCGCCACAATACTTCCCCGCCATTCAGCACGAAAAAGATGATGACCCTATTAAAAGAAGCCTGCGGGAAAGTTACAAGAGATGACTGGGCAATGGTTGTTGAGAAGACTAAAAACCTGATTGTGGAACATTTTGACCGAGATATCAGGATTGATTCTGTTATTGATAATAATATAATTATACATGTAGGCGAAGATGATGATGAAAACACCACCTCCTCAAACGAATCGGAGTCTGATTAATATTTTGTACGCACATTCAGTTCAATGTACTTTATTGTATAGAAATACAGATTGTAACTTTGTAACAAAGAATAAATAAAACAATTTTATTATATTAATATTACCTTTTTTTGGTTTCCACTTAAATTACTAAAATATAAATTTTAAATTATTCCGCCAATTTAAAACGAAAATAATCTTAAAAATAACACGGCGGTTCATTTTGGAGGAACGGTAACGAACTCAGTGTTATGTTATGTTGTGCCCATCACTAGTGGTGACTAACTGATAGGTGTCAGGAACGCATTCTCTGAACGGCCGAACTATAACTAAGACAATATAAATAAGACAACGGACTGGCATATTATGTCAATTTTATTTTTCAAGACATCCTTTAGCGGCGTTTCAAATTGGCACAGTCATTTTATATGGCATAGCCAGTCCAGCGTTCTTGTATTATATAGAGGTCAGTGCTAATTTTGGTGTAGGTAGGGCTACCAGATAGAAAATTGAAGAGTCCTGACATTTTGTTGCATACGAAATTAAAAAGAACGAAAAAATCTATTATTGGTTTTGTACCCCCACTTCGCAGATTACACGCCTGTCAGAGCAAAAACCTACCGTATTTTGTTGAAAAATAAAAAAATCTGACATTTCTAAATTCCGACCGCAATCCTGATAAGAACCCAAAAATCCTGACATGTCAGGACAAATCCTGACATATGGTGTATAAAAGTGTGGTTGTAAGTTAAAAAAAAAAACAGAAAAAAGACGGACTTCCAGGCGGAAAAATATTCCGATTAATTTAACACCTAGTAGTAATACTACCATCAAACAACGTCTATGGTATTGTAATCCATTCTTTTTCTGTTTACAGGCGACAGTATTCCCTCGTCGCGGGTACCCATTAGATGACCTCATCAAGAAGACCCTGGCGTCTCCAAATCCCCAAGTAAAGGCCAAAGTTGTGCCTTGGGACGACTGCTATCGGATATTGCACGAAATCTTCCCAGAAAAAATACAAAATATATCTAGCTAATTGTATATCGATGGCGTAGTTAATTTATAGTATTTTATTGCTTGGGTGTATTTTAATAGGAAAATGAAAGATGTTAAAAATTTAGATTTTGATAGATCCGTGTAATAAAAAAATGATGTGTCTTACCTATTTTATAGAGCATCTCCCGCCCTCCTTCAATTGCGTGAACTATCCACGTCACCACTAATTCCAACACCACTACATTAGGAAAGACACACCACTGTCGATAATACGATACGTGTTTCGCCTCTAAATGGGACATCTCTGAGGATTAAGCGGTAAATAACATATCGGTTGTGAGTAGTGGTGACGGGGATAGTTCACGCATTTGTGGTAGAGCAAGAGTTGCTCTTCAAACCAGGTAAGACACATCATTTTATTTGATTTAAATAATTTTTAGCATCTTTAATATGTTGGATTTACTCAAAGTAACGCCTGATTATTAATTATATTGAATAGGAATGTGTTTTGATAGTTATAGATAGATTTGATTGTGCGCTTTAATTTACCCTAAAAGGGAGCGAGATTTAATCTACGCAACAATTATTATTAACTATATAATAGGCTCAGAAGGGCTAGAACCCAGAGCCGTAAATCCAGTTAGTAAAAAAAACTTATAACTCCAGAACAGGAGGACTATCGCTGTAGAAAATAATGTCCCAGAAATATGGACAAAATAAATAAGGCGCTGTGATTGCTAAGTTGTCTCAATAAAAACGGGCTGTTGTGCGCTAGTTTGAAATGATTATAATATCATTCAAAGAAAAAAATAATGAAATTATTATTATTTACTAATAAATTATGTATTTTATAATTTTTATTATTATAAATTTGTACAAATATAAATTATTATCGATTTATTATTATTATTTTTTATATATTATATCGCCATTTTTGTCTTTGTTAGTAATTAAAAAATTACTTCGCAGAAACTACTTACCGACGGCAGCGTGGCTATAAATTCTACAAATTTTTAGGGACAGGCGGGCTATGCTTTAGCACGTAGCGTTCGTTCTCCTGTTCTCTAACCTCTATTGACTTACTATGATTATAGGAACTACTTATATTATTAACTTATTATAGGAACTTCTTAGCAACTAAACATAGATAATTATACTACAGCAGACCTACTTCCGAAATCGATTTTGAATTCGATTCGATTTTCGATTTAAATCAGTAGTTTTGAAACTGATTAACAAATGATGGCTAATAATTTTACGCTTACGAGGTGTCGCTAGTTGAAACTAAGGTGAACTTATTTGCTACACAATGTCATTATAAATGAGATATTGCGTTTTAAATAAAAGTTTATCGTTTTCTTGAGTGTGTAATACATAAATAAGCAACGTCTCAGTGGTTTTTTATAGAATAATGACAAATGAGCACACAGTCCACCTGATGGTAAGAAGTTGCTGTGGCCAATAGACAATACATTTATCCACGATTACGAATCAAAATGCAGATGCGTTGTCACCGGAGTGGAATGAGATGGAATACCTCATTTCCAGTAAAAGAGGTCTCCGGTTCTCTACACTCACCATACGAAATACAGCAGCGTTCAGCTTGCTATTTACGCTGGTATTCCATGAGAGTGTGGTCCCTCCCCGGTCGCGCTGAAAGGACCTACCGCCTAAAATGGCTCTACCACGTAAAACTGTGTGTTGTGTGGTTTGCAATTATCTTCCATATTTTAATCTCTTCATTTTTCTACTTTTAGGAATAACTATTGTTTATGGTTATATTCCCTATGGTCTAGTGTAAAGCCGTAGACAGAGACTAATGAATAGCGTGGCCTCGAGTGAGAAAGGACGATAACGTAGTTTTAGGTTATACAAAATCTTTATGACTTTTAAACATATTTAGATAAAAATTTTAATTATTCTAAGAACTGAACTGAAGAAGATTCACCAATCTTAAGCTCACAAAACACTTTTTTGTCACTTAAACCAACTTGTAAACTCCTTAGATTGCTACGAACTGTCAAAGTTGTTTACCAAAGTGTGGTTTGCTAAATAAAAAAACCGGCACGGAGAAAGGGACAAACAATCACACCGGCCTGTCTCATTCCTATGCAAGACGTATGCATAAATCCATCTTTTTTGTGTGCGAATGCGAAAGAAGGCGTCAATTTGTCTATAGGTTTCTCTGTCTACGTGTAAAGCACTACCCAATAACGCTTTGCGTGATGAGGCGTGCAATAATAAGATAGCCATGGGTGGTGCATGTTTATAAATAAATGTTAACATCTTATAAGATTTTAGTTCAATTTATTTATATTTGACATAGTTTAGAAACAATTTAATTTCTGTAATCTATCGTTGTTCTAAGATATTTTTTTCCTAACCTTTTTTGAAATGTATTTAACTGCTGAGAACTCAAAGTTCATAAATGTTTTGTGATAATACAAGTATTACCATGTTATTATATATTTTATTTATTTAAAACTTCATATATACACGTGGTATATTGGCGGACTTAATGCCTAAGCATTCTCTACCAGTCTACCTTGGGGTGATGGAGAGAAAGTATGAAGTAGGTGTAGTAAAAAGTTAATATGAGAACAATTAACTAAAATAATGTTACGAGCTTAGGGTTCATGACAATAAAAACTGCCGATTGAATTACCAAAATTGACACTTTAATTACTAAATACCAATAAAAACTTAAATCACACTAATAATTAATTACACTTGACACTTTAGTTCACTTTATTTCGCTCCGAAAGCTTCGCTCGTATCGCCAATTCAATACTGCCCCGGTCGCGGCCTTAAACGGCTTTATATAGGCATTTTCCACCGAAACATCTAGAATGTTCCGGCAAATACCGGTCCCGACCGACTAGATGTAAAAAATTCGAGTGGACTTTTCTAGAAAGCTTAATTATTTTATTCGATACTAGATGACGTTGTTTGCCGTGTAGTGGCGGTTAAGAATATCCACTACCCCATATCTTCCCGTGGGTGTCGTAAGAGGCGACAGAGGGAGACAGGCAGGAGATGGGCAGCAGCGTCTTCCTGATGACAACTGTGACGTAATAAAAAACTGCGGTTGCCAACCCGCTCGCCAAGCGTGGCAACTATGGCAAATACCCCCCAATGAATAAATACACAAACAGACGGCCCCCAGTCCCCGGCGGCCCCGCTATTCCTGGCTACGGTGGCGACCATGGTAACGGCGGGGCAGGGGGTGCTAAGAATCTCCGGTGGAGGTTCGGTTGCCACCTACGACGACTCGACCTGGCAACATATAACGCACGCACCCTGAGGACTGACGAGAAGATACTGGAGCTGGAAGAAGAGGTAGACAAGTTGCGCTGGCATATTATTGGATTATCCGAGGTCCGAAGAGAGGGGGAGGACACGGCAATCCTCGAGTCCGGCAACTTGTTCTATCACCGGGAGGGCGACCATCTGTCCCAAGGAGGTGTCGGATTTATCGTCCACAAATCTCTCGTCAACAACGTTGTAAAGATTGTGAGTGTGTCGACGAGGGTCGCGTACCTGATACTCAGAATCACCAAACGGTATTCGCTGAAGGTCATTCAGGTTTACGCACCAACCTCGGCACATCCCGATGAGGAGGTGGAGGAAATGTATGAGGATATTTCCAGAGCCATACATTCCTCCAAAACCTACTACACGGTGTTGATGGGAGACTTCAACGCAAAACTGGGCACAAGAGAAAGCGGTGAGCTGAAGGTAGGGAAATTTGGAGTAGGGCAACGGAACCGAAGGGGCCAGCAGCTGGCCGACTTTATGGAGAAAGAGGGACTCTTTATGATGAACTCTTTCTTCCAGAAGCGGCCCCACAGGAAGTGGACCTGGTCGAGCCCCGACGGTTCGACAAAAAATGAGATTGACTTCATTATGACAAACAGACGCCAACTGTTCAGTGATGTCTCAGTGATCGCAAGGGTGAAAACTGGCAGCGATCACCGAATGGTTAGAGGCACACTGAACCTAAACGTTAAGTTGGAGAGGTCTCGTCTAATGAAGTCAACGCTCCGTCCCCCTCGTGCTCTAATCCAGAATCCCGAAACCTTTCAGCTCGAGTTACGTAACCGCTTCCAGTGCCTAGAAGATTGCAATGCAGTGGACGATATGAACGACAAGCTCGTGGAAACTGTCCATGCGGTCGGAGCTAAGTTCTGCAAGACCCGCCGCAGAAGAACACAAAAACTCTCCGATCACACTCTTAATCTCATGGCTGTTAGACGGGAGATGAGGCTGCAATCGTCTACAGATTTGACAGCATACAGACAACTGAACAGACAGATCTCCAAATGCATACGGCGAGACTTACGCAACTTTAATACTTCTCGTATTAAAGAAGCGATCGAGCGGAACCAGGGCTCCAACGTCTTTGCCAGAGATCTGTCTGCCAGAAAGAGCCAACTGTCAAGGCTGAAGACTGAGTGTGGCAACATCGTTTCCGGGACACCTGAGATTTTGAGTGAGATTGAGAGGTTCTATGGGCAGCTGTACACATCATCGTTGGAGCCACACGCAAGTGTGAGTAACGATCCAAGAGCAAGTCTTATCCGACACTATTCCGATGATATCCCGGACGTCAGTCTAAGCGAGATTAGAATGGCTCTCCAGCACCTTAAAAACGGCAGGGCCCCAGGCGAGGATGGAATTACAGCGGAGCTTCTGAAAGCGGGTGGAACACCGGTACTTGAAGTCCTTCAGAAGCTCTTCAATTCCGTCCTCCATGGTGGCACTACTCCAGAGGCGTGGAGCAGAAGTGCGGTGGTCTTGTTCTTTAAGAAAGGCGACAACGCTCTCTTAAAGAACTACAGACCGATTTCCCTTCTGAGCCGCGTCTACGTGCTGTTTTCGAGAGTCATTACGAATCGTCTCGCACGCAGACTTGACGACTTCCAGCCTCCCGAACAAGCCGGTTTCCGAAAAGGCTTCAGTACCATAGACCACATACATACCCTGCGGCAGATTGTACAGAAGACTGAAGAGTACAATCTGCCACTTTGCCTGGCGTATGTGGACTATGAGAAAGCCTTTGATTCCGTCGAAATTTGGGCGGTGCTACAGTCCCTTCAGCGGTGCCAAGTTGACTGTCGGTATATCGAAGTGCTGAAGTGTTTGTACAGTAGGGCTACGATGGCTATCCGAGTACAGAACCAGAGCTCGAAACCTATCCAACTGCAGAGAGGTGTAAGACAGGGTGACGTTATATCCCCGAAACTCTTCACCGCTGCATTGGAAGACGTTTTCAAGCTACTGGACTGGAAAGGATACGGTATTGACATCAATGGCGAGTACATCACTCACCTTCGATTTGCCGACGATATAGTCCTTATGGCAGAATCGCTGGAGGACTTAAGCACTATGCTCAATGACCTCAATAGTGCCTCCCAACGGATAGGTCTTAAGATGAACATGGACAAAACAAAGATCATGTTCAATGTCCATGTCACACCTATGCCGGTAGTTGTTGGGAGCACTATGCTCGAAGTTGTTGACGAATACGTTTACCTGGGACAAATAGTCCGACTAGGTAAGTCCAACTTCGACCGAGAGGTCAATCGACGGATTCAACTCGGCTGGGCAGCGTTCGGGAAATTACGGCATATCTTTTCGTCAGGTATACCTCAATCTCTAAAAACTAGATTGTACAACCAGTGCGTGTTGCCAGTGATGACTTACGGATCTGAGACGTGGTCCTTCACTGCTGGCCGTATGAGGACGCTTAAGGTCGCTCAGCGAGCTATGGAGAGGGCTATGCTCGGAGTTTCTCTGCGTGATAGACTCAGAAATGAGGATATCCGCAGTAAAACCAGAGTGACCGACATAGCCCAACGGATTAGTAAGCTGAAGTGGCAATGGGCCGGCCATATAGCTCGAAGAACCGATAACCGATGGGGAAGAAAGGTTCTCGAGTGGCAGCCTCGTACCGGTAGGCGTAGTGTAGGGCGACCCCCCACTAGATGGAGTGACGACCTGGTAAGACATGCAGGAAGTCGATGGATGCAGGTGGCTCAGGACCGTGCTTTGTGGCATTACTTGGGGGAGGCCTATGTTCAGCAGTGGACTTGTGAAGGGCTGTAATGATGATGATGAATGAGATGACGTTGTTGGTGGAAAGCTCACGCACGGCATTTTCTAGAAAGCTCTCCTCGCTCTGCTCCCCGACACCAGATGGCGCTAGGGGCATCATTTATGGCGCGCAACAGTAACAAAAACTTTGTAATACATGGAAACAAAATACATAACATATAAATGGTATGGCACAAAAATATATAAACTAATAAAATGAAATATAAAAAAATATTAAGGTAAAAAAAGTAAAAAAAAAAAAAAAATTAAGGTAAAAAAAGTATAGAGCCGTGGTAGCTCAGATGGTTAACGCTCGCTGTAAATATAACAGAACGCGAGTAACCCGGGTTCGAGCCCCGCCGGCACCAATGAAATTGTTAATTGCAATTTTAAGTGCTGATTTACCACGTGCTCGGCGGTGAAGGAAAACATCGTGAGGAAACCTGCATGTCTGAGGAATAAGAAAAAAAAATATTTCGAAGACATGTGAAGTTCGGCAACACGCATTGGGGCAGCGCGGCGGACACTTCCTTGCCCTAAAACCCCCTCAGAAATGAGGGGAGGCCTGTGCCCAGCAGTGGGACGTATATAGGCTGTAACTTTACTTTACTAACTTTTAAAAAAAGTATAATATATAACTACATATTATAATGTCAGATGTATATAAACTCATAAAGATAGATACTCATAAATATTCAAATATATATATATGTATATTTGTACTTGTTCTATATCTATTCTATATATATAGAATATAGAATAGATATAGAACAAGTCCAGAGCTGTGGGAGGGACATAGGAGAAGGAGGTTGTTCGTAGAGCGGAGGGTTTTCTCGTGACTAGCGCTAAGTAACTGAAAGTAAGGAGATAAGTAGGAAGGGGAAGTTGGTCACATCAGGATATAATAATGGGTGGCGAGTGCGTGCAAACTACGGCGTTGACGAATCGGTAACCATTTTAATTGAGATCGATGTGTGGACATGGTTATACTTTCGAAGATTGAAAATAAATCGAATGCAGTTATTCAGAAGACGGTCATATTTGTTGAGAAGATCTGTATTCAGGTCGAAATAGCACACATCACCATAGTCGATTAGCGGAAAAATTAAACTTTGCACAAGCGTTATCTTGATTTCGGATGGTAGAAATTTTTTTAGGTGATATAGAGATAGAGAACACGTCGTTCTCACGGGGGGTATATTGCCATAGTTGCTATGCTTGGCGAGCGGGTTGGCAACCGCAGTTTTATTTTGTACAGTTGCTGCTATCAGGAAGATGCTGCTGCCTATCTCCCGCTTGTTTCCCTCTGTCGCCATTTACGACACCCACGGGAAGATATCGTTTGCATCTTATGGCAGCATCGTTTCCGGGACACCTGAGATTTTGAGTGAGATTGAGAGGTTCTATGAGCAGCTGTACACATCATCGTTGGAGCCACACGCAAGTGTGAGTAACGATCCAAGAGCAAGTCTTATCCGACCCTACTCCGATGATATCCCGGACGTCAGTCTGAGCGAGATTGGAATGGCTCTCCAGCACCTTCAAAACTGCAGGGCCAGGTGAGGATGGAATTACAGCGGAGCTTCTGAAAGTAGGTGGAACACCGGTACTTAAAGTCCTTCAGAAGCTCTTCAATTTCTTCCTCCATGGTGGCACTACTCCGGAGGCGTGGAGCAGAAGTGCGGTGGTCTTGTTATTTAAGAAAGGCGACAACTCCCTCTTAAAGAACTACAGACCGATTTCCCTTCTGAGCCGCGTCTACGTGCTGTTTTCGAGAGTCATTACGAATCGCAAACAGACTCGACGGCTTTCAGCCTCATACAGAAGACCAAAGAGTACAATCTGCCACTTTGCCTGGCGTATGTGGATAGTGTATGAGAAAGCCTTTGATTCCGTCGAAATTTGGGCGGTGCTACAGTCCCTTCAACGGTGCCAAGTTGACTGTCGGTATATCGAAGTGCTGAAGTGTTTGTACAGTAGGGCTACGATGGCTATCCGAGAACAGAACCTGATGTCGAAACCTATCCAACTGCAGAGAGGTGTAAGACAGGGTGACGTTTTATCCCCGAAACTCTTCACCGCTGCATTGGAAGACGTTTTCAAGCTACTGGACTGGAAAGGATACGGTATTAACATCAATGGCGAGTACATCACTCACCTTCGATTTGCGGACGATATAGTCCTTATTGCAGAATCGCTGGAGGACCTAAGCAATATGCTCAATGACCTCAATGGTGTCTCCCAACGGATAGGTCTTAAGATGAACATGGACAAAAAAAGATCATGTTTAATGTCCATGTCACACCTATGCCGGTAGTCATAGAGATATAATACCTATATTCTAAGTCAGTGCCGGTATTTATTGGGAGCACTATGCGCGGAGTTGTTGACGAGTACGTTTACCTGGGACAAATAGTCCGACTTCGACCGAGAGGTCAATCGACGGATTCAACTCGGTTGGGCAGCGTTCGGGAAATTACGACACATCTTCTCGTCAGGTATATCTCAAACTCTGAAAACGAGACTGTACAACCAGTGCGTGTTGCCAGTAATGACTTACGGATGTGAGACGTGGTCCTTCACTGCTGGCCTGCTGGCTGGTATTAGGACGCTCAAGGTCGCTCAGCGATCTATGGAGAGGGCTATGCTCGGAGTTTCTCTGCGTGATAAACTCAGAAATGAGCATATCCGCAGTAGAACCAGAGTGACCGACGTAGCCCAACGGATTAGTAAGCTGAAGTGGCAATGGGCCGGCCATATAGCTCGAAGAATCGATAACCGATGGGGAAGAAAGGTTCTCGAGTGGCAGCCTCGTACCGGTAGGCGTAGTGTAGGGCGACCCCCCACTAGATGGATTGACGACCTGGTAAGACATGCAGAAAGTCGATGGATGCAGGTGGCTCAGGACCGTGCTTTGTGGCATTATTTGGGGGAGGCCTGTGTTCAGCAATGAACTTGTGAAGGGCTGTAATAATGATGAATTATGATAGAGAATGCAGGGTACCCGTGACGTTCTGGCTAACGGTCTTTGCTTGGGCTTTACAACTCGAAGTGGAATCAATTAATAAACCTAGATCCTCCACAGTATAACACAATTGAATCTCAGTACTATTAAAAAAGATAGGAGGTAGAGATACCGTTTGCAATCTTTGGATCATTGGCTACCAATTATTATGGACTGACACTTCGAAGGGTTGACCAAACCTGTCAGACCAGTTCTTAATGTACTCAAGGTCTCTATCAATTACGTCCACCGCTATCGAAATATCTTCTATACTCGTTTGTATGTACAATTGCAAGTCATCGGCATACGGATGATACGCACAAGAAGGTTTTGGGTAATGAGATTAATAAATTTAGAAAACAACAAAGGAGATAATATGCCGCCTTGAGGGACACCAGCACGTATGTCAAGCCAGCTAGATGATTGCTCACCGATGCGAACCGACTGCTGACGCCTTCGAAGATATCATGAAAACCAATCCAGTGCTTCGGGTGAGACCATGGAAAGGGAAAGGACGGAGATTAGAATGTCATAACTGATGGTATTAATGGCGTTAGAGAAGTCAACTAAAACCAACACAGTAACTTTAGAGTCCTCTATGCCTACCTTAATATCGCCAGTTACTTTCAGGAGTGCGGAAACTGTACTATGACTGGGACAAAAAGCAGACTGCAATGGACTTGAGATAAACTGTGAAAATTGCTTGTAGACACAGGCCTCAAGGACTTTTGATAAGAAGGGAAGAATGGATATAGGTCGGAAATGATTGGGTAGAGTGATTTGGGATGTTGTGTAAGGGAATAACGTAACCCTTACGCCACAGTGAAGGAAAAACACCAGAATCCAAAGAAAAGTTAATTATGTGCGAGATAACTGGGGGATATGGTCAAGTATATAGATAATCATCCGTCGGCTGATGTCGTCGCAACCTATGGCATTAGATTTAACGGAAAGGATTGTCTTCTTAATCTCGTCCATAGCTACTGGAGAAGGACTGTTGGAGACAAAATGAAAATTGATATCGTCCAGAACAATCGTCTTCTGAAACTCACACCGGTGTTGTTTACCGATACCTATGGTTCCAAGGAACTTCCAGATATTAGCAAGGGAAGATGAGATATTACTAAGAATAAATCGGTGTTTGGCGTTGCGTATCATCTGAATGCACCGATTCCTTGCAGCTTTATAAAGAGACCAGTTTTGATCATATCGATCTTTTCTAAATTTGTCGAAAGCCCGATCCCTATGTTTTTTATTTTACCGTAGTATGATGGTGTAAGTCCATCACCCATTTTATCTTGTGGGCGTCTATGCGACTTGCCAGGAACATTTTGTTATCCTATAGATGCAGTACACTATTAAGCTTATACCATGGAAAAACCGTTGGTTGCGCCATCGCACACCCTTGCATTATTTGTTAGTTGAGTTAGCTAGCATAATCCTCCTCACTTCCGTTTCTTCCCCGCACGGGCCTGTCTAATGGGGGGAGCTACATACTGGTGGACGCATCTTTGATCCTTCAATGAGAGGCGCGCTCCGCCAAGGTGAAAGGGGATACGGCGGAAGCTATAAGACGCGCGCCACCACCGTCATCCCCAGTGCAATACAATTTTTGTCGAACCCACACAGACGTCAGGAGAGGCTCGCCGCTTACCCCAGGTAAGTGCCCATCCTTGTTTATGAGCTGTTTTATTTATTGTGCCTTTATCCGCTCATCTCCCGTCGTGTCATTCAACGCATCAAATTAATTTCATAGTAAATATATTGTCCAAAGTCCGCCACTACGTGACGTTTCTACGTAGTAGAACCATGCTGCAGTTATATTAGTAGTACAGTTGTACCACGAATGGGTCGGCTCGACCGGGGAAGGACCACGCTCTCACAGAATACCAGCGTAAAATAGTAGCTTATTGCTGCTCTGTTTCGTATGGTGAGTCTAGAGAACCGAAGACCCTTTTTACTGGAAACGAGGCATTCCATCTTAGTTCTCACGGGTGACAACGCGTCTGCATTTTGGTTCGTAATCGAGGATAGGTGTAGATGTCTATGGGACACAGCATCCACTTACCATCAGGTGGAAAAAAAACGTGCCACGTCCACCATTTTGTTTTGGTTCCTTTCGACCCACGCTAATACACCACTTGATCGTTCCCCCACCATACCTTTCGTCACTTTCGCGCACCCAACCGTGATAGCTCAGGGGTTCATTTTTTACCATAAATATATTACGAAACCCGGGCACGATCCCCGCCGGGACCGAATAAATAATTAATTGCAGTTTGAAGTGCTGATTACCACATTGAAAAATCGTGAGGAAACTTGCATGTCTGAGAAAGTAAAAATAAAATATTTTAAAGTGTCCGCCAACATGATCTGAGACAGTGCGGTGGAAACCTTGCCCTAAGAACCATTCAATATTAGAGGTCTGTGCCCAGGAGTAAGACGTATGTAGGCAGTAAATTTACTTTTACTTTACATCTTACGTCATACGTAAACTATTCAAAACGCTGACTTGGAGTAGTGCCGAAATGCTCACGTCTGTCGAGCAGTATATCGATATGAATATGGTATATATAGCTCGATTACGTCGCTACTATTAAAGAAAAAGTTTAAAATAAAATAATCACAAATTGTCTCATTAATTTAATCAATAAATAGGTACCCACATATTTACAATTTTATATTTAATTATTGCGCTTCGATCAATGTAATTAATAAGTATAGATTAGTTAATCATCATTGGAAACAGAGGCTTATTAGCATAGAGCCTACTCTTTCTAAATGACCGCCAACGCACCTAGGATTCCCCTGGTATTGCAGATTTTCATGGGCGACGATGATCACTTACCATCGGGCTCTTCAAAAAAAAAACAACATTGACTTTTAATGTAACGCAAATGTAACTGAAACTATTTCTTACATATGATATAAATATTTTCCTATCGTAATTCCTAAACCGACCATATATCAGTGCCGCTGACTCGATTTTGAAACCGTTTTTATTTTTTTGAGATTATATCAGATAACATGCCCATACTTTTTAAATAACATTGAGTATGATCTACATAATTTACGAATGAAAAATTCGTAGGGAAAATACAAAATATACAAATGAATACTTAGTGACCGAGGAGATAATGCTAATATCATACCGGTCACAAGTATGTGCAATTTCAAATTATTTATTACAATATATTTTATTAAATATAAGTACATTCAAATGCTTTAGTACACAAAAGTATTTGAATTATTTTTTTACCAACGCTTATATGAAGAATTTATTGAGCTTCTGTAAAGTAAACTCACATATACCAATAGAAAATCAACAAAAAATCTAATTAAAATATAATCACAGTATAAATAACGCCTGACAATGATGGTGGGGTGGCAGTTTTAAGTTTTAACATTTATAAGGAAGACTTGAGGGTAGTAAGAAATATTGAATATACTCCATTTTGTGATTAAAATGGAACTCAGGCTTCGACACAAAAAGGAAAAGAAAAAGAATATGAGGCTTAGGTGTTCTGGTCTTATTTTAATTATATCAAACCATTAGTTTTATATCATATATTATACAATACTTTGGTGTACCGAATGAGGGTAGAATAAAAATAAAATGAAAGCAAAGCTGCCAAAATTGCTATTAAGCAATGGAGGTACTTTTATCTGATTGAACTTCAGATCGTTGAGGAAGACTTTTGAGGGTAGTAAGAAATGTTGGATATACTCCACTAAGTTAACATATAACTCCTTTTTGTTTCGGTCACGGCAACAACTTTGAAATAATATTCGTAGTTATTTACTCGTAAACATATTTAATGAAGGTACAATAAAAATAGATATTCGCTTATGTAGGAGCAATACATATACGCATAGAAGAGTGAGTGCTTCTGCGCTTGTGTGCACTATGATCACGCCTGCGTAGGTTCTAAATATTATAATATCCTCCAGATCAAATTTCGGTCACGGTGGCCGGTCTCATCGGATACTAATCAACTGCGCAGGACAGGACTTTAATGCACGAGTGTGTGGGCAAGCACAAGTGAACTCATTATTGACTTTCTCATAGTCCGACGGGACGGTAATCCGACACGACCGGAGAGAGATCAGCCGCAGGACCAACGGCTTTACGAGGTACGAGGTGAAAAACCGCCAACTTCTTGACTCCGAGCTACTACTGAGCATTTCTTGACAGAAAAACCCAAGAACTGATTTTAGACCCGTCCTGGGATTTCAACCTGGGACATGATCAGTAATTGCGCTTACGACCACCAGACCAACGAGTCAATATGATATTTTGTGGTTGCCGTCGTGGTCGAGGTCAGGACAATATGGCCCCCTACTAGGACGAGTAAATATTGATATAATTACAAAACCTTAAGAAGATATTATTAAGTTTCCAATATATACACATTAAAGGTACACGCTAATTATGAGTTCGTGCTTCAAAATGTCCTTCATGAAAAAATAAAGATATCTGTAAGATAAGAGAAAAGACTTAGCCTTAGACTTAGTGGCGATGTAAGAATATCCACTACCCCATATTATCCCGTGGGTGTCCTAAGAGGCTACCGAGGGGAACATATCAGAAGATGGGCAGCAGTTAATAACGACAAAAAAAAAATAAGAAAAACTGCGGTTGCTACCTTGCCAAGCGTGGAAGTGAAATTTTAATCGTTTTCGTCTAGGCGTCTGTATGTGTAGTCACCATAAAACTTCTGTCCCCCTGGTGCTTCTGACCAGAATGCCAATATAAGAGGCTGCGAGGCATTCCATCTTAAGCCTCAGAAATAGAGGACCTGAAGCGCACTTTGTTAGGAGTTGGTCGCTGGTTTCCATATGCTACAGTTGCCACTTACCATCCGGTGGATGTTAACCCCTCAAGCGCCATAAAAATCCCGTGCAGTCGCACGCGCCCGGCAAATCCCGAGCGCTCGCAAGCAACCGCACCCACCCACAGCACTTAAAACCATTAAAACTACTTTTATATGAAGGAGTTTAGCATTATAAAATCTATACAAAATTCTCTATCTTGTGGTCTAAACAAAAGTCAGGTTTTACTTCATTACAAAAAGATTTTATTGTATTTTGATAACAAAAAAAAAATATACCAAGCGAATGTCGGCAGCATGAAAATCACAATTATTTCAATATATATTACTTGAAATTATTTACGTAAAAAGATAAATTATATTCACACAGTAACTTTCATTACGATTTTATAATAAAACAAAAAAAAATCCAAAAATCAACACAATAACATTCACGCGAAAATGACGTACGAAATAAACGTAGATTATAAATAAATATTCATAAGATAAGTTTTTTTTTATTACACTAGAGGATAGAGTATTTCATATTGATTATATAATGCCAAACTTCTTCGTAGAAAAGCAGTCTCTATATTTAAGTTTTTATGGGTTAAAGTGCTGTGGGTGGGTGCGATCTCATGAGACCGCTAGGGATTTGACGGAATATGGCCGCGGTCTCATGAGACCGCTTGGGGTTGAGGGGTTAAAATAATTTGTCACTCTAATATTATATATAAAATACGGGAGCGGCCTAAGTTCTCAAATGTAATATGCCACTCTTGTAAAACAATATTATAAGTTGGTTAAAGAAATAAATAAATATTACTTTATTGCCACATTCGAAAAACAAATTTACATACAAACTAAGTACTTAATTAAATTTAGGCAATCGGAGGTGACTTAGCCTTTGCTTACATGGGACTAAGATCCTATAAAGCGCTAGTTTTTAAGACACTCTTTCTTCCCTAAGATTTTACATGGCATGTTAAAATCCTCATTTTCAATTGTCTGGGCAATTTTTGTTTTTTTTTTGTTTGTTAATTGTCTTCTTGTAAGAATAAAATAGAAAACTGTTTTATTATTATTGTTATTGTAATAAAATATGAATATAAACAATAAACACAAGTTAGATAGCAAAGAACCTTTCACTACAGCGCTTCGTTTTAAAATACCCAATTTTCCTGCTAGTGTAGGTACGCCGCAAGCGGCGACCTTCGCTGTCGCCGCGGCGCCTTGACAAGATGCGGCAGTTACCAAGGCGACATAAAGGATACCGTATCTAAGCGAACAGACTATAAGAAAGAGTGACAAATGAATACGATCCACTGAGCGGTAAGTGGATGCTGTGGTTCATAGAGATTTACGTCCATCCACGATAAAAAATCAAAATGCAAATGCGCTGTTATCCCTGAGGACCAAGATGGAATAACTCCATACTAATATAGGGCTCTCTGTTGCCACTCGCCATAACAAACACGTACAACAAGAGAGTGTCTGCCGAAACATATTCCTTTAAACATCGATTTGTTTAAAAGTCTGTAAATAAGTATTAAATAAGTGCCGGACAGAGTTAGTTATATTACCACTGACATCTAAAAGCACGCACTCATCTTACGGAGGACGGGTATAAACTATTCAAACTCTTTCAAAACATTCAGAAAAACAGAATCACAGAATCACGACAGGTCTATGTCTGAAAAATCCTGTAACGGATCCTTTAGCTTCTCGTCGCCCGATTTTAAACTCTCCGCATTGGAATTAGAGTCCACTTTCGATTGCCCTTCGGTCTCATTAACACTCCCGCTAGAGTCCACGTGCACTTCAACACTGCCGACTACTCTTTCCACACCTTCATTGTCATCCTGGATCACGGACACACCCTGTATTATATCCGGATATAGAGTCCCAGAAGGATCTATAAGATCGGAATCATCGTTGCTGTAATTCTCTATATCGTCAAAATCTCTGTCTGTCGGTGTGTCAGCGCGACACTTTGAAGGGGAAAGATTTTGTACTGCGGTTTTAGAGACAGTTTTAAAGATTTCCCCAATGTCCGCTTCTGTGGACAGTTTCAGCGCGTTTTGCCAACCCAAAAGCGTCTGCGAGTGCATGGCCACTTGTCTATCGGCGAGTTCAAGCAGGAGAGATTTGATATCGGCTCGGGTTTTCGGGACCCAGTCGGAGAGTTCCGATCGGAGCGCTTCCGAGGCTTGTTCCAGTCTGTAAATTAAATATGTTAATAGGGTAATACAATATTTCATTGCGTATTTAACAAAATCTTTTTCCATTATAAACACAGTAATTCTTTTTTTGTATATAAGGTTGACAAACGAGCACAGAGTCGACGTGATGGTAATTGGAGCTGTGACTCATAAGTACTTACATCTATCTTTAATTAAGAATCGAAATGCCGATGCGTTATTACCCCGAGGATTAAGATGAAATGCCTCAATTCTAGTAATAAGGGTCTTCAGTTCTCTACACCGACCACAGCAGCAATAAGCTGCTATTTTACGCTGGTATTCTGAGAGAGCGTGGTCCTTCCCCGATGGAAGCGACCTATTGGTGCTCCAACCACAATATAGCTTTTTTTATAGAATAAGGTGATAAACGAGTACACAGTTCCACCTGATGGTAAGTGGATGCTGTGGCCTATAGACATTTATTTATTTACTCTTTATTGTACCCTTAAAACAAAAGAATACAAAGGGCGGACTTAATGCCTTCAGGCATTCTCTACCAGACATCTACACTTATCCTCGATTAAAAATCAAAACGCAAATGCTTTGTCACCCCTAAGGACTAATATGGGATGTCTCGTTTCCAGTAAAAAAGGATCTCCGGATCTTTACTCATCATACGAAACACAGCAGTATTAAGCTGCTATTTTACGCTGGTATTCTGTGAAAGCGTGGTCCTTCCCCGGTCGAGCCGACCCATTCTTGCTGCAACCATAATGTAGCTGCAGCGTGGCTCTACCACGTATGCAATGCTCTGAATTGAGGGAGAAATCTCTTAAAATCCGGTAAAAGAATTCGTTAAATCGTTGTACCAGAAGTGAGTACCTTTGAAACTGCTCTGTCTTCGTATCTGTTTTTATAGGATAGGGTGACAAACGAGCACAGAGTCCACCTGATGGTAAGTGGTTGATTACAGATCAAAATGCAGATGCGTTGTCACCCGTGCGGACTAAGATGGAATGCCCTCCAGTAAAAAAGGTCTCCGGTTCTCTACAATCACCATACGAAAAACAGCAGCGATAAGCTACTATTTCACGCTGGTATTCTGTGAGAGAGTGGTCCTTCCCCGGTCGAGCCGACCCATTCGTGCTACAACTTTACTTCTAATATAACTGCAGCATGGCTCTACCACGTATAAAATCTGTATCTGGTATCTGGCATATAGCATCTGCAAATCATGGTGAATAAATCACTCAGCTACAAAAAAGGCCAATGTCCAGTTGACTTTTACACATTAAACAAAAAAAAAATTAGGGAAATATGAAATAAAACCTCACCTATTATGTAAGTCTCCTGTGAGGTTATTTCCGGCGACGTAAGCGGCTAGAAAAAATAAATATGAGGTAAAAAAATTGGAAATCATAGCAAATGTGATCATTAGAAGACAGAAAGATATAAGAAAAGAAGTTTCTTGAATTATCATTTCAGATCAATTTAATAACTTAGTAAATAATAATCTGCGCCAAATCAATATTTTTTTAGGACAAGGTGACAAACGAGCACACAGTCCACCTGATGGTAAGTGGTTGCTGTGGCCCATAGACATCTACATTTATCCTCGATTACGAATCAAAATGCAGATGCAATGTCACCCGTTATGACTAAGATGGAATCCCTCGAGTCCAGTAAAAAGGGTCTCCGGATCTCTACACTCACCATACGAAACACAGCAGCATTAAGCTGCTATTTGACGCTGGTACTCTGTGAGAGCGTGGTCCTTCCCCGGTCGAGTCGATCCATTCATGCTACAACCATAACAGCTGCAGCGTGGCTCTATCACGTATAAATATAAATATGGAAAAAAGAATATCCACAGCAGAACCAAAGTAATCAACATAGCCCAACGGATTAATAAGTGGGCCGGCCTTATAGCTCGACGTTGCTCCAACCAACACCTGATGTAGCAGAAAGGTTCTAGAGTTACAGCCTTATACCGGTGATAGCAGTGTATGGGGGTCCCAACTAGATGTAGTTATGACCTGGTAAGACATGCAGGTGGCTCAAGACCATGCTTTGTGGCATTCCTTTAGGAGGCCTATATTTAGCAGTGGACTCGTGAACGGGTGTAATGATGATGTGGGCCTTTTTTTAGAATAAGGGTGATAAGCAAGTACATCGCCCACCTGATGGTAATTAATTGCTGTGGCCTATAGATATCTACATTTATCCCAGAAAAATATACAAAATCTCAGAAAATACATAAAATTTGATCTACACAAAGTTCAAAAACTTTATTAAACTCTGTTTTTAAAACTTAGATGAAGTTTTTGTGTGTTTGAAGATGTACCTAGACATTCTAGGACTTTTAAACTTAGATAAAAGTTTGGACCCGGTAGATGCCACTGTTGTCGAGACCCAGAAATCACCCGTGCGAAGTTGAGGCGAATAGCTAGTTATTATACTTTTGGAAGTTACATATTATAAAATTTAGATACTATTTGAAAAATAACCCCGTATATTTTTTATAATTATTTTGTACCCATCTACATTGTCAAAATGATTTAATTTTAATTGTAAGTGTATACAGGTTGTTAGTGTAAACACCTTTATCCTTGAAACCAGTGGTTTGGTTTCAATTATAGAACATAAATTCAATGAATTTAAAAATAAAACGCTATTTTCTTTCATATAATTTAAAACTTTTTGTCCGACACCGTCCGTAAATTCATCCATGAATGTGCCCGAAACCCTATGTGCCCGAGTGACGTAATCACCGTAAAGATCACTAGCTACCTACACTACATTCCAACAAAAACACAATACAGTACGGTACACATAACCTGTGATATAACTTTTCCTTCATACTTTCATCCTGGATTAGGACAGGCAAAAATTGAGGAATAAAGGAAAAATTGAGATTTTACTAAAAAAAAATGTTATTTTTCAATGAATTTACGTTCTATAAGTGAAACCAAACCACTTGTTTCAAGGATAACGGTGTTTACACTAACAAGCTGTATAATTAAGTCTAGTTATAAGATTACCTATACATAATGTTTATTTTGAGCACTTAAGGCTAATTTGCTAAGAAATAGGCAAATATTTTTTTCTTTCTTTCTATATACCGGTCATTGTACAGCGTATCACTCACCGTGCAGCGCGTCCCGCTGTCGAATCTTGTGGTGGTGCGCGCACGCGTATGCCGCGAGCAGCGGCAGTAGCGCACGGTGCCGGAGCGGAGCCCTCGCCCGCGCAGTGCCTGCGACCGCGGCGCCACTCGCCAGCGCGCCCACCGCCCGTCCCGCGCCGCCCCCCGCCTGCGTCGCCCAAGCGTCACACGCCCGCCGCAACCTTGCACAACCACAAACATCATTCCAACACTCAATACGTCCAATCTATGACCGATAAAGAATAGATCCAATAACATTTTAGTAGTAGTAATATTTTTTTATAACATTACCCCCACACTAAGATTTTCTCCTGTATCTTGGGACAAATTCATTTGTGCCCGACCGAACTCAGGAAGTGAATAGTGAACGAGTGTGTGCGCAAGCACAAGCACAGGTACACTCTCTATTCCCCATAGTCCGATCGGACGGCAAGCCGACACGACCGGAGAGAGATCAGGCGCAGGACCAACGGCTTTACCTGCTTTCCGTGGCACGGGGGTGAGACACCGTCAACTTCCTGACTCTGGGCAGCCTACTGAGTATTTCTAACCCGACACAGTATTCGGACGCTAATTAATGAAAAATTTAATATAAGACACTCACTCACCCCATATACTCGGTGCTGAGAGAAGTGGAGATCTTGTATAGCTTGGTGGTCAAAGCGCATAACGTGGTCAATTTCTGCTGCAAAGACTGTAGGTAGTCAGCTGCCGATGTGAACTCGGGGTCTTTCACCCTGCAATTATCATTGTAGTTTAAAGCCCATTGCTGAACATGTGCTTCTCACATGGGTTACGTCAAAGGGGAGGTGTGCTGTAGCTGCCACGCTTAGAGGCGGGTTGGCAACCGCAGTTTGGGGGCGTTCAAGATTGAGTGTTACCAACTGAACGTGTTACGTTTTTCTGAAACGTTACGTAACATCCAAGCGAACATTTTTACCTAAAAGTCACAATTATGTTTCACAAAGTACCGGAAAGTCCCCAAAATAACTTTGTTATTGTTTTAATCGCGTATGCGGTAATAATAAATGAAACAAGAGATTTCTAAGTCGCAATACATGTATTGCAAGGGTGGCAGCAGGAAAATATCCGGAAAGAGATTTCTGACTTCTGTAGGGGGAACGGCAGGATTCGTCCGTGCATTTAATCACATACAAGAAATATTGCGATTCACGGACACGACGTCAGATTAGGTTCTGCTGGATTCTGCAAGCTATCTTCGGGCGTTCCATATTTTGCAATGTGCTTCTATACTAACGAATACTGACAACGAATACAAAATAAAAATGACGTACAATACAGTCGAGGGATACCCCGTAAAACATAGACGAAAAGGTTTGATACGTGGTAGAGCCATGGTGCAGTTATATTAGTAGTATAATTGTAGCACGAATGGGTCGGCTCGACCGAGGAAAAACCACACTCTCACAGAATACCAGCGTAAAATAGTAGCTTAATGCTGTTGTGTCTCGTATGGTGAGTGTAGAGAACTGGCGACACTTTTTTACTGGAAACGAGGCATTCCATCTTAGTCCTCATGGGTGACAACGCATCTGCATTCACATTCGTAATCGAGGATAGATGTAGATGTCTATGGGCCACAGCAACCACTTAACATCAGGTGGACTGTGTGCTCGTTTTTCACCCTATCCTATAAAAAAATATTTGCGTATTTTAGAGAACAAAATAAAAATGACGTACAACACAATCGAGGGATTCCCCATAAAATAAAAACGAAAAGGGTTGCCAATTTGGGGGACTTTAATTCCCTAGTTTTTTATTCAAATAAAAAAACAATGTTACGTAACGCGTTGCCCGAAACCTGTAATGCATCGTGACGTTTTATAAGACCCCCCCTCCTCCCATATTGCGTTACGTAATACTTGAACGTCCTCTTTTTTAATATTAAGAAGACGCTGCTGCCCATCTCCTGGTTTGTCTCCCTCTGTCGTCTCTTACGACACCCACGGGACGATATGGGCTAGTGGATATTCTTACACCGCAACTACACGGTCATCTTGCAATGCACGTAAGGTATTATATGTAGACCACATTGGATAAAAAGAGATTTTCAATGCCTCCTTTTTCAATGGTGGTCTTATTCCAGCAGTGAACCTTTAGGAGCCTGCAAAAGAAGAAACTACACTTTTACTTCTGGAATAAGGTTTTCTACGTGGTATAGCCATGCTGCAGCTATATTATAATTGTAGCACAGGGTCGGCTCGACCGGAGAAAGACTACCCGCTCATCAAATACCAGCGTGAAATAGCAGTTTAATGCTGCAGTGTTTCGTATGGTAGAGTAGTGTACTTCTTACTGGTAACAAGTTTTAGTTCTCATAGGTGACAATGTATCTGCATTTTGATACTGTTGCGCGTTGTAATTAATGCTTGATACATGGCGAGTTACTACTAGCGCCATCTAGTATCGAGTAGCAGAACTAGGAGAGCTTTCTAGAAAATTCCATACTAGAACTTTCTACACCTACATTCTATAATATAATATTCTAGATGTCTCAACAGAAAAGGCCTTATATAAGGCTTGTTAGGACCGCGAACGAGTTAGTATTGAATTGGCAATGAAAATTGAATGCAAGCGAAAACTTCGAAGCAATATAATTGCGAACTAAAGTGATTAGTATGATTTATTATTAGTGTGTTTTCAGTTGTAACTGGTGTTCGGTAATTAAAGTGTCAATTTTGGTAATTTCATCGGAAATTTTAATTGTGACGAATTCCAAGCTTGTAACAATACTTAATTTTGTCTATGGCCACAGCATCCACTTACCGTCAGGTGGACTGTGTGCTCGTTTGTCACCCTTATTCTGTAAAAGGGTACAATTTTTCTTAAAGAAAGAAAATTAAATAAACGAAAATAAACAACATACCGGGCGCCATTGGTAGGTTTAGTTTCCCCACTTCCGGAGAGCGCGGCGCTGAGACCCCACAAGTTTAAAGCGCTGTTCTCACTCTTGAACACCTGGAACAATCACACTAACCTGTAAATTGTTTTATAGTTCATGTCTAAAAAAATAAAAATTAATTTTGCAATGTTGAAAATATTTTTGCCTGTCGCCTCTAACTTACTTACATACTCATGAGATACATTATTGATTCACCTACCTTATCCAACTCCTCGTCTGGTGTTGTGACAAACAGTCTGAAGTCTTCGCTGTGCGTTAGGATAGGATGTTTGGCGACGCGGTCTGCAAGTATACAAGTTGAATTGTTCTTAAAGAGAGTTATTAGTATATATAGTATATACTAAACAGTATATATAAAATTTACTACACATAATAAATCTATTAATGAAAATATAATATTTCCTATTAACTAAATCAGTTTGTGATGAATAATAATCATTACAAAAACATATGTAGTGGAATTCGTCAATGATTTAAACATTCAGCTCAATCTTAACACGATTCTGAATATTATGTCACCGTTGTCCTTAAAATCAGTGGTTTGGTTTCACTTATAGAACGTAAATTCAATGAATTTAAAAAAAAAACGCTATTTTCTTTCATAAAATTTAAAAAGTTTCTGTCAGACACCGTCCGTAAATTCATGGATACCCTTTGCGCCCGAGTGACGTAATCACTGTAAAGATCACCGCGCTAGCTACCTACACAACATTCAACATAAAAACACATTAGGTACACATAACCTGTGATGTAACTTTTCCTTCATACTTTCATCCTGGCTTAGGACAGGCAAAAATTGAGGAGTTAAGGAAAAATTGAGATTTTACTAAAAATTTGTTATTTTTCATGGAATTTAAGTTCTATAAGTGAAACCAAACCACTGGTTTCAAGGACAACGGTGTTTACACTAACATCCTGTATAAGCGCTCGCTGTAAATTTTTCAGGACGCAAGCAACTCCGCTTCGATCGCCGCCGGCACCAGTGAAATTGTTAATTGCAATTTTAAGTGATGATTTACCACGTGCTCGGCGGTGAAAGAAAACATCGTGGCGAAACCTGTATGTCTATGAAATAATAAAATAAATATTCCAAACGCCATGGGAAAGCGCGGCATTTCCTTGCTCTAAGCCCCTCTCAGAAATAAGAGGTCTGTGCCATGTCTTTAAATTAACTTATAACTGTGATAGTAATCTGGAACCACATGTTTATTCAACTCTTTAATATCAAATCATATCTGTACATAGGTGGGTCATATTAACAAACATATAGACCTGTACTTTCAAGTGTACCACAAGGATCAATTTTGGGACCACCTTTATTCCTTATACAAAGCAAAATAAAATGAGTGTGGTTGTTTCTTTGGATTTGATTCTTAATCACAATCATTTTGTTTGCTCAATGGTTAAGGTACTATAACATATATATTGAATTTTATGTTTTAATTTATTATTATCTGCTGAAACTGAAATTTAGCTTGAAATAAAGATGTTTCTTTCTTACTCTATTCATAGATTTTTGTATATCAGTCATCATTCAACATCATTACACAATTCAACATCCTTCACAAGTCCACTGCTGAATATAGGCCTCCCCTAAGGAATGCCACGAGCACAATCCTGAGCCACCTGCATCCATCGACTTCTTGCATGTCTTACCAGCTCGTCACTCCATCTAGTAGGGGGCTGTCCTACACTTCCTTAACCGGTACGAGGCTGCCACTCGAGAACCTTGCTTCCCCATCAATTATCGGTTCTTCGAGCTAATCGCCCCCTCAGCTCAATAACCCGTTGGGCTATGTTGGTGACTCTGGTTGGTGGTTTTTACAGCTGATATCTTCAATTTTAAGTCTGCCACTAAGGGAAACTCCAAACATAACCCCCTCCATAACTCACTGAGCGACTTTTAGCTTTCTAATACGACTATCAGTGTAGGTTTTTAGAAAGATATTAATCTCTCACTTCTAGGGTTTAGAAAGATGTTTAATCTATACTAAGTAAATGTCAAAAGGTAAACTTGCGTGTACCAAGGAAAGCGTGCAAGGCTATCGCACGCACGTGCACGAAAGCCGGCTGGTAGCGGTCCAGCTGCTGCCGCGCAGAATGCAGCGGAGGAAGGGCTGGAGCTGCCACCAGAGGAGCACCAGCACACAGACGCCGGTGTAGTGTCTACCAAAAGATTTTTTTTCCTTACCGAAGTGCACTTTTTAGTATAGAGTAAAATGGAATACATACACAATAAGCGAGTTAAGGCTTATTGCCGTTCAAACGAGGTTCAAACTTAACTCACCAGGTTCGCAAGTTAACTCGCTACTGTACTTGTCGAAGTGTAAATCAGTTTTTAGAGTAAAATTTATAGAAATAAACATATTAACTTTGACATCGCAATATATTTATGAAAATGTAATGTATGTACATAAAAACATAAATAACTTTCATGTATCAAAATGTTCATCACTTTAAACACTAGGAATAAACATAAGCTTGTAATACCAGTTATTAGACTCATAGAATTAGTAATTCATTTATGGGGCAATGTGTATACTTTTACAACAAAATCTCAGAAAAGGTACAAAATTTGTCATTAAACAAGTTTAAATGTTTTATTAAGGAAAAATTGTACAAAAAGGGTTATTATAATATAAAAGAATACATAAATGAAAATAACCCCTGGGAATGAGCTGACAGCCACCATGCTAGTTCTATAAAAATTCATTCAAAAATTGTACAAAATAAATTTATTGTAAATTAAAATATAAAAAAAACCCGCTACTTTTCTTGCTGGTTCTTCCCAGGACAGAGGTTTTTGTGAACCAGTGGTAAATAAAAAAATGTCTTTCAAAAACTATTATACAATAATTTATATTCAATTAAAAAAAATCAGTATAATAACACGCTGTGAGGCATTCCGGGTGCAGTGTGAACTTCATCAATATCTTTAGAATCGTAGTAATTTGAAACTAGATGAAACGAAAATGAGACACTAAAAAGAGACAAATATACATCATCGTTATAATTTAGCTTGCGAGAGAATGAGATAGAATACAGTATACAATGTTTCCTATTATCACGGTCACCCCTTTATGCCGCACACGGACGCCGGTTCAATGTCTGACACTGAGACTTTTTTTTATTTATTCAAGTAAAAACTTCTTTAGAAACGTGATTTGAAACACGATGAAACAAAAAAGCGACACAAATAATATGAAAAGGTTTCAAAATGGGCCAGGTCGATGTACACTATCTCTAAAAAAAAAATGAAAAATCTGTAGAATGCGGGAAAAATACAGATAATTCATTTATATGTATCCTGTCGTGGTAAACAATTAATCTTTGTCACTAATTTTTATCGACTTTCAACGTGGCGTCTTACCGATTTAGTTACTCTGTGCTTATAGATAATGACGGTGAACCATAAAGCGACCGTTGATCATAGAAAGAGAACTGTCAGTTGTCACAACAGCATGAAAGTTAGAGAACAGGAGAACGATCACCGTAGAAAATAGTGTCCCAGAAATATGGACACCATCAGTGAGGCGCTGCGATCACAAAGTTCTGTCAATAAAAGTCATTTTTGGTCTATTTTTCCGATCAGATGCTTAAATCACTCGCACATCCACGCACAATAAAATATTTCTCCATTTTTTAATGTTTCTTTTTTGTCAAAAATTACAGAATTACGGAATATGAAAATTTTCTTACCAATGCCGCGGAGAAAATTTGTACATTATTCAACTAACTTCATCTACTTGTACGATCATAAACAGCTAACTTCGCAGTCACTACTCACCGACGTCAGCGCCGCTATACATTCTACAATTTTCAAGGACAGGCGGGCTATGCCTTAGTACGTAGTGATCGTTCTCCTGTTCTCTAACCTTCATGCACAACAGTGTCAATAATACGTGAAATAAACGGAAATAAACATGTCAAACGTCACTAATCAATGAAAATGAGAGCCTACCGCCATGATGGGTTTTTGTTGTATGTTGCAATTTCAAGTGTAATTTCCTGGGCTTTACCAGCAAACAAAGTAATTATAAAATAATTGGACAATTCAGAATTGTTTAAAATGTGTTTCCCTATTTTTTAGTATAGTGTACAAGGACCTGGTCCAGGCTCCATACATTTTGGAACACCTCATTTAAGAAAACTTAAAAAAAAACCGCTTTGATTATGAGTTGACACGATTTTTGTTGGTATTATAAGTGAATACTTGAAATATACAAGCACTGGCTTGTAATAAATAATACCAAAAAAAAATATGATTACGAACTTTTATAAAGATATCCACTACGTAAACAATATTTTTGAATGAAAACACAGATTTCACGCCTTCTTCACATGGTAACACTGGGATGAGTTTCTGCTAAAGTCATTCAATCGGTCATCTTGTATTTACTTCTTACTACTTATTTTTATTACGAAAAATCATTACTAGAGAATATTCCCTTTATTGATATTATTTAGATTAATCTTTTCATACATACAATAATAAATAAAAGCCCACTGCTGAACAAAGGCCTCCCACATAGCCTCCCTCCTTCATTGGGGGGATATTTCCCATAGTTGCCGCACCTGGCAAGTATATATATATATATATTTTATATATTTTTCAGTGAATTTCGGTTATAACGACGGCGGAGGGACCACTTTAATGTCGTCGCTATAACCGGAGGTCTCTATATCCAAAATAATAAAAAGTCTTGTACATATTTACTTATCATTTATTTAATTATGCTATACACGGGTGTAATTGCAAAACCGTGTTATAGTGCACTGTTTAAGTTTAGTTTTTTGTGCACGCTGTAAGGTGTATTCCATTTTCATAATTCCTTCAACATCTAAATTATTTTGGCCTTCACCAAATAAACAGTACTTTTTGAGCGTTGTTATAGCACATAATGAATCTCTAGTTGTTGGAATCTCATTTAGATTGCAATCTTCTTCCTCTTCTTCATCCTCCTTTTCTTATGTTTGAAGAAAAAACAAAGGATAAGAGAGCTTAATAGTTTTATGAATGAGTCATTGTGCCTTTACCGACTCAGTCGCAAATCAGCAAGGAATTTATTATTGGGGACAACCGAGGTTGTTATTAATGAAATCCACTGTATATATATATATTATTTTTAGTTGTTACCAGGAAGACACTGCTGCACTGATGATTTGTTTTCCTCTGTTGCCTTTTATGACACCCATGTCATAATATAAGGTAGTGGATATTCCTACTACTTACTTATATCAAATAATACAAACACTCACGCCTGTCAACCTGAGGGGTAGAATACAGACTTCTATTTGGCACGACCCTGACACACCTCTCTCGCCTCCTTTACATCCATATACCTACACATACATACTCGATAATATGCATTTATTCCCATTAAATTACCTTAAATGTTTGTTTCTTTATGTAAGAAATTAAATTTACCTTTTCTTTCATTATCTTAATCTACTATTTGAGTTTTAATACAAAGAAAGGGCGGGGTTACCTTAAAGTGATTGTAGCGTCTCCTCACAAAGGGTGGTGTGGGCCACCTGGCACATACACATCGTACTCGGTATGTAACAAATGTCTCTAAAGTGGACAGCTGCTTCATAGGAGCGTCAACCTGATGACAAATATAAGTTCTTAGCATAATAATCATGACAATATCAATTTTTTATATAGAATAAGGGTGACAAACAAGTATGCAGTCCATCTAATGGTAAGTGGATGCTGTAGCCCAAAGACACATACATCAATGCTCAATTAAGAATCAAAATTCAGATGTGTTATCACCCCTGAGGACTAAGATGGAATGCCTCATTTCCAGTAAAAATAGTCTTCGGATCTCTAAACTCACCAATTTTTAAGCTATTGCATAGCTTCTATCGCGGGCCTTGAGCGTGGGGACCGAATCCAGAAATTTATTCCGCCGTAACGAAAAAACCTCACGCTCCCCACTCCGACGGGCACGGAGGTGTGGCTTGAAGGCCGTGCATTGTCTAACTTATATTAAATCAGTTCCTATCTTATCATTAATCTTAATCTTAGTTCTTAACCTTAATCTTAGTTAATTAGTTTATTAATCTTAGAAATCCCTGCCTAATTAATAATTAGCCATATTACAAAAATGAAATAAACTTTGTATTCTCCTAGTAAACATCTGGATAGGAGTCCGTAAATTAAATAAAAAAATAATGTTTTTGATTCAACATTCATTAACCTCAAGTATTTTTTATTACAATTAAAGGGTATTTGTTTTCAACAATCATATTAAACCAACTTTTCTTGTCTATCTAGTCATATTTAAAATTTACCAGAGTCAGGTTATGGTGCAAAAACACCAAAGATCTGCCTTATCTGGCAGAAGTTTGTTACGTTTTTTTTCGTAGGTATATGTTTCCCGCGGTGTGCGGGCGTAACAAGTCACGACGCGTCGCTCTCGAGAAAGCGTGCGAAAATGAACCGAAGTTTGGCCGAAGTTCGGATTTATTGCCAATTTTAACACAACTTTGGGCGTAAATTAGTAATAAAAGCAGTGTAAAATTTCTAAGACAATGTCGGTACCGACACAGCTCAATTATCGAAGAATTCAATAAATTTTATTTGTAATTGATTTATGCAGTGGTTTTTTCATAAAACCCCTTCTTCCAAAGGCCTTTTTCGTATTTTTTTTACGCGCGCGTGTTTATATGAATTATCGTGCATCTCACTGAATAATGTTTCCCTCGGTGCGGTGCGGGAAGACGACACTTACACACACATGCATGCGCGGTGACGCGCGCTTATTCTAGTTTTATTCGACTCAGTCAGCTGCGGCCTGTGACGTTCGTATGACTATAGCTATACCTGCGCTCTAAATTACTACGCTACATTGACCCCTGCTTGAACTTTGGATTTCGATACTACTCTGTTTGGCATAGAAATTGATATTATTGAAAGAGACGGACGTTTTGGACGGCAGACAAAATTTTAAAATTAGATAGCTTTTATCAGAAATGTGTTTTGCCGGAGCTGATAGATCCCCGTTACCCTCGCAAACTACAATTTAGAGATCGAATGTAAATCAAATTGATATAAGCACAGACAAAAATAGCGGAATATAAATAAAATTTTGAAAAAAAAAACGATCTCAAAATTTTATTAATGTTCCGCTAATTTTATCTGTACTTACCTATGTCAATTTGATTTACATTCGATTATAATTATATTCTCAGACGTGCAGGTTTCCTCAATATGTTCTCCTTCACCGCCGAGCACGTGGTAAATCAGCACAATTGCAATTAACAATTTCATTGGTGCCGGCGGGGATCGAACTCGGGTCTGCATGTCTGAGAAATGAAAAAATATATATTTCGAAGACATGTGAAGTTCGTCAACACGCATTGAGGCAGTGTGGCGGACATTTCCTTGCCTTAAAACCCTCTTAGAAATTAGAGGAGGCCTGTGCCCAGCAGTGGGACGTATATAGGCTGTAACTTTACTTTTTTTTACTTTTATAAATATATTATTTTACCGACGAAAATTTTAAAGAAAAATAAAAATTAAGCAACCGACAACCTCCTAGGTCCCTAGGTGACTTGCGAGATGTCAGTGTAACAAAACGGCCCAGAAAAACAGACTTTCCAACTGATAGCTAAATCAGCACGCAACAATTTCATTGGTGCCAGTGGGGATCGAACCCGGGTTGCTCCCGTACTGTGATACTTATAACGAGCGCTAACCATGTGAGCAACCACGGCTCTCAACTACATCGTTCCGTTCGTGTACAGCGCTGAAGATAGCAGAGTAAAAAATTAGAGATTGTGGTGTTTGAAATTTGTCATCTATGAGAGTGAATTTTATCTGTGTACTCTGTAACAAATAACTATATAGAAAAAAATGTGAAAATGACATTTCGCCATTTTTGTTTGTGTACTGGTTAGGAACTCGATCAAAAATTTGATAATTTTTCTGTTTTTATACGTTATTTCTAAAAAAATGTGAAAATGACTATTCGCCATTTTTGTTTGTGTACTGGTTAGGAACTCGATCAAAAATTTGATAATTTCTCCGTTTTTATACGTTATTTCTAATGTTATTTTACATCAAATTAATTGTGAAGATATTTTCTTTTGGAAATATGTATCATTACGACGATTCAAAAACGTTTACATATAATAATTTACCTCGAAATTCACTATACGCGATTATCGTTTATTGATTATATGTTGTTTAAAAAGTATTCTTATCAGTTTTTTGTGTTAAATGGATGCTAAATATAAAAGAATGCTTCAGTATTGATAGCAATTTATTAACGAAATATCTGTTGAGATGTGTCTAGAAATTATTAATACTTATTTTTATTTATTTATTAAAATAATAAATAAATAAAATAAAATAAGTATACATTTATCTATATTGAGTACTAGCTGTTCCCCGCGATCTCACCCGCGTGGAATATGGATTTCATGGGTTTTAATTTTTTTGCGCGGAACCCTAATTCTTTTTCTAAAACAAAAGTACTTCAAGTTATTCCTTATATCATCAGCTATCTGCCAGTGAAAGTCCCGTCAAAATGGATCCAGCTGTTTCGGAGTTTAGCTGGAACAAACAGACAGACAGACAGACCGACAGACAGACAAAAATCAGTACTTTCATATGCATTTAATAAAAAGCTGTTGTTTTAACATTACAAACAGACACTTCAATTTTATTTATTTGTAGATATAGATATAAGATATTATTCATATTGGTGTCATTTTAAAGGGTATATCATGTACTATTATAATAATAAAATAATTGTCTCCAGTAAATATTATACTTTTCTTGTAAAACTCGAAATAAAAAATAAATACGATTTATTTTTATATCCCCATATGCTTTATTTTCATCCTTTATTTTTAATTTGACTAATTTTCTTTTAACAAAATTAAATTCCGAATTCGTTGAGTTTTTTGAGAATATTTTTATTTGAATGTTAGGTAGGTACCTATATTAGTTTTTCAGTAGTAATCGTTTTTGTTGCGACAGTCTCGCGCGGTCGTAAAAAAAAGTTACTGCGCGGACAGGTGGGACGAGAATCACTTGCGCGGCGTTGACGGTTCGGTGGATAGGTACCTACCTACTGTTATTACCTAAACACCCATCTACTATACAACAAAATTTGACGAGAATCACTTGCGCGGCGTTGACGGTTCGGTGGATAGGTACCTACCTACTGTTATTACCTAAATACCCATAACCTACTATACAACAAAATTTGACAAACTGTCGCTGCGTCGTGGACACTAAAATGTAAACTGCCTACCTACCTGCCTAAGTACGTCGGTACTAAGGAAACGGTCTTGACGGGTCACTTGTCTTGATAAAAACATGTGTTTACATCTAGTGATATTGTGTGTATATAAAAAAAAGTAAGAAGACAGGTAAGTATTTTTGAAAACAATTTATAGGTAGGCAGAACTAATTACAATTATTATCTAAATATTATAAATGCGAAAGTTTGGATGGATAGATGTATGTTACTCAATCACGCCAGAACAGCTGAAGGCATCTGGATGATATTTAGCTCAGAGATAGGTTGTACCTAGTCTGGAATAACACATTTGATACCGTTTATTCAGGTATTTCGTTCCTGTGGGATAATTTTCGAGTTCACGCGTTTGAAGCCGCTGGCAACAGCTAGTACGGATATAAACTGCGATGACTGTTCCAGTTCATACTTCGGCGTCGTGAACTCTTGAGTGATCGCTGCATGACCACCCGGGGAAAAATAAACATAATAAAATAAGCAATCTATATTAGGTATCTATAGAGCTATAGAGGTATGGTATAAAGCGATAACGCAGCGCCTAATAATTTAGTACGAGTGGCACGATGCCAGGTGAGACAACGTGCTTTTTGGCCGCGCCCACCAATGAGTTCGAGCCCGCGACTTGTGCCACCTACGCAATTCCTTTGTATAGTGCGACGTTGCCACTCTTATTATTATTCCGCTTTGTAATATTTTATTTATAGGTGATATTTTGTTTATGCAGGTATTTGATAGATTCCTATAGTCTGTTTTTTTCGCAGGAGACAAAAATAACAGATATTTATTAGATTCGTTTAGCACGAATAATACAGTTTTTATGATTCTGGTTCAGATTAGATTTAATTTTAGTCACTTAAATTTCGTATATTGTTCAAAATAATGAAATAAATCCACAGAATCTGCAGTTACGAAAAAAAGCAATATCATTTTAGTCTCCGGCGAAAAAAAAAGATATATATCATGATTAATTTACCAACTAGTTATTCGTTTACTAAATACGAAAAAATATTTAGACGTCATTTTTCTTCCAATCTTGCTGTACTGAATATTTACGTAGTCCTTATATTAATAATTATGATTGCATAAGTTGATACAAAATGCTATGCAATAGCTTTACTGCAGCAGTCCCCGAGTGCCACACGTCTTTTTTATTGGATTAATTTGATTTTGATGCAACCGGAAGCCTTTTTCCATGTCCAATACTCTACACTCACCATACGAAAAACCACAATATTAAGCTGCTATTTTACACTGGTATTCTGGGAGAGCATAGTCCTATCCTGGTCGAGCCAACCCATTTGTGCTACAACCATAATATAGCTGCATCCGGCTCTACCACGTGAAATATCTCAGTGGCACATCTATGACTCATGTGTTATGAGGGGAGTTGTAATGAGATTGCCATAAAGAAAGAACGAGGCTGTGACCACATAAAGTGATATGATACCATTCTACACTATGCAGCAGTAACAACAACAATACAATTAGATGAACAATCTCCTCCATTTACTCATCCAGTTAAAATCTAGTGATGAGAACAAACCTTCACAGCAATATCATATCCATGCTCCATAATCAATGGAGCTCCCTCATTACCATCATCAGTGACACTTGGTGGCTCTGTATCTTCAGTGATGTCGGCATCATTTAAGTCCAGGACAGCAGAGCTTGAATCACTTGTCATGATTCTGAAAAATATTAAGAATTATTATTATCAAACCTTCACTACATATCTTTACATACATAATTATTACATCCATAGTCCACAGTGTATGTGACTAAATACCTCCTAAATGGCTGGACTCATTTTGACGAAATTTTGTGTGTGTGATTAAGTTGATTCTAGAATGATTTAGATTCACAAATAAACCTCGTAGGTGATGTTGTTGTCAAGATCCAGAAATGACCCGTGCAAAGCCGGAGCCGATCTCTAGTTTTTATATATTTCTTTTGTGTAGTAAAGTAATATCTAATGATTTCTTTTATTTACATGAATACATACTATATAATAAAAAAATTAATTTTATGGATTTTATCACTTTTTTTATAGAAGAGGGCAAATGAGCATGCGGCTTACCTGATGGTAAATGCTGCCCATGAACAACTGCAATAACAAGGGAATTGCAAGTGTGTTGCCAGCCTTTTAAAAAATTTTAGGCTCATTTTTAAAGGTCCCTAAGTCATATCAGTCCAGAAAAATCACTGGTAGTAGACGATTCCACAAGGAAGTTGTGTGAGGAAGAAAACTTTAATTTTAATTTTTACTATTTAACTTAAAGTAAATATCTCCTTACGTTATTTTTATTAATAGCATTATTTTAAACCTCCAATGTCGACCATATTATGTTAAAACTCATATAGAATATTTACATAAATAAGGTCCCGTGGTAAACTATTTTGTAATACCCACGCCAGGGTCCTGAGATACAAGCTGCACTTATTTTAGGATAGTTACCTATGTTTATATAATGTTACTTTTGTTATTAAGATTAAATAAATAAATAAGAGCCGTGGTAGCTCAGTGGTTAACGCTCGCTGTAAATATAACAGAACGCGAGTAACCCGGGTTCGATCCTCGCCGGCACCAATGAAATTGTTAACTGCAATTTTAAGTGCTGATTTACCACGTGCTCGGCGGTGAAGGAAAACATCGTGAGGAAACCTGCATGTCTGAGGAATAAGAAAAAAAAATATTTCGAAGACATGTGAAGTTCGTCAACACGCATTTGGGCAGCGCGGCGGACACTTCCTTGCCCTAAACCCTCTCAGAAATGAGGGGAGGCCTGAGTCCAGCAGTGGGATGTATATAGGCTGTAACTTTACTTTACTTTAAATAAATAAACTACTAACCAAGCTAGTTAGTGGCTCAGAATCTGTGGGGCAGATGCACAAGATAGAAACAGAAACTTTTTTATTCAATATAGATTATAACAATACTTATTGAAAGTTACTTTTTTCATTTAGCACTGGTTCACAAAAAAAAACCTCTGTCCTGGGAAGAACCAGCAAGAAACCCAACGGGACTATTTTTTTTCAATAATAACTTACAATTAACAACACAAGACAAATTAGAAATAGCTTGGTAGCGATCACCCTTCCCAGGGGTAATTATCATCCATAAATTCCTTAATATTATAATAACCCTTTTTATACAAACTTAGTTTAATAACATTTTTGAACTTTGTGTATGACAAATTTTGTATATTTTCTGAGATTTTGTTGTAAAAGATAGATAGATGCTGCATATGAGTTTTCTCCATAAACTCCTTTGAAACACTCTAACTTTTTTAAATAATTATAGTTTTGAAGTGGTACACAACCTTACAGTTCACCTGATGGTAAGCGGTTACTGTAACCCATGGACAACTGCAACCTGCATTGTCACCTATGAGGACTAAGATGGAATAACTCTTTAAGTTACGTGTTAGAGCCACACTGCAGCTATTATGGTTGTAGCATGAATGGGTTGGCTTGATAGGGGTAGGACTACACTCTCACAGAATACCAGCGTAAAATAGCAGCTTAATACTGCTGTTTCGTATCATGAGTGTAGAGAACCAGAGACCATTTCTACTAGACCAGAGGCAATCCATCTTAGTGCTCAAGGGTGACAATGCATCTGCATTTCATAGATGTCTATGGGCCACATAGTTTACCATCAGGTGGACTATGTGCTCATTTGTCACACTTATCCTATTAAAAAAAACTCTTCAGACAATAATACAGCAATCAAGGCACTGCTATTATAATCCACTCAAAGAACTCCTGGGCACAAACAAAGTTCCACTAAATAGTAAACTTAAATATTTTAGTTACAACTATATAATATGAAACCTTCTAAAAACATTGTTTGGCAATTGTTAAAAAATAAAGGTGTATTGTATGCACTATTTACTAGCGATTCCACAAATAATTGTTATAGCAATTAGTCGAATACCGATTAATCACCATTCCCTATCACAAATAGTCGAATAACTCGCCATTATTATTCAACATAAAAAAGGAATATAAGATTAATTAATTTGTTACCAAATAATAATATCACACTTGCGGTAGTCTTGAACTTACTAATCATTTATTTATTATAGTAATCTAAAACTTTTCCAAGGTTAGGAGAATAGAAAACAATGAAGTTAAAGAAATCAGTCTCATATTACACTGTAGTTAGTTAATGCAACTATATTATACGGAAGTTTGATTATTTTTAAATCTAGTTTTTTTGTTATTATTTTAGACAACTATTCACCAAATGTTGAATAATAGTAGCTATTATTTGGTATTCAACAAATGACAAAAAATATCGATATTTTTTTTATAGAATAAGCGTGACAAACAAGCACACAGTCCACCTGATGCTGCCTCAATTGATCCTCAATTGAGAATCAAAATGCAGATGCATTGTCACCCCTGAGGACTAAGATGGACTCAGTTCCAGTAAAAAGGATCTCCGGATCTCCACACTCACCATAAGAAACACAGCATCATTAAGCTGATATTTTACACTGGTATTCTGTAAGAGCTTGGTCCTTCCCCAGTCGAGCCGACCCATTCATGCTACAACCAAAATATAGCTGCAGCGTGGCTCAACCATGTATAAACTATCTATTTACTGCATTTCATTATAAAACAAGACATGTCATTTTAGGCAAATTTGTATTTTTTTACTTTCTAGCACTGCTATGTATTTTGCTATGAATTCAATTCATAATTCTTTATTGCATGTCACAAAGTATAAAGTTGGAACAATATATTTACATGTGACACCCTGTACAGGCGTAGCATATTAAAACAGAGTTTAAATTTTAATTAATATGGAATTCATTTTCATTTCATTCAAATTACAGTATTTATAGTAGTATTTATAGTACACAATATATAAATTATATTATAAAATGTCAGACTAAATAATACACATTTATTTTAAAAATTAAATTTCAATAAATATTATATGTCAACTGATCATTCGTCATTTATATTATGTAAATAAAGTTTAAAAATTTGATGAAAAATACTAACAAAATCAAATATGTAAATAGAAATAAAGAAAATTGTCAAATAATTAAAAATTGATTTATAATTTATCATTGAAATATTCATTCAAACTGTAATACAATAAGCATTTTCTTGAGTACTATTTCAAATTTACGACACTGGAGGGCTTCTATTGTATTAGGTAAATGGTTGTAAACCCTTATAGCCATGTAATAGGGACCATGTTTATATAATGTGAGATGTGTGGCAGGAGCAACCACATTATAACCTCAGCGTGGAAATAATGAGGATTTTTCCTAACAAATCAGGATAATTCAAAAATGTACATGCTCGTTACAGTTAGTAAGTTATATCTGGGGAACAACCTTTGACATGGATCTCTTGGAGCTGCGAATGTAATGATTCTAAGGCAGCGTTTTTGGAGCATGGATACCGCTTGTACCTCAGTAGAGTTTCCCCAGAATATGATGCCCTATCTTATCTAGGCAGCTACATGGCTGTGGTACGCAGTATGTGCGCACTGCTCATTAGTATCCTTACGTAGCTCACGCAGGGCATAGCAAAAACTGCTCAACTTACTCACAACTCCTTCTACATGACTCTTCCATGAAAAAGTTGAGTCTATTATTATCCCGAGGAGTGAAAATGTGCGAACTTCCTCAATATTTATACCTTGGTAAGGTATAGCGAGTGGGACTTCTGATATCTGATATGGACGGTCTTTTCAAAATTTAGTAATTTGTGGGAAGGAGTCTGATACTTCACAAACATTAATGATGTGTTATTAGATTTTTTACACCTTCACGGGGGTAGACCTCCAAGGACAAAACAAATAAATACATATATATATTTTAATTATTATAATGTACACTGACGTATATTCTATTTTCTAATATTATCAACGGTTAATAAAGCCCTTTCTTCCAACAACACAAAACGTTAATGGAAAATGGGTGTTATAATATGCGTCATAGATGCAATAAAATTATATCACAAAAGTTTTCTAACTCCAATTAAACATAAACAACGATAAAAATACGGAGAAAAGATTGGCCTAATTCGCCATCGGATTTCGGATCGATATTGCATTTGCGCCGTGCTGTACGCATAACCGATAAGGTAAAATAATAAAACACTGACTATAAACTAATTCTAATTATAATTACCTTATAAGACAAAAACTTGTGGATTATATTTATAGAATTTGTAATTTGTAAACAGTAAATAGCAGAAAAATTTGTGAAAACAAAACTGACACGCCTCCTACCTACATGACGCGTCAGACTTGACATTGACAGCACCTAGTATATATACAGTAATCTATGGACAGCACAAACCGAAACTACAAATCACAGAGTACCAAACCTCAAAATCATAAATCACAAAATCGATTCTTCTGTCACAGTGATTGGTATTCACAAGTGTTAAAGCGATTTTCGGATATATTTTAACTAATTTTTGTTGAGCTTCGTTAATATTTTTGCCACCTTCTGTGTTTGTCATTACATAAATTTGTGTTGTGTTGTTCATTACTTATTAGTTGGTAAGTTAGTTAAGTTACAGCCTATATAATATGTAACAAAAACCCAGTGGTTCCCGTTAAGTGGGTTATCAGAATCAGTATTCAAATGTATAGAAATAACTTTACTTCAAAAACTTGACATAAAAAAAATCAAATTAAATAATATTTGTAAATTTTATGTGGCTTGATTACCTCTGCCTGGAATTATCTAGAAGGAAACAAGTATCGGCGGCCGGTGGCGGCGTACATCAAAGACAGGGCGCGCGCGCTTCATAGGTATGCACTAAGGTTGTAACCTCGTCAGCTGTTATCACTTTAGTAGTCGATAATCACAACTTTTAAAATTTTATTTCGACCGATTGTGGTAATTATGAACACAAATACTAATTCATCCGTAGACAGAGAAACCTATAGACTAATGATTAACGTGGCCTCGAGTGAGAAAGGACGATAACGTATTTTTAGGTTATACAATAATCTTTATGACTTTTAAACATATTTAGATAAAAATTTTAATTGTTCTAAGAACTGAACTGAACAAGATTCACCAATCTTAAGCTCACAATACACTTTTTCCCACTTAAACCAACTTGTAAACTCCTTAGATCGCTACGAACTGTCAAAGTTGTTTAGCTAAGTGTAGTTTTCTAAACAAAAAAACCGGCACGGAGAAAGGGACAAACAATCACACCGCTCTGTCTCATTTCTATGCAAGATGTATCCATAAATCTATCTTTTTCGTGCGCGAATGCGAAAGAAGGCGTCAATTTGTCTATAGGTTTCTCTGTCTACGAATTCATCACTGTCTTCTTGATGACTACAAAGATGAAAGAGCCTTGTACCTCTATACATTTGCAATACCGGCTTATAAGATCTGAAATTCTGCATAATTGCAGTCACATTTCCAGAGACACATCAACATATTAAAATATCCCTCGTTTGAGTATAAATCCATCCATATTACATATACTCTCGCTGCCAATAACCTGGGTACTAAGCCATTAAAAATCCTCACCCAAAATATTTGCAGTATAAAGGCCAACATACACAATTTCTTAACCCTGTTACATAATATCAACACTGACCTGGATGTTTTGATATTGACAGAATGTTGGCTCGGCATCGAACCAGCTATTCCCTATATCCCTAGTTTTGTATCCCACTCTTCATCTAACCCAGTGAACCAGAACGATGGCGTCGTAGTCTACTACAACAACTCAATTGCTAATGTTTCTATTTCTGACCCGAAAATAGTCGACGCCAGCTCGCTCCTCATCCAAATACAGCAAGAAACTGTAATTTTAGCTATATATCGACCATGTGCATTTCGAAATCCCCTCAACTTTATAAATTCTCTTTGTCAGACTTTAGCTTCTTTAAATACATTTAAAAATATCATTATTGCAGGAGATATCAATATTAATAGTGTTGCATGAATAAGTCAACTAGCGCCATCTAGTGTCAGGAACGAGAGCGAGGGGAGCATTGAGAAAATGACATCACAAATCGCTCAACTGACAGCGCCTAGTCGAAACTCGAACGCTCGATACCTTCCGCGTGTTTACTTGAACATTCTGGATATTTCTTTGCTAATTTAAATATATAGGCGCTGCAAGATGCGAGGGAGGCAGAGTGAACTCGGCGACACAAGCGAAGCTTCGGAGTGGAATTAAGTGAATTAGTGTGTTTAAATTATTAGTGTTTTAACTTTACTTTGCACAAAGTAAATTAAAGTGTTAATTTAGGTAATTTTATCGGCAATTTTTATTGTCACGAACCTCAAGCTCGTAACAATATTATATCAAACTCAACCCCTGATCAAAACACTGAAACATATTTGAATATGCTCGCCTACAATGGTCTTTTGCCAGCCCATACTATTCCCACTCGTAAACAGGCCTATCTCGATCATGTCTTTCTAAAAACTAGCTTTCAGGCCCAATGTCTTGTGATCCAATCCTCAGTTACGGACCACGACGCTATCTTACTTGTCCTCTATATGAAGAATATATCACATTCATCTTCCAAAGTCTCAAAAAAGATTGACATTCCCAACCTTACGGACACCTTAAAAAAGTAAGCTTCTCCGATGTACTTCAGCTCACTGATCCAAACCTAGCAACTAACCTGTTTAAACTCCCGGCTGCGATAGATCAACACTCCAAGCCCAAGCTCTTGCCCAGCTGACGAAGGATTCTCAAACCCTGGATGACTCCTCGGTTATTAAGATGTATTCGAAATAGAGACGGCATGCATAAGAAACTTAAAAAAGACCCCCAAAATGACATACTTCGAAAAACTTACTGTCGCTAACGTAATTTCTGCAATTCCTTTCTTAGGAAGATTAGGATAGCATATGATAGAGAGCGGGTAAATAAGGCTGGAAATAATAATAAAAAATTATGGAACGCTATCAGAGATATTACAAACATGAACAAACAGCACTCCAACTGCAACGACCTCCTCACTTTTATGTCTACCACCTCCCAATCACTTAATAGTACAAATGCTTTTTTTTTTGCAAATATTGGTAAATCTCTCGCTGAGGATATACTTATTGCCTCTACTCCCTCTCCCCAAAAATTCCCAATACCTCGCTCAAATCAGACCTTTGTTCTCCTTAATACCACTCCATCCGAAGTTGACTCTCTCACCTCATTACTCAAGGAAAACTGTGCGGTTTGGTGGGATAATATTCCCTCATCTATCCTTAAATGCGGAAAGGATTTACTCGTTCCTGCTATATGCCATTTATGCAACCTGAGTCTTTCTTCAGGTTGCTTCCCTGATGCCCTCAAGAAAGCCCTAGTTCACCCCATTCACAAGAGTGGGGATCGAAGCCAGCCCAATAATTACCGCCCCATTTCGGTCTTACCCGCCTTGTCTAAGATCCTGGAGAGGCTGATCAACAACCAGTTAATCGAATTCCTAGAGAAAATGAACTTACTGTCCCCTGGATCTACAGCACATGCGGTTCACTCTCTCACAGATCATGTGGTTAGAAACTTAGACAAGGGTAATAAATGTTTATCGGTCTTCCTGGACTTGGCTAAGGCCTTCGACACGGTTTCGATTCCCATCCTCTTGTCTAAACTGGAGGCAATTGGTGTCAGAGGTACCCAACTATCCCTCTTCCAGAGTTATTTTTCAAACCGAAACCAGGCTATTACCATTAATGGAAAAGTGAGTTCCGAACTATCCATTAGTTTCGGTGTTCCCCAGGGAAGCATTCTTGGCCCGACGCTCTTCTTGGTCTATATCAATGACCTCTGCTCTCTCAAAATTCCTAGTTGTAAGATTGTCTCCTTTGCAGACGATACCGCGCTAATTTTCTCGGCCTGCTCCTGGAAAGATACCTTCCAACTTGCCCAATCTGGTTTGAACTTAGTCTCTCTCTGGCTCCGTACTAATCTACTCACTCTCAATTCCAAAAAAACCCAGTATATCACCTTCTCCCTCCGCAGTATTCCATCCAAAGCATTAGAAAATTTTCGATTAATTGATCATTCCCATTCTGACCACCCCTTCTTCTCATGTAACTGTGAACCTCTTACCTCGACCGATTCCACAAAATATTTAGGTATTATTATAGACAATAAACTGACCTTCCAGCCCCACATCAACCTCACCGCTTGTAGACTCCGTAAACTTATGTTCGTTTTTAAAAATCTTCGCCAAGTCGCAGATCCTTGTCTAGTTAGATCAGTCTATTTAGCACTTTGTCAGTCACTTATAGTCTACTGTTTAACAATCTGGGGTGGCGCGAGTAAGTCAATACTAATTAAGCTGGAAAGAGCCCAAAGAGCGGTCCTCAAAGTCTGCACGTTCAAACCCCTGCTATCACCAACCTTCGATCTTTATAAGTATTGTGAGGTTCTTTCAGTTCGCCAACTCTTTATTTTATTAACTGTCCTCAAACAACATAGTAGTTGCAGCTATGATCCCTCTTTAATGTTTTCCCAGCGAAATCACCTTGTAGTACGTTCAACCGCGTTTAAAACCCTAACCTCACAACGCTTTTTCTGTTTCTTGGGCCCCTTCCTCTATAATAGACTACATCGTGTGCTCAACATCTTTCCTCTTACAAAACTGTCCTGCAAATCCAAAGTCTCTAATTATTTGCAGACTATGAACTATGAGGAGACTGAATCTCTCCTCCATCCTATCAGGTAATATACTAACGGCCACACACACTCTGACACACGCACATACACGAACACACACACACACACATACACACACACACACACACACACACACACACACACACACACACACACACACACACACACACACACACACACACACAATACACACAAACACACACACCATTTCTCTCTCTTTTCTCTCTTTTTTGATTACTTTGCAATCACTATCTGTACAATAATGATCCACATCCTGTGAGGAGAGTGCTGGTGCTCTGAAACACAGGCTCTTAGCCTAGCTCAGACGCCAGTCTCTCACAATCTAAATATGTTTTTTCCCTGGTGATAACCTCTGTTCATTACTATACTAGTTTTTTCAGATTGTGGAGAAAATAAAGAATTTTTATTATTATTTGAATGGGGTATCTATATAGTTTTCTCATCTGGTTGGGTTCTATAAATATATAATTATAAATGAAAATGAAAAGATAAATATACATAAATATCAATAAAAAAATAAATAAAAATATACATACATAAATAAAAGCCCAACCAGATGGAAGCCCTCGGCAGGGGAGACCAAACGGCCAAGGGTTAGGGGGAAAAGGAAAGAAACCGGCGGACGATGCGGGCAGTATCAAGGAGCACCGCCTTCTGCATTTGAGCCCGGAGCGGTCCGTCACGGAGTCCCAGTCGCCTCAGATGACCAGAGAGGCTAACTGGGATTAGCCCATTCGCAGAGACGACTACAGGAATAATTTCGGCCGGCAGACCACCCCACATGTCGGTCACCTCGTGAGCCAGGTCCAGATATTTTGATTGCTTATCTGTTTCGGCTCTCACGAGGTTCTCGTCATACGGGATGGTAATATCGACCAAAAATATCCTTGACTGTGCCCGGTCCATCAGCACAATATCAGGCTTATTCGCAAGAATAGTCCTGTCTGTGATGATGGCCCGGTCCCAGTAGAGCCTGGCGCGGTCATTTTCGAGCACGGCTTCCGGCAAGTACTTGTAATACGGCAAATTCCAGTCCACGAGACCGTATTTCAGAGCGAGCTCCTGGTGTAGAATTCTGGCTACTAGGTTGTGCCTGTGCAAGTACTCAGAGTTAGAAAGCGCCGAACAACCGGAGATGACATGCCTGAGTGACTCCCCGGGATGGCGACAGGCTCGACAGACGTCGACGGTGCCATCCTTTAGGATGTATCTCCGATAGTTGTTGCTCTTAATAACCTGATCCTGTATTGCACAGACAAAACCCTCGGTTTCCCCGAAGAGATCACCGAAACGTAGCCAGTTGAGGGAGGCGACTGTATCTACGAAGGGCTCATGTAGAGCCTTGTAGTACCTCCCGTGGAGCTCCTTCTCCTTCCATACGGTCTCCCGGTCGGAAATGCTAAGCACTGCTGGGTCCTGCCATTGCTCGTTGGCTAAGGATAGAGGGGTAAGCCCTTTATCACTAGAAATAACGTCATTATAGAATGGATCATCCGATCTCGCCAAGAAGTATTGACGGAGACTGCACACTTCGCGATTATGCATGGTGAGCGCACTCAGAAAGCCACGCCCACCATACTTTCGCGGCAAGTACAGCCTCATTACCGACGATCTCGGATGATGCATCCTATGGGATGTCATTGTAGTGCGGACTTTTCTATCCAGGGCGTTAAGCTCAGTCTGAGTCCACCTGAGTATGCCAAAGGTATAAATGAGGACAGGCATGACCCAGCAGTTATATGCGTGTGACTTATTCACACCGGACAAAAGGCTGTTAAGCCCTGTGGTCAAGCGTGCATAAAACACGTCGCAAACTGACTGTTTCATACCAGCCTCATCGATACCGATGTTCTGTGACATACCCAGGTATCGGTATGTTTCAGCCTCGGAAAGGGTCCTTAAGTTGACGGGCATAGACAAGTCTATGCCCTCAGAGTTAGCAACCCTTCCCCTTTCAACATGGAGGACCGCACACTTATCCGTCCCCAGCTCCATTCCAATGGAACTGCTAAATTCACAAGTGATGTTTAGCAGTTCCATAAGATGGGAGCGACTGGAGGCGAATAACTTGAGGTCATCCATATAGAAAAGGTGGGTCACTTTTGCCCCTCCTTTCCGTAGCTGAAATCCCCTCCCGGAGCCCTCCAGTAAGGTACTGAGAGGGTTAATAGAGAGGCAGAACCAGATTGGACTCAGACAGTCACCCTGGAAGATACCCCTTCTGATCCTTATGTGGTTCTCCGCAGCCGTCATCCGCTCGCCCAGATGATAAAGGATCGTACTCCACTGCCTCATACACTGCTCGAGGAAGTCTCTAACTATACAGTCAATCTTGTACAGCTCGAGGACCTTCTTTAGCCATGTATGGGGCACCGAGTCGAACGCCTTTCTGTAGTCTATCCAGGCGGCAGAGAAGTTCCGACGGTTGCGTTTATTATTATTATTATTATACTTAAAATGTTATGCTGCTGTGATTTTCAAAATCTACTATAATTAGCATTTTTGTATCCACCGTCGATAAACAATACTTATTTTTATTTCTATTCTTGGCTACTGAATTGTGATAAATATTACGTCTATAAAACTTCCCATGTTTTTAAATATTACTACCAAAATATTAGCACAAAATTAATAATAGACATTAGGTTGATCAAAATAAATGGACCAAAATAAGTTAGTCGGCAAATAGTGGACGTTACAATTGATCATTCGAAGAGTGGAATTTTTTGGGTTTTCCTTTAAGTACCGAAGCCCTCCGTCAGCTTTGTCGATTTTGAGTTTAAAGATCGCGCAAAACGTCGCGTATTTTATAATAATTTTGTTTTGTTTATTACATTCTTCTAATAAACAATAATATGAATTTATTATTGTTTATTATTCCTGTTACATATTCTTTACTGAATAAAATTTCATATAAAAATATATGCTTTTCTCCCCTACAAATATTTGCAAATTTGGAATTAATCATGATATTTTATGCTTGAAATAACCTTTTTTAAGTATTTTACCTAGATCTATTATTAAGTGGAAATTTGTAACGTAAGTATTCAAATACAATGTGTACTGGGGTCGAAAGAATATCCGTAAACTAAATCGTACCGTGGGTGGCACCATCTTCACAGCATCCTCTTAACAACAACTAGATCCAAAGGAAAAGAAACTGCGTTTGCCAACCCGCCTGCCAAAAGTGGAAAGTATGGAAAATACCCCCCCTTATGATATTATCTGTGGGGAAGCCAATACGTTCAGTAGTTGACTTTGATAGATTGTAATGTACGTAATTTCAGAAACTGTTAGATCTCTTCAACACATCGTCATCTACTTAGCAAGTATAAGAATCGTTCTCGTTGACTCACGTCGTTGGCACACTATTAAAAAAATATTTCATGGTAATTTCCATTATTTTTAAATTTAAAATTTTGGAGAATAATAAATATCATATTATATATACTGTGTCTAGGTATAAAACGTTCTGGAGGCACGTGACGCCTGTCGGCTTGCTTTGTGGCAGCCGTGTCAGTGACCTTATAGCAGCCGTATATAATAATATCAGCACGTGTTGGTAAGCTCAGAAGAAAATAACATTTTTAAAAATATTAAATTTAGTAAGTTATCTGATTATAAACTCTAAAGCCCAATTTCAAGCAACCAAAAAAATTAATTACCATAATTGCCATGCCTATATGTACCTATACGTACCCTGAAACTACCAACGGGGTTTTTGTTACATACTGTATACGTCCCACTTCTAGGCACAGGCTTCCAATCATTTCTGAGAGGGTTTTAGGGCAAGGAATTGTCCGCCGCACTGCCCCAATGCGTGTTGGCCAATTTCACATGTCTTCGAAATATTGTTTTTTCTTTTCTCTCAGACATGCAGTTTTCCTCACAATTTTTTATTTCACCGCCAAGCACGTGGTAAATCAGCACCTTAAATTGTATTTAACAATTTCATTGGTGCCGGCGGGGATCAAACCCGGTTTGCTTGCGTACTATGAAATTTACAGCGAGCGATAACCATCTGAGCTAGCACGGCTCTAGTTGGTAAATAGCGGTAGTTAATTAATTTATGTATTCTTAACAAATACGATGGACGTTGACGGGGATGATTTAGAACCACCGGATAAAAACAATCAATCTGGTTTCGGTCTCTCTAAACGAAAACGTACGGACTTACCATAGATAAATATAGAATGTTTAATACCAAGCATTCATAAAAAATGGTCATGAAGATACGCCATCAGCGTCATATCAAAATATTTACACCCCCCCCCCCCCGATTTTTTAGAAAAAAAAACACATATAGTGATAAAGGACCTTTTATAATTCACCTTAAGTGTATAGAACCCGATCCCTCGTCTGGATATACAATCCAACCTGTCAAGATCGGCTATATATTTTATCCCAAAATAAGGTGTCTAATATTGAAAAACAAAGCATAACGAATTTAGGTCGTAACAGGGTCTCAACAGCTGTTAAAACTGCTTCAGATGACAATAACTTTATCGAATTTTTTTTTGCTAAATACAAACTATCAGCAGTCATGGGTGTTGTTAGAGGTATACCAACCGATATTCCCATTGAGGAGTAGGTGTGTGAGTCGAAACTACCCCGTGGTAGAGGAGAAATTATAAAGGCTAGGAGATTACATCATAAATTAAAGAAAGGTGACGATATTGAGTGGGTGGCTACTCAAACCATTGTCCTTACATTTTCAGGCCAAGAACTTCCCTCTGCTTTTACACATCAATTCCTTTCAAAACCTACATATTCCCTTTCATACAGTACAGGTCAAAACCACGCTGCTTCAAATGCTCAATATAGCACATTGGAGATAATAACTGTTTTACAGATATTGCAACACGCCTGTTATGCTCTGCTAATCTCTTGGCAACTGATAAAATTAAAATTGCCCTAAACATTAAAGCCAAAAATGCATTAAACTGGTCATGTCCCAAGAAAATGTCTCGAACAGGGTGCGATTAAATGTAGTCCAGTTCAATCGCCAAAAGACACAAGTTTGTGCGTTCATAGAACCCCTTTGTCGTATCTCCTCAGTTTCAAGGCACTCCCTTTGTTGCCTCAGTTAGTATCGAAATCCTCGGCGTCGACATATCGAGTAACGTGCAGTTGCGTGTTCACTTGGAAGAGAAGGCCAAATTGGCCTCCAAAAAGCTTGGCGTGCTCAGCAGAGAGGGACAGTATTTCATGCCTGCAACCACCGCTACAACAGCACCACCGCCTACAACTTTACAAGGCGCAGGTTGGTCGCACATGTAATACTGTTCCCATTTCTAGGTGAGATCCCCAGTGTCAGCTCCTTCCATTTGATCGCATCCAGCGCAGAGCTGTTCGAATCGTCGACGACTGAGCTCTTTCCGATCAGGTTGACTCACTGGCACTGCGAAGAGATGTTGCATCTCTTTGCGTATTTTATTGCATCAAGGGACTAAGGGACCTTCAAGAAAAGAGCCTACTCATTTTTAAAGGGTCGGCAACGCATCTGCAGTTCCCCTGGTGTTGCAGTTGTTCGTAGACGGCGGTAATCACCTGCCATCAGGTGAGCCATATGCTCGTTGGCCCCCTCTCCTAAAAAAATCTAGAGGCATCTGCTAGCTACCCTGCAGTTAGAAGACCTTACGCTGATTTAGCTGCATCTTCAGGTGTACAACAACAAAGTGTAGGGGGCTAACTATAAGGCAGATTTTTAATTAATATTTGTAAATAAGTTATTGACGAACAAACAATTAATAAAAAATAAAAATATAAATTTCTTTGCAACTTTCCGCTAAACGTATAAAATGATGTGTCTTACCTGGATTGAAGCGCACCTCCCGCCCTCCCTCAATTGCATACACTAACTCCGTTACCACTAGACCAAGCACCACTACTCTCAACACCACTATTCCAGGCAAGACACACCATCGACGATAATACGACACGTGTTTCGCCTCTACACAGTTTGTCTATATTACCTGAGGATGCCTCGTGCCAGCTAATGAAGGAAAAAAGAAAATTTGGCTGGAAACACTTGGTAATGAAAATTTAAAGATGTCAACAAAAACAATATATTTATTCTCTTAACTTTCATGAATCGTGTTTCAACCGGACACTGAATAAAGTATACATTGCGTGAAGATGCTTTACCTTCACGAACCTTATTGGTAAGTAATGTTTCATGTTATAAATTTGTACATATTAATATCATTATTTGCGAATTCGATTTTAATTATAAGATCTCATCGACTGAATTGAGACTGGGTGGGAGATATCTCTTGCTTGTCTCCTATATTACTTTATACTTATATCTTATTTTATTTGCTTTCAGGTATACTCGTTTGAAATGATAAATAAATTAAAGGACAAACGTCAAAAACAGTCCATGAAGATAAAGAGACTTAATAAGAATGTTAGAAGTAAGAAAAAATTTAATCATTTTGGTAACATTATCAAAGATTTAAACCAAAGAATTTTATTCAATTCAGAAATCCACACTACGTCTTGATTTTCCTTCGAAATTTCCTTTGAAAATCTCTTACATTACCTACTTAGCGTATATTTGTGATTTCTGTACAATTTTTTTCCATTTTCACTATTTCATTAGAATGTTTTGAGGGTACTTAATTTAATTTCTTTTTCATTTGTTGTTATAATATTTAAGTAAGTTTCTTTGAGTTTTTAGTTGTTAGTGTATAATAAAGCTTTTTAGTTTTAATTGTAAAAACATCCGTGTTTGATTTGTTTCGTATAATATGGTTTTCTTTTTGTTTTAATATAGATATTTAAGTAGGTAGTAGTTTGTCTTAGAAGTTTAATTTAGTTTGTATTGTTTTTCGCAATTTTCTTATACTAATAAAGAACCCACATTGGTGGACTCAGTAACAATAACCCCAAAATCCAGATATTTTGGTCTTTCGATCTGGCATGCCTATCCCATGTCACTTTCACCAGATCAAAGGTCGAGCTTCGTGTTCATAAAATATAACAACATTTTATTTTGTTTGCATGTTTATTTAACCTTTAAATCCTTACTCTATAATAAGGATATTTATATTTAATAAGTATTTACACATTTAAACATAATAATTTATATGTTATAGCTTATAACAAAATTACCGTAAAAAAAAACAATTAAAATCCCATTATATCCATTTTCTTCAACGCGGACGAAGTCGCGGGCTTCTGCCCCTATGTTATAGCTTATAACAAAATTACCGTAAATAAAAAAACAATTAAAATCCCATTAAATCCATTTTCTTCAACGCGGACGAAGTCACGGGCTGAAGCTATTACTTTAATAAAATTATTGTTGACTTTTAATTAAAACATATAATCTAAACTTAAGATTAAAAATAATTACTAGCTTCTGTCTGTGACTTAGCGAGAAATTTATTGTACCCCCAACTCATATCCCGCATCATCGCATTACCAGCCCGCAATATCACTTCGTTTTCGCTTAACATTGTTTCTGACATTTTTTCTTTTTGCTTAGCTTCTAAGAATCATAGCGTGATGTTACATAGGCTAAGCTATAGTATTTCTCAAGAACTGGGCTATCAAATCAAAAATATTTTTTTCAAATCCGACTGGTAGTTCTATATATTACCCCTAGCATACCAACAAAATTCATCTCTTTATAATATCAGATGGTAGTTCTGCCAATGTAGCCCGTGAAATTCAAATTTTCATACGTCTTTTTGCAAATTGCAGCTCTGTATTAGATCGTATGTTGATCATAATGTGATACACGACAAAACTAAACTAATAATAAAATAATTATATTTCATTAAAAAAAACCATCTATATGCCATTGACGTAGCCACCATGTTTTACGGTTTAGACGTGAAAAATGACGAACTTAGAAACAACTTAGATGAAAGGCATAAATAAGTTAGAAAACTTGGGGTATTTTTACCCACAGATAGTGTGCCGTGTGTCCGTGGCTCCGTGGCCATACAGGTTTTTTTGGGGTGGCATATGAAAACATTCTAACAATCTTTTTTATATAAATATCGATATGGGCTGCCCTATTAACCACAATTTTATCCTCCCTATGGAGGTTAGAGAACAGGAGAACGATCGCTACGTACTAAAGCATAGCCCGCCTGTTCTTGAAAATTTGTGGAATTTATAGCGGCGCTGACGTCGATGAGCAGCGGCTGCGAAGTTAGCTGTTTATAAGTACAAGTATAAATTAATATATATAGTATTATACAAATTTTCTCCTCGGCATTGGCGAGAAAATTTTCATGCTTTGTAATTTTTTAATTTTTGACGAAAAGAAACATTAAAAAATAGAGAAATATTTTATTGTGCGTGGATGTGCAAGTGGTATAGCATCTGATCGCAAAAATAGACTGAAAATACTTTTATTGAGCGAACTTAGCGATCGCAGCGCCTCACTTATGGTGTCCCAGAAATACGTATGTGTTGGTATGCACGTTTTTCTTGTAGGTATAATATGCCAGATCCATATATTTTATATACGTCTATGCTATATATATATATATATATATATATTTATATTATATATATATATATATATATATATATATATGTATATATATATATATATATATATATATATGCTGTCTATGCGATAGGTGGGACTCTCAGCTTTTAAGACACTGGATCCGCATTCATATAGTAAGTTTAGTCATTTTTGATATTGTTAAAATGTATGATTTTCTTTACATTTTAAGCAATTTAACTAATAAATCTAACAATGATTCTATAATAATGTTATGTTACTAACCATTTTGGACTCTTGTCTGAATTAAAGTTTATTATTATTATTATGTGAGGTATCTATATAGTTTTCTCATCTGGTTGGGTTCTATAAATATACAATTATAAATTAAAATGAAAAGATAAATATACATAAATATGAATAAAATAAATACAAAAATACTTAAAAAAATAAAAGCCCAACCAGATGGGAGCCCTCGGCAGAGGAGACCAAACGGCCGAGGGTTAGGAGGAAAGGGAAAGAAACCGGCGGACGATGCGGGCGGTATTGAGGAGCACCGCCTTCTGCATTTGAGACCGGAGCGGTCCGTGACGGAGTCCGAGTCGCCTCAGATGACCCGAGAGGCTGACTGGGATTAGCCTATTCGCAGAGACGACTACAGGAATAATTTCGGTCGGCAGACTACCCCACATGTCGGTCACCTCGTGAGCCAGGTCCAGATATTTTGTTCGTTTATCTGTTTCGGCTTTCACGAGGTTCCCGTCATACGGGACGGTAACATCGACCAAAAATATCCTTGACTGTGCCCGGTCCATCAGCACAATATCAGGCTTATTCGCAGGAATAGTCCTGTCCGTGATGATGGCCCGGTCCCAGTAGAGCCTGGCGCGGTCATTTTCGAGCACGGCTTACGGCAAGTACTTGTAATTCGGCAATTTCCGGTCCACGAGACCGTATTTCAGAGCGAGCTCCTGGTGTAGAATTCTGGCTACTAGGTTGTGCCTGTGCAAGTACTCAGAGTTAGAAAGCGCCGAACAACCGGAGATGACGTGCCTAAGTGACTCACCGGGATGGCGACAAGCTCGACAGACGTCGACGGACTTTAGGATGTATCTCCGATAGTTGTTGGTCTTAATAACCTGATCCTGTATTGCACAGACAAAACCCTCGGTTTCCCCGAAGAGGTCACCGAAACGTAGCCAGTTGAGAGAGGCGACTGTATCTACGAAGGGCTAATGTAGAGCCCTGTAGTACCTCCCGTGGAGCTCCTTCTCCTTCCATACGGTCTCCCGGTCGGAAATGCTCAGCACTGCTGGGTCCTGTCATTGCTTGTGGGCTAAGGATAGAAGGGTAAGCCCTTTATTACTAGAAATGACGTCATTATAGAATGGATCATCCGATCTCGCCAGGAAGTAATCACGGAGGCTGCACACTTCGGATTGCATGTACCGCGCTCAGAAAACCACGCCCACCATGTTTTCGCAGCAAGTACAGCCTCATTACCGACGATCTCGGATGATGCATCCTATGGGACGTCATGGTAGTGCGGACTTTTCTATCCAGGGCCTTAAGTTCGGTCTGACTCCACCTGAGTATGCCAAAGGTATACATGAGGACAGGCATGACCCAACCGTTATATGCGTGTGTCTTATTCACACCGGACAAAAGGCTGTTAAGCACTTTGGTCAAGCGTGCATAAAACACGTCGCAAACTGACTGTTTCATACCAGCCTCATCGATACCGATGTTCTGTGACATACCCAGGTATCGGTATGTTTCAGCCTCGGAAAGGGTCTTTAAGTTGACGGGCATAGATAAGTCTATGCCCTCAGAGTTAGCAACCCTTCCCCTTTCAACATGAATGACCGCACACTTATCCGTCTCCAGCTCCATTCCAATAGAATTGCTATATTCACAAGTGATGTTTAGCAATTCCATAAGATGGGAGCGACTGGAGGCGAATAATTTTAGGTCATCCATATAGAAATGGTGGTTCACTTTCGTACCTCCTTTCCGAAGCTGAAATCCCCTCCTGGAGCCCTCCAGTAAAGTACTGAGAGGGTTTAAAGAGAGTCAGAACCAGATTTGACTCGGACAGTCGCCCTGGAATATACCCCTTCTTATCCTTATGCGGCTATCCGCAGCCGTTATCGCCTAGATGACAGAGGATCGTACTCCACTGCCCCATACACTGCTCGAGGAAGTCTCGAACTGTACAGTCAATCTTGTACAGCTCGAGGATCCTCTTTAGCCATGTATGGGGCACCGAGTCAAATGCCTTTCTGTAATCTATCCAGGCGGCGGAGAAGTTCCAACGGTTGCGTTTCACCACTTTGCCAATGACCGCGTCAATGAGGAGTGGTTCCTTGGTTCCACGACCGCCGCCCCGACATCCATTTTGAGCATGCGACATCACCTGATTTGAGTCCAGGTGACGAGTGATTCTCATTCAATTTTATTATTATTTTTATTATATATCTATTTATCTATGCTCTTTGCTATTGACGTTTCGACGTTTTGACGTACCAACTGACCGTAGACAGAGAAACCTAAAACCTATAGACTAATGATCGGCGTGGCCTCGAGTGAGAAAGGACGATAACGAATTTTTAGGTTATACAATAATCTTTATGACTTTTAAACACATTTACATAAAATTTTTAATTGTTCTAAGAACTGAACTGAACAAGATTCACCAATCTTAAGCCCTCAAAACACTTTTTTCTCACTTAAACCAACTTGTAAACTCTTTAAATCACTACGCTGTTAAAGTTGTTTATCAAACTGTAGAGTTTGCTCAACAAAAAAACCGGCACGGAGAAAGGGACAAACAATCACACCGCACTATCTCATTTCTATGCAAGACGTATGTATAAATCTATCTTTTTCGTGTGGGCATGCGAAAGAAGGCGTCAATTTGTCTATAGGTTTCATTTCTTTCAGTTTATACAAAGGTCTCTGTGGAGTTTTCTGTCGTACGCGACTGACGTATCTATTCTATCGTTTATCGTAGACAGAGAAAAAAGAAATCCTTGTCTACTTACTTCGTTTACCTGTATAATTGTCCTATTTTATTTAGCTTAGGCACGGAGACAAAAAAGTTGCTTCTATATTATAGCTAAGTTACTTTAGAGTTTCTGTTTCATATAAGTAGTCATAATTGCTTCCAAAATGCAAAACGTTAATGCTCCGCGGGAGCCTGCTCCCGTTCTGAGCACCAGTTCGACAATACTCAACATGAGAGAAAAAGAGAAATACATCGAAGATTTTGACTTCCCCTTTTGTGACGAGTCTTCAAAATATGAAAAAGTCGCGAAAATCGGACAGGGAACTTTTGGAGAGGTGTTTAAAGCACGTGCGAGGAATAGCAGTAAAAAGTTTGTTGCCATGAAAAAAGTATTGATGGATAATGAAAAAGAAGGCTTCCCCATCACGGCACTGCGAGAAATTAAAATTCTGCAACTCCTCAAACATGATAACGTCGTCAACTTGATAGAAATTTGTCGGACAAAAGCAACTTTGCATAATAAATACAGATCGACATTCTATCTAGTCTTTGACTTCTGTGAACACGATTTAGCTGGTTTATTATCAAATGTTAACGTTAAATTTAGCTTAGGAGAGATTAAAAAAGTTATGCAGCAATTGTTAAATGGCTTATATTATATACATAGTAATAAAATCCTACACAGAGATATGAAAGCAGCCAATGTTCTAATTACAAAGAATGGTGTATTAAAGCTGGCAGATTTTGGTCTTGCGAGAGCATTCAGTGTTGCGAAGGCTGGTCAAGTAAATAAATATACTAATAGGGTTGTTACATTGTGGTATCGACCTCCTGAATTGTTGCTTGGTAAGTTGTTTCTTCTTTATATGCGTATCTACAAACCGTTGTATACTAAATTGTGTTAACAAATTATTAAAATTTTATTAAGTTAGTTCTTTGACCTATATGGTCGGCCCATTGCCACCGACAACCTATGGAGATGAAATGTTCTTAAGTTGAGCTCTTTAGGTTCTTGAGCTTTGTACAGGTAGGAGAGTGAGAGAGAGAGGGCGGCCCCCTAGTAGATGGAGTAACAACCTGGTAAGACATGCAGGAAGTCGATGGATGCAGGTGGCATGGTGGCAGGACCGTTGCTTTTTGACATTTTTTGGGGAGGCCTAAGTTCAGCAGTGGACTTGGAAAGACTATAACCATGATGATGATGATGAAGTAAGTATACAACCAACACTGTTAACAGAATAAATAATAATACTACATACAGTAGTTACACTCCTTTGATGTTGACTCCTTGCCGACGATTAATAGCCTACATAATTATTATTAATTAGATAAATCGCGCTAAATGAATAAATGAAACCATAGCTGTCCTTTGCTTTTTCCCCTTCCTATGTCAATGCGGACTTTCCATGGTTACTCAGGGATGTCAATAAAGAGTAAAAAATACATTGCGAAATGTTAACTAAGTTACTTAGATGAAATACCTATTCTGACTATGATCGACTGACCATATTTCCACACCTATTTGAGTTCTGCAACTTGCAAGGACATTTGTCAGGATTCGCAATGCTTGGCTTGGGAGAAACAACAAATAAACCTCAAATATGATTCCTAACAGAAAAGTGATCGTATTTTACTTAGTTAAAAATCTTGTTAATAAACAAAGTTTTAATTTCAGTTTTTCTTGTTATAACTAGGGCTTACTATTCGAATATTCGTTTTATTCGAATATTCATCATAACTATTCGAATAATCTGTAGAGTAATATTCGAATATTTCAAATTTTTTCGAATATAGAGATAAATAGAATTTAATAATAAACATATTTCAGAACATTTTTCAGCCGTAGTAATTCAAATATTGGAAGATCTTTCCAACTCGCTGAACATAATAAAGGCAACAGTTGAAGCACTTTGCGAATATAAGGCAAATCTATTAACATGTGAAACAGCCCTAAAGTTTATGATAATGAAGCTTACGGAAAGAAATAGCATAATAAGTCGTGAACTAGCTGAATCAATAGAAACTCGCGCAAAGATCTTTAGAACTGACAGGGACTTTAAAACATCTGCACAACCACTTAAAATTTCATCAAGAACCGTCTTCTGATGTATTTCCTAATCCCTCAAATGAGATGATGGTTGAAACAATAACCTACATCAATAAGAAATATTTTGAGACAATGACCAGCAACATCACTTTCGATGAAGATGATGAAGTCACACTTTCTGATATACAACAGCGGGAAAGAATGCTTCAAAATTCTTTTGCTGACAAAAGTATCTAAGAGCAGCTGCGGGATCAAATTGATGATACATTTAGGTCTAATGAACACTGAGAAATTGTAATACGTGTAGAGATGGCATCTTATGAGGTTTAAAAAATGTACATTTTATCATGCCTATTAGAGCCTCATTGGAGGGCATATAATTTTTTGTTAACGATTCCTCCAACAAGTGTAGAATCTGAAAGTGTTTTCATCATGTAGGATGACATGCAGCTACCTTCGTAGCGCCTTAAATGATGACACTATAGACTGCCTTTCATTTCTTAGGTCATATTATCAAAGCAAGAAGTATTGATTAATAACTTTTTGATAAACTTTACTTTTCATTTGTAAAATATTTCTTACCTTTTATTCATAAGTGCATAGGTATATTGCAGTCATTTTTTTATTTCTTTATTTTGAAAAGTCTAATTTTTTGGTTTGGTATAAGAAGTCGATTTTATTGTAATTTTAATATTTTATGTAATTTTAAAACTTTGTGTTTGTGAATAATAATAGAAGAATTTATTTAATTTATGTCTCATAGAAGAAAAACATGTAGTAGTTGATTAAATAGTTTTTTTCTCTTAAATTCTACATACGAGAGAAACAGATTTGTTATTATTTTTGTTACGTCTGATAGTGAGTGATTTATGCCAATAAATATTTAAAAAAAAATGTTGTTCACTTTGATTATATGACAGGTATATAATCAAAGATTGTTCGTCTTATTTTTCTTTTGAAACTCTACCTAGGTGTCAATGTGCTATAAAACATGCACGAAGTATGTGCTATATGTAAGTTAAATGACATGTTGTTCCTTAAGTAGAAAACATTCGAAAAATTCGTAATATTCGAAAAATTCGTAATATTCGAAAAATTCGTAATATTCAAATAATTCGAATAGTACGTCGCGAATTATTCGAAATATTCGAATAGTAAAATTGAACGAATAATGCAAGCCCTAGTTATAACTTAAAATATTTTAATTAAAAGGGTTAAGCTTTCCATTGACGTTCGTCAAGTTGGGGGTTGATATTTTTTTACAGAAAGGTTACATTAATATAAGCACACACGTAAAGTTTCAATATGCGGAAAAGCGTACTTTTTGAGAAAAAAAATATTGAAAATCAATTATTTTTGCAATATTTATGTCAATCCCTATCTCAGATTACATGATATTTTTTTTTACAGAAAGGTTACACTATTGTAAATACACACGCAAAATTTCAACATGCGGAAATGCGTACTTTTTGAGAAAAAAATTATTTAAAATCAATTATTTTTATAATATTTACGTCAATCCTTACCACAGATTACATCGAATTCTCGCCATTGAACGTTCGTTTTCCGTATGGTTTAGTTGTCATACGTTGGGTAGCATTTTATTGTACATTTTATGTGGATAATTATATTTTGTACTCATTTAAATAGTTTTCATGCATACACATATATTTAACAGTTTATATTTAAATTACAGAATTATTATCATTATGAGCTATTAAAATTAAAATGTGTAGTGTTTACCTTTTTTTGCCGGCTTGTGGGACGTAACGTAAAACTGATGATTCCTAAGAATTAATTAAAGCAATATGTGTATAAAATTGTATAAAACAGTATTAGGACAGATAACAAATAAAATAGGTTAGGTTCAACTTATGTCAAGGAACCGAATCAATAGACCCCGGCTCCACGTGGTACGAGTCTGTCCTACCCCTAGAGTGTTTTTATAGAGCCGGAGGCGTGTAGGGAGAGCAGCCTCCGCCTGCTGTAACAAATCGTAGGCATCGGACGAGCCGGAGCGGCTGAGGCTGGTCGCCGAAGGCGACTAACAAGCCTCGTCCGATGCCTACGATTTGTTACGCAAAGGCGTAGAGGCTGCTCCTCCCGCAGCGCCGGAGATGTTGCAGTCTCAAAATAGATACAGAAATCAATCTGAATGAGTCGCTCTATTTATTTTTGGTGAAGGGGGTTCCCCCTTCCTTAGGTGGTATCCCCTTCCCCCCCCCCAAGAGGTCCCCATGGTTTTTTACACTTAATATTTATCCATAAAAAATAAAATTTCCTCAGAATTAAAATTGAAAAAACTCAAAAAGGGGGGGGCTCCGCAACTTTTCCTATGGGACTCCCCCTAGTACACCTCCCCCCGCACTCCCCCCACCTCCAATTCGATGGACGTCAATGGAAAGTCGTACCAAATTATTTCTTAATTCTTTTTTGTTGTATGTAGCTAAAATTAAATAAATTCTCCTTTCCTAACTTCCTATTAAAATCCTTTGGTAACTTAAAGAATGATATATCTGAAACCTTTTGTTGGTCATTTAGCATCTATACACAATAGTTATAGTAGAAAAGATTTTTTGCCATTACAATTTATCAAATAGGTAATATATGTAATTTTTAAATTACATTAAAACTGTCAACTATTTTATCCTACAATTTGACAAGTATTTATAAAAAACTATTTAGGTAAACAGCATTAAAAAACTTTAACATTCAATCACCTACAACACGATAACCCCAACTGCGTCTTTTGGTCCCGATTGTGGTTTTTGTCAGCGGGTGCCAACTTCTGTGTCTATCTATCACAAAAAATGTTTCTATGACCTTTGTATACTTTGACACCATCCAACCAATTTTGATGAAATTTTTGTGAGTGTTTGAATGAGTCCCTGATGGTTTATTATTATTATTACGTAACATAACATTACTTAAGTTTTTTCTTTCTTTTTGGACTTGTATTTAGTGGTATTTGTTTAGTACTGGAATAAATCTTTGACAAAATTTTCTAGACCCGGTAGGTGGCGCCCTTGTAGAGATCCAGAAAGCACCCATGCTAAGGTGGCTCTCTCGTATATTATATAAAAATACATACTAACGACAGGAAAATAGTTTAAAGCAGGGTTGATAGTAATACTGTTTTGTAACCTAAAAATCATATTGTGATTCATTTAAGGTGGCCTTTTTAAACCTATAAGACATCTAACATTTTAGTGCTTCCATAACCATGTTTGCTACAAGTCTCTTGGTATCTTGGGAATTTAAAATATGTCTCTAATATTATACAACAATCATCATTAACCTGATGTGAGATACTGATGCATTGACTAAAACAATTTTATTTTTTTAAATTAAATAAGGGTGGCAAACAAGCACAGTTCACCTGATGGTAAGTGGACGCTGTCGCCCATAGATATCTGCATTTGTCCTCAATTAAGAATCAGAATGCAGATATGTTGTCAGCCTTGAGGACTATGATGGAATGCCTCATTACCATAGCTGCAACGCGGCTCTGCCACATATAACATTTGACTGAAAATAGTCCAATAAATCAATTACAGGTGATCGAAATTATGGCCCACCGGTGGACATGTGGGGTGCGGGATGTATTATGGCAGAAATGTGGACTAGGTCACCCATTATGCAGGTAAGTTATACAGTTTATGAATGAATGAATGAATATACTTTATTGTAAACCACAAACAAATTTACAAATAACATAACAAAAAGCAGATTATATGTACAATTTGGCGGCCTTATCGCTACATAGCGATCTCTTCCAGGCAACCAAAGGTGTAAAAGAATAAAATAATGAATACTAGGTAGGTGGTGTAATATAAATATACATAATATAATATCAGTACATGCAATAAAATAACATGTAAATAACAATACATAAAATGATATAAATTACTAATAAATATAATTTACATACATTCCCAAATCTGGCAGTTTATTTTATTATCTTTTTTGATGTTCTGCTACTTTAGGTTATGTTTTTTTGGTCATTACTGAAAATGAGAGAAACTGAGTTTCAGTAAATCAGAAAAACACCTTTTTGGTGTGCCTTCGACATAGAAAGCTAAATTTATTATGCTTGCATATTTTTGTAATATTATTGTAGTATGTATGTCAATGAATATTATTGTAGTATGAAATCCGGCCATGCAAATACTTGTACCGCCGCACCTTAATGCTAAACCACTGTACCACAGAGCCGTCGTTTCTTCTTTCTTAACTTCATCAGCTCTTAAATGTCTAATGTTAAACCTGGGTCTCTACCACTGTAGAAGGTATTTGCCTCAATAGACCTGCCTAGCAGACAGATAGACTTGAATTCTTCACAACATAAATTTGCTTTTTCACTCTCACACTCATTCTTTCTTCGTGACCATTGTTACCAGATTTTAACCTGATATTAAATGTTCTCAGGGTCCCACTGAGCAGCAGCAGTTGATCCTTATATCACAGCTCTGCGGTTCGTGTACACCGGATGTGTGGCCTGGAGTCGAAAATCTAGATTTATATAATAAAATGGAGTTGCCTAAAGGTCAGAAGAGGAAAGTTAAGGTTAGTGGATTAGAATTTTTACCCTACTGCGACAGAAGGAATAGTATTCAAATGTGTGAGCCACCTGCATCCATAGATATATATGTGATATTTAAAAAATAATGGGCGCAAACAAACACACAGTCCTCTAGATGGCGTAAGTGGATGCTGTGGCCAATTGACACTTACATATACATATTCCTGACGAAGAATTGTAATGTTTATGAATTATTACTCCTGAGGACTAAGATATAATAACTTGCTACCAGTAAAACTTACTAAAGAGGATCGTGGGCGTTTTTGAATTGATGACCCTTCACTCCGAAAGACCATTAGCCAAAACCGTTAACGCTGGCTGTGACTGTAGTAATCCGGCGAGTCTTCCAGTTCCTAACTCGTCGATCTAACCCCTTGTCTAAGCCACACTATGTTGGGTTCGATACAACGCAGTGGGTGTATCCTTTGATAACGCCTACTTCAGAAACACACACGCCTAATCTTAAAAGGTGGTTGATGCCTGAGATTGCGGGTCCACGTTTGGACCGGTCTAGACATCTAATATGTGGACTGTATATTAACTTCACTTCCCCTAACTTTTTAGGGTCAACACTGGGAATAAAACAGCAATTTTCTTGAAGTTCTTGAGAAATGTGATAACCGGGGAAGTTTTCGAATCTTGCTGTTGATGAGATATCGAACTTAACTGTCGGAGATGTCGAACTTTACCGTAGGAGATGTCGAACAAATTGCGAACAATTCGTCATAGGAGTATGCTTTTTGACCTATGCCGTAAAGTGGGCTGTATGCAAAAAGCCTCCTATTTCGCGCGTATTTTTATTATCATATTTCTCTTTTTGGTAAAATAACTTTATTTTTCATAAATACACATACAAAAATTATGTTTCCCCAAAAAGAACACACAAAATTACATAATAAAAACAATAAAACACATACATTTTACACGACATTAATAAAATATAAACCATTATTACGTAATTTACATGTTATCATATATGTTGTACACCTTAAAATCTTAAATATTAATCTTTATTATAAGTTATAGTAACAAATATCAATTTACACAGGTCTTATCATAATTAACATTTATCTTAAACAAATAGACAGCTAAAACAGAAAACAAAGCTTTAATCGCATTTTTTTAAACAAAGTTTTAAGCAATTTTTATCTACGCTCTCACAGAATACCAGCGTGAAATAGTAGCTTAATGCTGCTGTATTTCGTATGGTGAGTGTAGAGAACCGGAGACCCTTTTTTACTGGAAACGAGGCATTCCATCTCAGTCCTCAACGACAACGCATCTGCATTTTGATTTTTAATGGAGGATAGATGTAGATGTCTATGGGCCGCAGCAACCACTTAGCATCAGGTGGACTGTGTGCTCGTTTGTCACCCTATTCTATAAAAAAAAAAAAAATGACAAGAGGTTCGCGTCCTCTCGCTCTAGCAATGGCTATTCTTGTTTTTCCTTAACATATAAGCTTACCACTGTAACATTGTATCATCTCTTTCTTTTGAAAACGGTGGAAAACTGTTAGAATCATTTAGCATTTCGATTCATCATCATCATCATCATTACAGCCCTTCACAAGTCCACTGCTGAACATAGGCCTCCCCCAAGTAATGCCACAAAGCACGGTCCTGAGCCACCTGCATCCATCGATTTCCTGCGTATTATCTTACCAGGTCGTCACTTCATCTATTGGGGGGTCGCCCTACACTACGCCTACCGGTACGAGGCTGCCACTCGAGAACCTTTCTTCCCCATCGGTTATCGGTTCTTCGAGCTATATGGCCGGCCCATTGCTACGTCAGCTTACTAATCCGTTGGGCTATGTCGGTCACTCTGGTTTTACTGCGGATATCCTCATTTCTGAGTATATCACGCAGAGAAACTCCGAGCATAGCCCTCTCCATAGCTCGCTGAGCGACCTTGAGCGTCCTCATACGGCCAGCAGTGAAGGACCACGTCTCAGATCCGTAAGTCATCACTGGCAACACGCACTGGTTGTACACTTTAGTTTTCAGAGATTGAGGTATACCTGACGAGAAGATGTGTCGTAATTTCCCGAACGCTGCCCAGCCGAGTTGAATCCGTCGATTGACCTCTCGGTCGAAGTTGGACTTACCTAGTCGGACTATTTGTCCCAGACGTATTCGTCAACAACTTCGAGCATAGTGCTCCCAACAACTACCGGCATAGGTGTGACATGGACATTAGACATGATCTTTGTTTTGTCCATGTTCATCTTAAGACCTATCCGTTGGGAGACACCATTTTGAGCAAGTGCTTAGGTCCTCCAGCGATTCTGCCTCTTCTGGGTCACATTGGGTAGCTTCAGTTTGTGGCGAATATTGCTTAATGTATTTGCTATATAAGTTTCAGGGATGTTCAATGCATAGTATTACGAGTATATTTACAGGGAACACATTGTGCAACGATATTTTAGTGGATGAGATGTTTCGCTCCTATTTTATAGATACATAATAAGTAATAAGATTTCGTATTTTGTAAATAAAAGTTGTAACAAAATTAAGTAATGTGTTTTATTGATGATTCAGATTGTAGTTGTCGTTGTAGTTAGGAACAAAGAAGTATAATACAATAGCACTGATAAGCCCACGCACACGCCGACGAAGAATAGACAATGACGGTGTTCTATAAACAATAGATAAGAACAATGGGACGCTAATGACGGTGGAATCCCTCACCGGATATCAATTGATCTGCACATCTCCGGAACCGTGCATCCTACGCAAAAACGGACCGCAGATTCGTGATCAGAGCATGCCTACACCTTTTTCTTTTTTAGGATCGTGAGTCGACGAACGTTGTACCACTTCTGACTCAGTGAGCCAGAACTGGTACAACTTAACTACTGGTATACGCATGGACAACACTGAGAGTAATTGTCGTTGAACATTCATAATTTGTTTGCTGTCTAATCGCCTGTGCTCCGCTTGATTGCTGATATGTTCCTCATGACTCTAAATTAAATCACTCAGTTTTAGATGTGCTCCTTTTTCTAATTTTAATAGAAAAATGGCTTCATCGCTTAACCTACAATTTTCTGCTAATTTAATGGTTTAAAATACAAGAGGATATTACATATAAATATAAAAAGAAGGACTTACCGTTATAGTGAACAATAAAGAATTTAAATATACATCTGCTTATGTGTAAAAACAAAACTGGGGCCTCCTGACTATCTATATACAACTTTATAAAGAAATAGAAGACTCAGGTTTGGGCTTTCACTTTATCCCTTGTATTTATACATGGTATGTTACTCTTGTATTTTACTCAACTTTTAGTTTCTGGTCCTTCAAGATATATATTTATTCGTATTTATCCGTATCCGTATAATATAATATTATTCGTCTCAATTAAAACACATTCACACACTCTTCTCTTCCAATTTTTAGGGATTTGTGATTTTTAGGTGATTTATATTTAGTCTGTAAGAATTAAGTTAATTGATATTTTCTTTAACAACCCAACAATACCGTTGTTTCAGGAAAGGCTAAAGCCCTACGTCAAGGACCCATATGGTTGTGATCTGCTTGACAAATTGCTGCAACTGGATCCCGCGAAAAGGTAACATTATAAATACTGTAAATATTTTTTTATAGAATTATGGTGTCAAACGAGCACGGTAGCCTATCCTAACTTGGGCACACCACACGGTTTTCACAGTAAAGGGGCTGGTTGTCAACTGCAGGTGTTTATTTTTTAGTTGATATTAATTAAACTGCTGGCCATCTACTGGTTTGTTTCTCTTTGTCCCTTCATAACTAAATTTTTAAGGTCGGCCATATAGTTTCAAAGAACTGACAACCGATGGGAAAATAAGGTTATCGAGTGGCAATTCTTACTGGTAAGCAAAGTAAAGTGTAGGGGCTGCCCCACGATATGGAGTGACGACCTGGTAAAATGTGAAGGAAGTCGATGGATGGCTCAGGACTGTGCTTTGCAGCATACTTTGGGGGAGCGTAATCCAGGCTCGGATGAGCTAACCCGTTCATGCTTCAACTATAATTATCTTTTTAGTATATATTTAAATGGCTCTACCACTTAAAGGTATATTAAAAAGATAACTGAAATTCTTAAGACTGCTTCTTTTCTAATGGTTCATCTCCCCCAGATACGACGCGGACACGGCGCTGAACCACGACTTTTTCTGGACGGACCCGATGCCGTGCGACCTGGCGAACATGCTCGCGCAGCACACGCAGAGCATGTTCGAGTACCTGGCGCCGCCGCGGCGGCCAGGCCACCTGCGCCACCACCATCACGTGGCCGCGCAGGGCAAGCCCGCGCCCGTCACTGACTCCGGCTACCAGGACAGGGTGTTCTGAGCGGCCACCAGGGGGCGACATCATCGCCCGCACCACACTAACAGTGACAGTGCTTTGTGATAGTAACCAACAGTGACAGTGCTTTGTGAGTCAGTGACAGTCACGTAGTTCGAGTGCCTGGTGGCGACCGGGCCATCTGCACCACCACCCACACCCCACCAACAGTGGCAATGAACAGTGAGATCAGTTGACCTGCTGTAAATGTGTTGTGATCTATTCTTCAATTGAACGGGACTTCAAGCAAGCTGAAAGACCATCGCCCCCCATATTACTGATTTTAGGGGACAGAATTTTGGGTAAGGAAAGTCCGTAGGATTTTCCCCTGTATTATTTACTTTGGAATAAAAATAAAAAAGTCAGATTTTCTGTATTGTTTAAGTTGATTTTTTAATAGAAATTTATCTTCCATATTATGAGGAAGCATTAGGAAATTAAATTAAAAATGTCAGTGTAATATAGAAATAGTTTGCCATCTGTGACTAACTCGGTCACTAGCCTCACACCTAATTCCTCCATACCCCTGCCAAGCATATGGAGATACGAGTCTAAAGGTAAGACCGCACTAGGCGGAACTGCACAACAGCAGAACTGCACAACGGCGGAACTGAATGACACAACGCATCAAAATAATTTTTAAAAGAAATTATATGAGACAACACACACTAAGTGGCAATAGAACTATACTGGATTTGGGTGGCAAAGTTGATCAACTTACCAACTCGTGTCGCTCACATTTGCTGTGGTGCTATTCCGCCTAGTGCAGTGTAGTCTTAAGATCAGTGGATATGGATTTCATTCAAGTTTATATAATTGACAAGTGATAATTATTAATTTTTTGACATACATGCATAGTATTGATATATGAATAACAATAATCCCTTCTGCTTATTGTACATGATATATGATATAGGAACAAGTATAATTATCTACCACAATTAAGTACATAGAGGCTATGTATAATTCTTTGTAAAGCTCTGTGATTACAGACATACAGATTTTTATAAAGACTGTTTATATATTTTTTTATTTCATTATAATAATAATAATGTCCTCCAGACCGAATTTTAATTATGGCGGCCAGCCTCAACAGAGACAAGCCATTGGCGTAGGACAGGATTATAGTACCCAAGTGTTTTGGCAAATACAAGTGCACTCTCTATTCCCACACTCTCATAGTGTGATGGTGCGGTAAACTGACACAACCAGAGATAGGTCAGGCGCAGGACCAACAACTTTACGTTCCGAGGCACGGGTGTGAGACACTGTCAACTTCCTGACTCCTGGCAACTACTGAGAATTTCTTGATGGAAAACTCAATAACCAATTTTTTTCCCGAACTGGGATTCAAACCTGGGACCTTATGATCATTGGTCGCACTACTACAACAACTACATAGACCAACAAGGCAGTCAATACCTTATTATAACATGTGTAAGACACATGGTGTTATATCCTACAGTAATTCTAAAACAGGATTCTTAATTGCTATTGATGTTTTAAAGAAAACTATTAAATTACTTTAATAGTCCCCTACTGAACATAGATCTCCCAGATTGTTTAATAGAAATATTTGCCATGTTTGGCAAGCAGGGTGGCAACTGCAGTTAAGTATTATCTATTTATTAAAAAAATATTGCTGGACAATGGAAACAAATCAAGAGATGGCTTTTGGTTTGTTTTTATCTGTCACCTCTTAATAGGGCCTCTATTATAGGTACAATCTCATTTTTCAAGGTAAAAAGTAGCTTTTCAAAGGCTACTATTATACTATTTGTTTTACCATAACGGCTTTACGTAGTTGAACAGGAATGTCCACTGGGTCAATCCGGTGATCAAGGGTATAATTGAACAGGAGCGACGCGTTTTCTGAATCTCTGATCCTTCACTCGACTCCGAAGGACTGTTGAACAGAAGCGGAATGTGATTGCTGGCTGTCTAGCCCCTTGCCTAAGCCACACTATGTTAGGTTCGAATCAATGCAGTGGGCGTATTCCTCGATAACGTTATATTCAGAAACACAAACCGCCTGTCTAAAAGAGAGGTGGTTGATGCCTAACATTACGGGTCCAGCGTTCGTTCTCGGTCTAGACACCAGAATGTGTGGACTATATATTAACTTTACTTTCCCTAACTTATAGGGTTGACACTGGGAATGAAACAGCTATTACTTTTAACTGCTTTGAGAAATATGATAACTTCTCACTATGTTCCTTCTTGAGTATAAGGTAACTGTAGCTTGTATCAAACAAATTGACGGGGTGGCCGCGTGAAAAATCCCATTTAATTCGCACATAATTTTCGTTATCACATTTCCCTAATTTGTAAAATATCTTTATTTTCGTAAAATATATAAAACAATTATGTTTTCTCAAAAAGAATAAACAAGGGGGATAAGTCGCTTGCGTCCGTAGGCTTTGACCACCTGTTCCTAGGCCCACCCTACGCGTGTCCCTCGGGTGGTGCTAAATGAGCGACATGCCGATACCACAGACTCGGCTCCACGCCGGCGGCTAGACTTCGGCAACCTTAGGCTCGACGTTCCACCAGATGGTGTTAATGAAGTGTAAGGGAAATGAAAATATTATTATGCTAGGAGATTTTAATGGAAGGGTTGGGGTCAGGAGGCTTGGTTATGAAAGGATATTGGGAACGTTTGGCGATGAAAGTATAAATGAGAATGGTGAAAGTCTCCTCACCGTATGTATGGAAAAGAATCTTTTTGTGACGAACACTTGCTTTCGCCACAAGAGGATTCACATGTATACTTGGGAAAGAGGTGACGATAGAAGCATGATAGATTTCATAATTGTGGATGAAAGATTGAGGGGTGCAGTGGTAGATACGAGAGTTTACCGGGGTTCTAACGTAGGAACGGATCATTATTTAGTTTTATGCCGAATTAATGGTCTATTCAGGCGTTGGCGCCATCGATCGTCTGTGTCTACCACTGCGTTACAGCGTATTAGAATAGAAAGGTTACAAGATGAAAGTGATAAAAACAAGTTCAAATGTAGACTGAAAGAAAATATAAGTGGTTTGGATGAATTATGTATGAAGGAGTTAGACTTGGAGAATATATGGCAAAATGTAAAGAAAGGTTTAGTGGATGCAGCTACCGAAGTATGTGGTGTTAGTAAGAGAAAGTATGAAAGGAAAAATAAAACGTTATGGTGGGATGATGAGATACGTATGGAAGTTGAAGCAAAGAAGAGAGCATGGCTAGATTTACTAGCAACAAAGGCTGCTAATTCTAGTGGTACGAATGGTGATATTGAAAGAAAAAAGGCAGTCTTTAGACATCTTAATAAGAGAGTAAAAGAAGTAGTTGAAAGAAAAAAGCAAGAAAGAACGGATAAGAATGATAGAAGAATATCGGATAACTTCCAGGCAAATATTAAAATGTTCTGGAAACTTGTAAGAACTGCCAGGGACATTCAAAACAGCCTATGATGAATGCTATAAGAGACGAGAATGGGTATATTCTGAATGATGAAGTTTTGAGTTTAAAGAGATGGAAGGAATATTTTGAAAGCGTGTTTATGAGTGAGGAGACAACGTGTGTACTAAGTGAAGTAGAAACACCGAAAGATGAGGAAAGAGGTAGCGAGATAAGTATAGATGAAATAATGAAAGCAATGAAAAGCATGAAAGCTACGCTACGCTAGCCCTTGGTTGTGGCTTTAGACACAACCATTAGCCCGGCTCTGGGGGAGGTAGAGGCATCCTCTCTATCTCCCACTAGGGTAATTCCTGCCTGGCGCGTCCACGCCGCGGGGGTGGGCGCCGTTTACTTCAGTAGGCCGGAGTAAATTGGTGGCCAAGTTCAGGCAGGGACCCAGTGCTGTGGGGTATAGCACAGTCCCTTACCCAGGGTTACGGGTGAAGACTTCAACTGCTGTGAAGGCGAAGATAATAGTTATCGGTACGGCGGAGCAGTCGGAAGAAGCACAAACCCAGTGGAAAGCTGCTCTCACATATTGAGACACCAGGTTACACTGGAGCTACAACACCATGCAGGGTGGTGTAGTAGGGATGGCGGCGGAAGTGACCTCAGTCCAACGGCGGCTCCCAAGCCCTTCAGAAGGGTTACTGCATTGGCGTCAGGTGGCAACCGGCCGTAAAAAAATAGCCAATACATTTTTCTCCTCACATGAAAGCACAAGACTATAATACAGGACAAAAAATACTAGGGCGTACCCCCCAAGCGACGCAAATGCGATACGATGAATCAGATACTCAATGTCAAAACTGCTAGGGCGTCCCCCCGAAGCGACGATTACTTAGACAAGAACAAACATTCGCATTTACATACTATTGTAGTGGCGCTGGTCGTCGCGCCACTAGCACACCGAAACACACCGAAGCCTAAATCGCGCTATTAACATTCCGAATCATAGACAGTATATATAGAACTTCTCCGAAATATCACTCGGAGTGTTGGCCGCTCCCCGGGCAGAACACCTTGCCCGGCGGGAGATCTCCCCTTTTCCTTCCACGGCCACAGTGGTGACCCCGACGTGATCTGAAAACGCAACCAAACAACCTTCGCAAACATCAAGCTTCATCATCGTCATAGAATACCCCACAAATTCGCTCCCGAACAGATATCGTCTGCAGTCTTCATATCCTGCAAGCCATCTAGCTTCACAAGGTTCATCGCAGCATTGGAATAATAATGCTTCCTGTTCCTTCAAGCTACTCTCTGCGCTATACAGTGTTCGGCACGGCTCTGAGCCTTACTGCTCGCCTCTGCTTCACGGCACTCTCGCAGATTACTTGCCTTCTTCTCGACTCACCGCAGACTACAAGGCAATCCACTGGCACTTGCACATTCGTCGACAACCAGACTGCACTATCGACCTCCGGTCTGAGCAGGGGGGTGATGTAGCGGCGCTGGTCGTCGCGCCACTAGCACACCGAAACACACCGAAGCCTAAATCGCGCTATTAACATTCCGAATCATAGACAGTATATATAGAACTTCTCCGAAATATCACTCGGAGTGTTGGCCGCTCTCCGGGCAGAACACCTTGCCCGGCGGGAGATCTCCCCTTTTCCTTCCACGGCCACACTATTAACAAAATAAGACTGGCAACATGGAACTTGGGATCTCTTACAGGAAGCAGCCAAGAATTAAGCAAAATCCTAAAGAAAAGATGCATTAATATTTGCTGCATACAAGAAACGAAATGGAAAGGTTCAAAATCTCGAGACATAGGAAACGATTATCAGCTTATATACCACGGTATAGACAGTAAAAGAAATGGGGTAGCGATAGCCTTGGATAAAAACTTTAAGAACCGCATAGTAAACATCACCCGGAAGAGCGACCGTCTAATTGCTGCTAAATTGGCACTGGATGATCAACAAATAATTAACATCTTAGCAGTATACGCACCACAGACGGGTTGCACGGAGTCCGAGAAATCTCAATTTTCGGAAGACTTGGACGATCTAATACATGAAATACCATTAAATGAACGTAAAATAATAGGAGGGGATTTAAATGGCCACGTAGGAGCTAAAAGTAATACATACGGAGCGGTACATGGCGGTTTTGGACTAGGCGAGGCAAATAAACAGGGAGAAGACATTCTAGAATTTGCAGCCAGACACTCTTTAACTCTGATAAACACAAATTTCCAAAAGAAAGAAGAAAATCTAATCACGTATAAATGTGCAGGTCGTGTGACAAATAGACTATATTATCGCCGACATGGATGCCAAACAAAAGTTCAAGGACTGCAAAGTAATACCTGGAGAGTCTCTAACACCACAACACCGTATACTCGTAGCCGTTTACTCTCTGTTCAAACCTATAAAAACTTTTTTAGATAGAACACCGCGTACTAAGTGGAAAGATCTGAATAGTTGATCGGAATACCTAGACTCTGATATTGGAGTGAACTACGAAAACGCCGAATATATGTGGTCTAAGTTTGAAGCGCATTGTAGAGCTAAGGCAGCAGAAATCCTGGGAGTCTCCAAAGGACCACCCAGAAATGAGAAGGATCCTAACTGGTGGAATGACAATGTGAAGAAGACTCTAGCGAATAAGAAAGACCTCTTTAAGAAATGGCAAAGCTCGCAACTAGATAAAGACAAAGACTCATATAAAGTAGCGAAGAAACAGGCAAAGAAATGTGTAGCCATAGAAAGAGCAATTAGCAACCAAGCCTTCTACAATAATTTGGAAAATGCTAAAACTGTAGATGAAGTATTAAAAGTAGCAAAATTTAGAAACAGGACCACTAGGGATATAAAGACAAACAAATACATTAAAAGTAAAGACCAAAAATTGTTAACAAACAACTCACAAATTATGGATAGATGGTATGAATATTATAAACAACTATTAAATGAAGAATTTCCAAATGAAGACCCTACACCCTGCAAATCTACATCTGGACCAATACCTAAGGTGAAGTCAGACAGGCATATAGCTGAAGTCAAACAGGCAATAGCCAAAATGAAAAACCGAAAAGCTACAGGCCCAGACGAGATACCAGCGGATCTATGGAAAGGCCTTGGTACAATAGCGGCAATATGGTTAACCAAGCTTTTAAACATTATTCTAACGACTAATCGCATTCCGGACTCTTGGCGTCAAAGCTATCTACTACCGTTCTATAAAAATAAGGGCGATGTAACGCAGTGTGAAAACTATAGAGGTATTAAATTGACCTCACATAAACTTAAAATATGGGAACCAATTATTAATAAACGGCTCACTGACATTGCTGAAATATCTCCAAATCAGTTTGGTTTTACAGCATCCAGATCAACTATTGATGCCATCCAAACGATTAGAATGCTGATGGAAAAACATAAAATAAACAATAAGGACCTACACCTAGCATTCATAGACCTAGAAAAAGCCTTTGATCGAGTTCCACGTAGGCTGGTATGGCAGGCACTTCGTGCCCAAAGGGTGCCAGAGTATTTATATCGAACTTATAAAAGATATGTACTGCAAGGCCAACACGAGAGTCAGAAGCCCAACCGGCGTGAGTAAAGCTTTTGAAGTCAAAGTGGGTGTCCATCAGGGATCTGCTCTAAGACCCCTCCTATTGAATCTAGTGATGGACTACCTCACTAAGGATATACCTGCCCCATTGCCATGGACTATTCTATACGCGGATGACATTGTCTTAGCTGCTGATACCGCAAGCCATTTGCAGGAAACTCTTAATACGTGGACACACGCTCTTGAAAAGTACGGCCTGAGGGTGAGTAGGAGTAAAACTGAGTATTTGAAATGCCCTTTCAGTGGAAACACGGTATCTGAAACTATCTGTATTGGGACAACACCTATTCCTACAGTAGATAAATTTAAATACTTGGGCTCTATGCTTACCACAGATGCAAATGTTGACACAGACGTGACCCATAGAATAAGTGCCGCGTGGCTGAAATGGCGATCACTTACAGGGGTATTGTGTGATTCACGTATTCCCATAGAAACTAAGGGCAAAGTATATAAAACCGCAGTACGTCCCGTGCTATTGTATGGTTCTGAATGTTGGACAACAAAAAAAGACGCATGAGCAAAAGGTCCATACTAACGAAATGAAGATGCTTAGGTGGGCGGGAGGTGTGACTCGGCTTGACAAAGTCCGTAATGAACATATACGTGGCAGCTTTAAAGTCGCACCGCACCTATTACAGATAAAATCATTGAAAATCGCCTAAGATGGTATGGACATATTAAAAGGCATGATGAGCTATTCTCTCTAGCGGAAGGTTGCCTTGCGACACGGACTGTGGCCTAAATTTATTTACACCATTGACAGTTGCGTGTGACATTACATTATTATTAAATTTAGAATATAAAACTTTTGGTTCACCTCATTCATCACCGTCTAATGATTAGCGTAACAGAAATGATGATGAACTTATTTAACCATCATCTTCACTATGTCGTGTTTACCGTCTAAAATGATAGGTCTTCTACTTTCCTTTGGACTTGAATGGTCCACCATTTAATCAAAGGAGGTTATTTCTAAATCCAATCTGCTTAAACGTGAATTCTTTTCGATAATCTTTCCCGTCTTTAAGCAGCGTATTTCCGAATGAAAAAATTCGTCTTGAATAAATTTCCAAATAAGAATTTCAGTCTTCTTTAGAAGAGCTGTTTCTAAAACGTCGTTGGATCCTTTAACCGACTTGGTTCAAATACTTATCATCGGAACACAGAACTATATATAAAATTTGAATTCTTTACGCCTAAGACATTCGTGCCGTAGCCCTAAGAAATCTTTCGAAACTACTGAATCGTTCGTAGTCAGGTAAACTCCACGACTCTTTTCTTATTAGCGTATTTACGCTTTTCGACGATTTTTCTTCACCAGTTTCTATATTTTCTTTCATGTCTACTTGCGTAGGCCATGGATCAGGACAGCCTGAGGAAATCTTGTTCTTGAACCAACGATGATTCTCTTAGAAGGTGGAAAGAAAACTTCTAGTGGCGTCATCTACCACATTATCCGACGTTAGAACCCAACGCCATTCACACTGCCTGCTATGTTATCTTTGATCTCAACTAATCTGTGTGCCATAAATGGCTTGTTCAAAGATTCGACTTGATCCAGACTAAAATGTTGAATTCGTCTGAAATTTAATGACAAGAACATCTTGCGAAGTGACTGCAAACTAAATAAAAACCAATTTCAAGACATACAACTGTATATGATGAAATCCAATAACAAGAACACCTTGCGAAGTCACAGCGAACTTTATCGACAGCAACCTCCTGAAACACAATTGTCAATTGCATGTGGTAAAAACCAACACCAAGAAAACCATGCGAAGTTACGGCTAACAACGACAACATCGCGTAACACAATCGCGTGTGGTGAAATCCAATAACAGGAACACCGTGCGAAGTTACAGCCAACAATTACTACCTCAAGAAAAACAACCATATTTGACATAATTGTCACGTTTCCTTAGCGGAATCGAAAAATACATTGTTATAACACCGTTCACTGGTCTTAGTGGCCGCGTCGAAGACGAACTGAAACTTAATTTCATGCGGATATGAAACCGCGAAATGTGGAAGAAATCACGACCATGGGGAAATGAAATTATGATTAACCTTCTCGGCGTAACCACTATCGATCAGATTATCGATTTGCTTCTTATATTCTTCTGTATTTATATCGTCTTCTTCTCGATATCGAACAAACGAATTTTAGTTTGTGCTCTATACGACGGTATAACTTCAATATCCGACCGCCATAACAAGCCTTCAAACCTGTTACCCGGCAAGCCACGTACCGTGTCTTTCAAAACATTTACTTACGCGCGGCTATACCTAACGATCCAAGATCGAAATGATCTTAAATAAATTTTTTGACGGGAATAGACGGCTCCAGCTCAGCAAAAAAGGAACGCAACCGCGCCTTATACGCTACGCTATCCCCGCAGTTTCTTCCCTTTTCGCCCTATAGTACACCCGCAATGCGTTTTCGTTCATAGTTTTTGTCTCACGCTTGCGACGTGCTCCACAAGCGACGGGTGGCGCTTGCTGAGTCCGAGAAGACCCAGCCGATACCGAGACCAAGCCTTCTGGTGGGGATGATGGGTGCGGGGGGCTGCTAGGTGATTGTGTAGCTCTTCCCACTTGGCTGGCAGCCCGAATGCTGCCGCGTCCAGCACCAGCTCCAGACGCGCCCCTGGGACGCCCAGGCAGCGAACCTATGCACGTTTCTCTTTGTGCCATCGTCCATTTAATAGGCGCCAATTAACGGGGGACCCCAAAGCCCGGCACCGTTTCGTGGTTCGGTCCTATGCACAAACGAACCTTTGCACCCACAATTTTGCCTAGGCACGGCGCTCACACCTCTTGACAGGGCGCTGACTGACTGTGTCGACGTAGCCGTTTTGTCACATAACTGTAACGTCAGCAGGCGATGGGGTCGTCACTTCCCTACGCCATGTTATTATTATTATTATGGGGTATTCATATAGTAATCTCATCTGGGTTGGCTGAATAAATTTAAAAAAGGAAATGAGAAATATACATAAATATATATTTAATATACTAACATAAATAAATAAACAATACGTAAATAAATAAAAGCTCAACCAGATGGAAACCCTCGGCAGGGGAGACCAAACGGCCGAGGGTTAGGGGAAAGGGAAAGAAACCGGCGGACGATGCGGGCGGTATCGGCACCGACTTCTGCAATTGACCCCGGAGCGGTCCGTCATGGAGTCCCAGCCGCCTCATATGATTCGAGGGGCTGGCTGGGATTAATCCGTTTGCAGACACGACTACAGGAATACTTTCGGTCGGCAGACCACAGTAACATCGATCAAAAATATCCTTGACTGTGCCCCGTCCATCAGCTTATTCTATATTAATTAATATCAGGCTTATTCTTTATTTTTCAAAGAATATTAACAATGTTATAAACATTAGTAATATTCCTCTTAACCACTCGTGGTAAGCTTAAATTGTGTTACGGGTGGTTCACGCCAGTAGACGAATGGCGGATTCGAACCCACGACCTTTATGAGTTCGCGGTCCGCACCCTGCCATTAGGCTACTGTCGCTTCAAAAGGGCCATCATCACAGACAGGACTATTCGCAAGAATAGTCCTGTCTGTGATGATGGCCCTGGCGCCTGGCGCGGTCATTTTCAAGCACGGCTTCCGGCAATTACTTGTAATACGGCAATTTCCGGTCCTCGAGACCGTACTTCAGAGCGAGCTCCTGGTCTCCTCAGAGCTAGAAAACGCCGAACAACCGGAGATGACATGCCTAAGCGACTCACCGGGATGGCGACAAGCTCGACAGACGTCGACGGTGCCATCCTTTAGATGTATTTCCGATAGTTGTTGGTCTTAATAACCTGATCCTGCATAGCACAGACAAAACCCTCGGTTTCCCCCGAAGAGGTTACCGAAATGTAGCCAGTTGAGGGAGGCGACTGTATCTACGAAGGGCTCATATAGAGCCCTGTAGTACCTGCCGTGGAGTTTCTTCTCCTTCCGTATGGTCTCCCGGTCGGAAATGCTAAGCACTGCAGGGTCTTGCCATTGCTCGTTAGCTAAGGATAGAGGGGTAAGACCTTTATCATTAGAAATGACGTCATTATAGAATTGAACATCCGATCTCGCCAGGAAGTAATGACGGAGGCTGCACACTTCGCGATTATGCATGGTGAGCGTGCTCAGAAAGCCACGCCCATCATGCTTTCGCGGCAAGTACAGCCTCATTACCGACGATCTCGGATGATGCATCCTATGGGACTTCACGGTAGTGCGAACTTTTCTATCCAGGGCGTTAAGTTCAGTCTGAGTCCACCTGAGTATGCCAAAGGTATACATAAGGAAAGGCATGACCCAACCGTTATATGCGTATGTCTTATTCACACCGGACAAAAGGCTGTTAAGAGCTTTGGTCAAGCGTGCATAAAACACGTCGCAAACTGACTGTTTCATACCAGCCTCATCGATACCGATGTTCTGTGACATACCCAGGTATCGGTAAGTTTCAGCCTCGGAAAGGGTAATTGAGAGGGCGTAGATAAGTCTATGCCCTCAGAGTTAGTAACCCTTCCCCTTACAATATGGAGGACCGCACAATTATCCGTCCCCAGCTCCATTCCTATGGGATTGCTAAATTCACAAGTGATGTTTAGCAATTCCATAAGATGAGAGCGATTGGAGGCGAATTGAGGTCATCCATATAGAAAAGGTGGGTCACTTTTACATAACATACATAAACAATCACGCCTGTCACCCAGAGGGGTAGGCAGAGACTACAGACTTCCATTTGGCACGATCCTGACACACCTCTCTCGCCTCCTTCACATCCATACACCTACGCATACATGCTCGTCGGTTAAGGGTACTCCTAATTTGGGCCGTTTTCAATAAATCGCCAATTTGGTCGATAAATTTTCGCCTAGGACGTCCCTTTCCGACTCTGCCATTCACTTCTGCAACATAAATTTTCTTTGTCACTCTTTCCTCATTCATTTTTTCCACATGACCAAACCACCGAAGCATTCCTTTCTTAATCCTGGTCACAACATCATCTTGCAAACCACACTCTTCTCTTATTACACAATTTCTTACCCTGTCATTCAGATTCAGCCCTAACATACTCCTTAATGACCGCATTTCTACTGCGTTCATTCTACTCTCGTGCTTCTTCTGCCACACCCAACTTTCACTACCATACGTTAAAGTAGTCCCTACTTTAGTCGGGACCAACACAGCATTGTGAATTGCCATACGTGCCTTTTTCGACATATTTTGACTCTTCACAATAGAGTGCAGGGCCCCATTTACTCTATTCCCCGCATTCGCTCGTCGTTCTATATGGTTTATGGTTTAAGACATTTATTTCTCAAAAAGAATACAATTCACTTATCATGAGAAGTAACAGGTTAATAATTAGATACTAAATAAATAAACTTATGAAGAACGGCAGGTACTTGTAAATGCTCTGTTAAGTAGTGGATACGAACAATCTTGTTACTTGTTGTGGGTAACAAGAAAAGTACGTGTACAATTACATATCGTTATTGAAAGAAAGTCTATAGCAATTACACATAGTTCATATTTGCTAGCAATTTAGATGGTATTTTTATGTCAATGGTTATATTTTAAATAATTGGTAAAATCAAATTAATTAAAGATATAACATTAGCTTTTTGAATAAGTTAATGGTATTTAAAATCGAGAAAAATCTTTTAAGATGTGGTGCTTTAATGTTTTTTTGTATAAAATATCCTTATCATATCTCCCATCCCTGCTAAATACGCAGCCCAAATATACAAACTCATCTACTTGCTCGATCAACTCCCCTTCTATTCTTATATCACAAATCGTTTTACTTTCTTCTCTTTCAAAAACCATAACCTTCGTCATACTTGCGTTCACTTTCATACCCCTTTCTTTTAATAATCTGTTCATTAATGTAACCATCATTTGCAACTCGGCCGCCGACGACGCAAGGATAACTTGATCATCGGCGTACAACAGGCATTTGACGGTTAACTCACCCATTCTTAATCCGCATTCTTCAACTTTCAAATTTTGCAAACAACTGTCCATAAATAGGTTGAACAGCCACGGGGAAGCCACACAGCCCTGTCTGACACCTTTATGGATGTCATACCAGTCCGAGTAGACCCCGTTGATCCTAACACAAGCACTAGAGTCCCTATAAAGGGACTCCAATGCCTGTATTAAGCCATCGCTCAACCCAAATGAGTTCAGTGTTTGCCATAACACATCCCTATCCACTCTGTCATAGGCCTTTTCTAAGTCCATGAACGCAAAAAAAACCTTTTGGTTTTCGGCCAAAAACTTCTCCGCGATCATGCGCATGGAAAAGACTTGATCTGTACATCCCATTCCCTTTCTAAATCCCGCTTGCACATCCCAAATTTTTCCATCAGTTTCTTTCATGACCCTTTCAATCAGTATCTTAGCATACAGTTTTCCCACAATGCTAAGAAGGCTGATGCCACGGTGGTTTTTACATTCCTGCTGCGACCCTTTTCCTTTATATACTGGGACTATCACGGCTTTGCACCAGTCTACCGGTACCCGCTTCAGTTCCCAGCATAAATTAAACAAGGTGTGTCCCTCCTTTACGTAGCTGAAATCCCCCCACCCCCGGAGCCCTCCAGTAAGGTACTGAGAGGGTTCAGAGAGAGGCAGAACCAGATTGGACTCAGAAAATCGGCCTGGAAGATTCCCATTCCTATCCTTATGTGGTTCCGCTCGCCCAGATGACAAAGGATCGTACTCCACTGGCTCATACACTGTTCGAGGAAGTCTCTAACTGTACAATCTATCTTGTACAGCTCGAGGACTCTCTTTAGCCATGTATGGGGTACCGAATCGAATGTCTTTCTGTAGTCTACCCAGGGGGCGGAGAAGTTCCGACGGTTGCGTTTCACCACTTTGTCAATGACCGCGTCAATGAGTCAATGAGAGACTATATAATAATAATAATGATCGTCAATGAGAGATTATATAATAATAATAATAATTATATACATATATCATCATACGCATACCATCAAATTGTACACGTGTCGATAGCGTGTACTTGCTTTTATCGATAAACAAATCACCATAGTCCGCATACGTTTTTATTTAATTATAAGTAATACATAGATAAATAATACCAAGGTGTTATTTGAAATTATTTTTTAAAGTATTTAAAAATGATCTTCGGAAAAAACTTAGAAATTATTGAAAGAAAGTTTATTATTTTGTTACAGGTTTATTTTACACTATGCAGGATGAAATTTAAAATAATTAACAACTCGAAATAGAAAGTTTAGCTAACTTGTTTTAAAAATCAGATTTATGAAAAGAAAAGTCCTATCAGTTTGTCGTCTTAGATGGTCTTAACCAAGTTTTTGTTTTTATTATGAGGCTTCAATCACAAAACCGCTCTTTAAAAAAGTTGTTGATTTTGAAGAGTTATTAATTGAACTATCTGGAAAATATTTAATAAATTAGGAAAATAAAAAAGTTTTACACTATATAACAGTTGAACAAAGCGAACTTTAAACAGACAGCTGCTTAAAATAAAATGTTAAGTATAACGGCTAAGTATTCCCCAGAAAGATGTTTTGCTAAACTAATGTACAATTGATGGCCGACATGGCTACACAAAAAAGCGTTAACTGTTTTAAAAATTAGACTAGAGAGTAACCCTGACAAGAAATTGTATTGTATATTAGTGATAGATGAAATGAAAATAAAACAATTGACGGAGTACTATGCAAGTTCTAAAAGATATACATAATGCCTTTGGCTGCTAGCATGGTATGCCGTCAATTGCTTAATTTTCATTTCATTCATGACCAAGAACAATAAATTTTTTTACCAGGGTTACTCTCCGCTCTCAATTTAATGCCGTCAGCGCTTCTTGATTAAACCCAGGTCCAGTAGTGTACCACTTAGTCAATGTCCGTGGTGCAGGCAAACATGTTCCAAAAGTTTTACGTACATAACGATAGGCTTTTGGTGAGTAATAGTTAAGTGTTAGGGCAAAGTATTTCTTGTAAACTTGTGAAGCCTGTTTATGCTATTGTTTTTATGTCAAGGCATTTTTTCAGTTTAATTTTCCTTGGCCTAAGTGTTGGCTCATACTCGTAGTGGGAGAAGGACTAGATCGGGCTATATAAAAATTTTTTTCGAGTTGTGACTTTCGAGATAACTAATGGAATTTTTCCGGAACATCCAGCTTTCTTTTCTAGATAGACGATATTGTGCAATCACCACCTAAAATAAATAATTTACTTACTTAAGTCAGAAGATTCAAGATATACAATATGTAACAAAAACCATGTGGTTCCCGTTAAGTGTGATCAGAATCAGTAGCCAAGCGTATAGAAATATTTTTTTTTATCAAAAAAACGTATTTAAATTTCTTATTTTAATGAAAAAAAAATTAATTTGCAAATTGTATGTGGTTTCCTTTCCTCTAACTCACACGAGTATCGGTAATGCGGGGTCTTTGACATTCCTCTTACTCCTCGGCTAAAGCAGAGATAATAAAACCACACAAAATTTGCAAATTAATTTTTTTTCATTAAAATTAATTTTTTGAAATGCGTTTTTTTGAAAAAAAAAATTCTTTTTCTTTCCATTATTTCCATATGCTTGGATACTGATTCTGATAACGCAGTTAACGGGAACCACAGGGTCTTTGTTACATGTTGTATATATATATATATATATATATAAGTATATGAATTAAATTTGATAGATTAATGCTTTTGCAAACTTAATAAAATATTTTCAAGTAGAATAATATTGGAGTCAAAGGTAATAATAAAAATATTTAATCTAAATATAATTACAGCCAAACATTACCTACTACAAGTTCATGGTTGGTAGGTACTGCAGTATCAGCTAACCTTCTTTTATTGTAAACATGTTCGGAGCAAACGTGCTAGTCCGTTTAGGTATCCAAGGATCTTTTGGAAATCTGTAAAAACAAACCAATAATAGAACCATTTTTTGTAATACTTTATTGTAAAATCTAAATAAAAACTACAAACCGGTTCGGCAGACAAACCCGCACGGTTAATAAAGTTATCAATAGCTAAAGTTGTGACGTTCATCGTTAAAGTGCAATACTTTCGGTTGCAGTGATACCAGTTTATTTTTATAAAAATTGCACACTTTTGCTGCGAAGTAGCAAGTTTCGATTTGACTTATTTGGCCTTTATTTTGTATAATATTGTAATAAATACTAGTTACCAATTATATTAAATTACATAATATTCAGTATAGTGTTGAAATTGTGCTGAATATATAAATCATTTTAAAAAATCCACTACACATCTATATGTAGTGATTATTATTCATCACAAACTGATTTAGTTATTAGGAAATATATTTTCGTTAGTATATTTAACTTGTGTAGTAAATTATAGTTATTTAAAATAGATTATTTTTCACTTTATAAACTATGATGGCCACACTTTGTATTGGAAGAAAATATGCACAAAGTACAATTTTTAACGATAAAATTACTTTAATATTATGTTAGAAATACTCACAGATGGAAAGTCACGTGTTCTTTTGTATACTTGACGTTTATGATTGTTTTTTCTTTTTGTATGTAAATACACTGCAATTCGACCTTTTGTCGGAGCTCGATTTACTGGCACGATCACTTCGGAATAACGCACGACGCGGAGCAACTAGTTTTATATAACGGGTATGCGTGGAACTCTCGTACCTTATACAGAGGGGTATGACTTGCGATGCCGTCTCCTTTGGTTTAATACTCAAAGACGTCGATAAATTATTGCTGTACTGTTTGGTTCTAATGCTTGATGATTAAATCGATTTTCGTTTAGCAAACTACACTTTGCTAAACAACTTTGACAGTTCATAGCGATCTAAGGAGTTTACAAGTTGGTTTAAGTGAGAAAAAAGTATTTTGTGAGCTTAAGATTGCTGAATCTTGTTCAGTTCAGTTCATAGAACAATTAAAATTTTTATCTAAATATGTTTAAAAGTCATTAAGATTATTGTATAACCTAAAACTACGTCATCGTCCTTTCTCACTCGAGGTCACGCTAATCATTAGCGTGGCCTCGAGTGAGAAAGGACGAGTGAGAAAGAAGGTTTTTCTGTCGACGCTTGAAAACTCAGAGCAATTGTTCTGAGGTTAAAAACGTAGACAGAGAATGATAGTTTCTACGGTCGTTGACTATTATACAGTGATCTGTGGTCTACGGTTGAAAAAGTAACTTGTAGGAGTTTTGGCGGGAACTTGGTCGTCGACGGATTGTCGCTGTTTTGTCTAATAATACTTTGAAGTAGAATTTCATTCTTGAAAGTAATGCGATTTTGTGAATTAATGTGCGTGTGAACTATTAGAAAAAATGACGAAACTAGTGCTTTGATGTTGACCTAAGTCTCAAGTTATTTTGATCGATTGGTTGCCTTAAATGATAGCATGAAGGTTAGAGAACAGGAGAACGATCACTACGTACTAAAACATAGCCCGCGTGTCATTGAAAATTGTAGAATGTATAGCAGCGCTGACGTCGGTGAGTAGTAATTGCGAAGTTAGCTGTTTATGAGTACAAGTAGATGAAGTTAGTTGAATAATGTACAAATTTTCATTTCGTTTTATGATATTTAATGAGAAAATTTTCATGCTCCGTAATTTTGTAATTTTTGACAAAAAGAAACATTAAAAAATGGAGAAATATTTTATTGTGCGTGGATGTGCAAGTGGTTTAGCATCTGATCGGAAAATAGACTCAAAATGACTTTTATTGACCGAACCTCGAGCGATCGCAGCGCCTCACATATGGTGTCCATATTTCTGGACACTATTTTCTACGGTGATCGTTCTCCCTTGTGTGAACCTTCATGAATGATAGGCTCAGAAGGGCTAGAACCCAGAGCCGGAAAGCCAGTTAGATAAAATACAAAAAGTTACTTGCATAGATTACTGACTATGTACTAGAGAGTAACTTGTAAGCAAAAGTAAATATAAGTGATTTTAAATTCTTTGGTTGTAAGTTATAGGCATGTCGATTCACTCTTAAAAAAATCGATCTCTGAATCGATTTGAATCGAAGGTACTTGAATCGATTATCGATTAAATCGAGGAATAAAAGATCGATTTTCGATTAATCGCGACATTTTCAAACATGAAATTTCAAGAATTTTCAATTTTTTTTCTTTAACTTCTAAACTGTAATATTTTTTTAAAATAATATATTATTGATTAACATTACTAATATTCCTTTTAACCAGTCCTGGTAAACTTGAAACGCTTGTGTTTGGAGTGGTTCGCACATACTCCACTCGATCCCTTTTTTTTACAAAGTGATTCCACGTAACATTTTTATTTGACATTTTAGGCTAAAAACAACAACAATACTTTTACAAAAGTGCAAACTGCAACGTACATTTCTCGATAAATCTGTTTCAATATAATAACTCACTATTTATCATATTGAAATGAATGCTACACGAACACAATACTGGTTATTTCCTTACAATAAACCTCTATAAACTTCAACGTACGGTATAATATTTTTTACAGTATCTAGGTATTTAAAAAGTATTCTGTCTGTACTTACAGCTCACAGTATGTATATTTTTGATAATAAATAATGTAAAATCACAAGTTCACAGTTCAAACAGGGTCACAGCTATTATATTATATTATATTATAGCACAGGAGGTGAAATATAATATAAAAATATCGCTCGGTCGATCGAAAAAATATTTATAGTTTGGGATGTAATATAAATTACACCTCAGTGGAAACGGTTCTATTTAAAAGTACGGTGAGCGATATTAATATATATCTCGAGATGTAATATTAAATTACATTACATCCCTTAGTGGAAAGTGGGCTTAAGAATTTTAGAAATGAAAATGAAATGACAACTTTTCGATATTGTGATCAAAATGTAATACATATATCGTTATCATTAATTATATTGACATAATTAAATCTAATGTATAATTGATGTTAGAAAATGTAACTGCGAAAAACAGATAAATATTTCAAAAACAAAACAAGTGAAGATGAACATATAGTATAAAAATTTTATAGCACAGTAAATTGGATGTAGATGGTAAGATAATTACTAAAATAGAAGAATTCGTAGTTGGAGGATACCAGAAAGCAGTAAGTATCAAAATGTACATACTTAACTTAGACCATTTAAATTAACCCAATTGGTTGAATGGTCTAAGATACTTAATAATACGTGGTATCGGCTGTGGTTCGTATCCTCTTAGTAGTAGTCTATTGGTTAATACAAGGAACATTTTCGCTGAGTTTCAAAATATACTAGATCGTATGTCGCCTTGCCATTTACATATTTCTGCCTTTGAGTTCTAGTCTAGGCCTAGTCAGGTAACATATGCAAAATATAGTTAGTGTGGTATAAGTTTATCACCCTTTTACCGAAAATTTGTTGATGTATCTTTTTCGGCTGAGTTTTTCATATTAATAGTTATATCATCTTGATCAATTCCTAAAAGCCTCTTGTTAGAAACTAGTATATTTCTTGTTAAAAGTCAACTATTGGTCATGAATGTCTCCCATCTTTGATAGTACTCTCTGTGATATCTTTATCAGTTGTGAACCAATTCATTGATTCTATTTGAAGTGAAGACTTTAGAATTGTGTTTTGAAACTGGATGAAATCATTAGGAATTGATATATATTATATATGCAGCAGTTCGGTAAATAAGGTATATATATATATATATATATATATATATATATATATATATATATATATATATATGATTTGGGTAAGGGATGTAATACAGTATGTATGTTATTATCTATTATATACTTTAGTTACCATGCCACTCATGTCATTTATTGAAATTGAAAATTTGGAATGTAATGTAATAGGCATATGTAATGTAACTACATTTTTCCTACTCCTGATCCTCTGCATTTCTCTTGTTCCCTTAAAGTTTTCTGAGGCTTTCACTTCTACAGTGTGTGAACTGTACACATTTTTTTATTAAAGAGAAGATATTCCAACCATATGGGTGGGAAAATAGGCTATGAAGTTTCTAATGTAATATTCTAGTTTGTTGCCTTGAGATTGTGAATTCCTTGATCTACTCAAAAGAAACAAAATATTAAACTTTTAATGAATAGTAAAAATAAACCTTATGGCACTAAATAAAATAATTATAACTTAACAAATTGTGAAAACCAACTTCAGAATGCTAAAAATAGAAGTTATTTATTTGCTACCCTTAGCCACTCAAGCGTCCATGGTGACTACAGTCCCCGAACGACATTGTTCGCTTTAAATGTGTACAGCGCTAAAGACCAATGTTAATAATACAGTAGAAAAATAAGACATGGTGCTATTAAAAATTTGTCATCCATGAGAGTGAGTTTTATCTATGCAATGGTAACAAAATATTCGGAAAAAAAATTTGAAAATAATAATTCGCCATTCTTGTTTGTGGACTGTTAAAGTGTGTGGAGCTTAAACAAAAATGTGATTAGATTTCTGTTTTTATATGTAATTTCTAATGTTATTGTACATCAAATTAATTGTGAAGATATTTGCTTTAGGAAATATGTATCATTATGACAGTTCCAAAATGTTTACATTATATAATAATTTAGCTCGAAATTTTAATCACTATATGCGATCTTCGTTTTTTTATTATAAGTTGTTTAAAGTGTATTCTAAATGGTTGTTTTTGTTCAATAAATGCTAAATATATAATAATGCTTCACCATATTATCGTGTTAATAACATGATAATAGCCATTGATTCAAACTACTTTTACAGATTTTATCGTGTTTTTTTATATATATTTTTATATTTAGTACCGAAAACGTCGGGTATATTTTTAATACCTGATGTTTCAGGTGCTTTCCAGCACCTATGGTCACGGGGGACTGAGGTGACTGATGTCCCGATGTCAAAGTTAACCCGGAGTACCTTCAGCTTTTTAATTATTGTCTTTGGTCCGATCTACGCAGAATGAACTAACTGTGTTTTGAAGTCTTGCAGTGGTATGCTTGGGTTTAGTTTTAATTTTATTAATTATAGGGTCCCAAGCAGGTGGTAATACTCAGCCTCCTTCTCTATTGAAATTAGAATGTTTTTTAATTTCAATAGCCTCACATATCATCCTTGGTAGGAATCAATGTTTTTCGCGAGGATTTGTGGTCTATCAAATCTATTACATCAGATCAGTTTGGGGTATGATCGCAAACTGCAGACTTCCCGACTGCACAGTTTTACTGTTTCCTTTTTTAATAAAATAATTTATTTACTTAACTAAATAATTTACACATAACTTTTGAAGACGGTACTAAGAAAGCTGTTTTAGAGAATTAGAGCCCCCCCCCCCAACAAGCTCTCGGCCGATCTGAACTGCCTCCTGGCGGCTCAGGCCGAGCCTACATAACACATCCCTTAATCTGCCTTAGTAAGGCACTCTTCTAAGCGGCTTTTCGCCGCTTGCGCCCTTCTTTCTGCCAAGGAGGGTCGCGTTCGTATACGGCTTAGAGATCTCTAGTCAGATCGTTAAGCCAATTCCTAAAAGGCGGTGTTTAGTTGGTAAAAGTCTCCACATAACCACGCAGCCGGCTGCGTGGTATGCTATGAGCATTCACCGCCTCCCTCCCCCGCTTTCCGGAGAGTTGCCCATATTTGCTTCGGGCGCAAAAAAAAAAAAAGAATTAGAGCCCCAACTTTTTTTTTGTGTATTTCTTTTTTTAATAGTGTTAGAAATATAATATAGTTACTGTTTGCCGTGTAGTGGCAGTGTAAGAATATCCACTACCCCGTACCATCCTGCAGGTGTCATAAGAGGCGACAGAGAAACAAATCAGGAGATGGGCAGCAACGTCTCCTTTACTATGACTAAAAATAGAATAAAATGGGTTTGGCAGGCATGGCAACTATGGCAGAAATTTCCCCTATGAGCCAATCTATGTGGGAAGCCTATGTGCAGCTGTAATAGACTGTAATGGGTAACGGTAAGTAATGGTTGTCCAAGTTCAAGCAATAATATGACAACATTTCAGAGCAATCTGTTGAAGGGTATGGCAGTGCATAAAATATGAACAATGAAACATTAATTTTTGTATATTAAGATATAAAGTTTTTTAATATATACTTTGTCAAACTATAGTATGACGAAGTATGTAGAAAGTTTGTTGTGTCGGGTAGAAGTTTAGTTTAGTTTACAATAGGCTGTTTTCCGCAGCTTCACTTTTAAGTGCGTATTTTGCGTGTGGGCAGGAATAATGTGATTATTGGAACCATGAAATCTCCCCAAAGAAGTTCAACAGTCCTTTGATGTTGCAGGCAACTTCAGGGAGTGATCCCGGCGTGCCGAGATGTTTAGCCTTGTATGCAGTGACCTCCGGAAATGTCATTAACACTTAGGACGCCGTTTTTTCCTCCCCCATACATGCCCTGCCTGACAGGGAACTATCTGTAACACCTACGGCAAATAAATGTTTGTTAAAGGAGCTGTGTGCTGTGGTAGCACTTGTTATTATTCTGATTTGTGGCCTGTTCAGTATCATTAGAACCTTGGTTAAACAACTGAAAGAGTTTCCCTAGCTTGTCTACAGTCTACTAGATTTTTCCAAAGCTGAGCGTGTAAATTGGTGAAGTTTCTATGTACCAGTGAACAAATGTTACCAAAGGGGATTGCTATTATTGGTTCCAGCCCTGTAGAGGCCAGAGCCGATCCTCTTCTGGCCAGTTTGTCTGCTGCATCGTTGCCTCTGAATCCACTGTGTCCCTTTATCCATTGCAGAGTCACATTGTTGTGTTTACATACCTCATTTAATCATTGATAGCATTCATATATTAGTCCTGAGTTCACCACATTGTAACTTAGAGCTTGTAGTACCATCATACTGTCAGTAAGTGTTCTGATGGAGAAGTCTGTTACCTTCCTAGCATGTATAGCTATGGCTGCATGGATGACACCCATACATTCCGCCTGAAAGACTGTGTTATGGATACCCAGTGGTGTTCATGTGGATATTGAGGTCCTCAGCGAAAGTTCCAGATTTCAGACCTTCATTTGTTTTAGCACCATCCGTGAAAACTCTAAGCTCTTTTATGTTTAATCCCTCCGGCTGGCCTGTTTCAATTGATTGTATCTTATACTTCTTATCGAATACAAATTGTTTTGGGATCTTATCATACTTGGCTTGTGAGACAGGAATTTTGAGTGAATTCTATGAATTATACCTGTATGAGGGACTCTACTCTTACTCAAAAGATTTTGGGTTTTGAGTCTAATAACAGCTAGAGTAGCTTTTTGTTGTATGTGTAGATGAAGCGGAGTTAGCTCCAGTATAGCCTCTAAAGCTGCTGTTGGTGTAGTTCTTATGGAGTCTTTGGTAACGCTGAAGCTTCTTTATAGTGGTGGTTTCATTAGTTTTGGTCCATCATACCAGAGCACCTTATGTGATTATGGGCCCAATTACAGTTTTGTACAGCCAGAGTATTCACGGTTTCACCTACTACCTACAACAATACTATTAGAATGCATTGTTTAGCATGCAGTAAAATCACTCATAGTGACAAACAACTTAAATGTATTGCATGTAAGGGATGTTATAATTACAAGTGCTATAATTTGTCAACATTTTTCTATAAAGACAATTTACATGAAGTAAAACGACAATGGAAATGCCAATCATGTAAGCACGTAACGTGCTGTAAAGATGATAATATGCCTGTCCGCAACAGCTCTTATCACCGCCCATCGACAACTCGGATATGTCTTCGGATAACATAACACCGCAGACGGTTAATTTTACCGAGAAAAGTGTCTCCCATCACTCTAACTCTAGCATTGTACTACCATCGGCGACTCTTACATATGATCAGTTTAGCGTTCTCTTGGACTTAAAGTTAAATAATGGAAAGTTACAGCCTATATACCACTGCTGGACACAGGCCCCCCTCATTTCTGAGAGGGTTTTATAGCAAGGAAGTGTCCGCCGCGCAGCCCCAATAACTTTAAGTCTCTTGGACTTAAATTGTCGGATATGAGATCTGCAATTAGGGAGGATATCAACTGCGCTATATGTAAGCAGAGTTCACCGAGACCACTGACCACTTAGCCGCACTTCAATGTGATATGCAAACAAAATTAGATGTTGCTACAAAAACATTGCTAAAATGGAAACGGAAAAATCCACACTAGAATCGCAGATAAACTTTTATTAAAAAATTGGGTTTTTTTTTTTTAAAATGGGGGGAAAAAAAAAAAAGATTTTTTCTTTTGTTTGTTTTTAGTTGGTGAGTTATAAGAAGTGTCCGGGGATTCTGGACCAATAACGTGTCTGTTTGCAAGTACAACAGATTATTATACCCAATTGTATTCTGCTCATTTGGACATACATGGAGAGGAGTGCTTCGTTTATGTTTCTTTTCTTCCGTCTTCTTGATCTCGTTTTGTCAACAACAGAGAAAGTGCTCGTAATATCTACTGAGCCTTTTACTTGAATAGATTCTCATCATACCCCACTCCAAATTATATTAACAGAAAATTTTAAATTAAAAAAATGAAACGTGCGCAACAAATAAGATGTAACTACTGCAAATGTAATTATCCCGATTTAAAAGAGGATCTATAGACTATTGATTGGCCTAAATTATTGAATGAACCGAATATAAACGACGCTATCGATCGATAAGTTTTACACTATATTGAAAAACGCGCCGTTTGTAAGTAAAACCATTAACAAATATCCGTCATGGTATACTTCAGCGTTATTAAAGTGTTTCGAAGAAAAAAATTAATATCATCGTCGTTTTAAAAAATATCATAATACAAGGATTACGACACTTATGCCGTGCTACGCACGAGATGTAAAAAACTTACGAAATCGGTGTAAGTATCGTATATTACCTCCATGGAAGGTCTATCGGATAACATGAAGATATATTGGAACTTTGTTAGCAAAAATAGGTTGCTCAGGTATGCCACAGACTATGACTCTTCTTCTGACACACATAGAATAATATGTAAACTTTTTTCTTGGTACTTCAGTTCAGCTTTCGAAGTTTCTCAACCTGTCATCAACCAGGATTTGTTTACTAATGATATTGTGATTTGTGGTAGTTTTTGTAATTACAGTATGTGTAACATATATAACTAAGTCAGGATATAATATTGGACAAATTAAGGAAATTAGATACTCGCAAAGGTCCGGGGTATGATGGTATTCCCGCTATATTTTTCTCAAATTGTGAAAGGGAACTGTGTGAACCACTAACATTATTGTTTAACGAGTCCTTAAAGTCATGTGCTTTCCTTTCCATTTGGAAATTAGCTCACATCGTACCCATTCACAAGTCCGGAAGTAAGTCCAACTGCGAAAATTGTAGACCTATTAGCATTTTGTGCTGTGTTGCTAAGGTATTTGAATCTACGTTGTATGATCATTTTTACTCACAAGTAAAGCCGCTTATATCTAGCAAGCAGTATGGTTTCGTGAGAGGCAGATGAACAGTGACTAATTTGTTGGAATACAAAAACTACTTGTGCGAGGTTTTCGCTGTGGATGGGCAGGTTGACGCCGTGTGCACTGATTTTCCAAAAGCTTTTGATAAGGTAAATCATTCTTTACTCTATAAAAAATAAGCTACGTCGGGTATTCATGGAAATCTACTGCGCTGGGTTAATTTGTACCTCGATAATAGAAGCCAACTTGTCGCTCTCAAAGTTTTCATATCATCTCCTGTTACAGTATAATCCGGTATTCCTCAGGGTTTACATCTCGGTCCGTTATTTTTTATTGTATTCATAAACGATCTGATTTGTAATCTGTCCAGTCATTGCCTTCTATATGCAGATGACTTGAAAATATACCGTGTAACACAGGATTTATCTGACTGTGGTAAGCTACAAGTTGATATTGATTCAATATATGATCTGTGCCGGCTTAAACATACGCATCTCAATGCTAAAAAGTATTTTATTATAACAAACTTATGAATATAAAATTAACGAAAATTAATTAGACGGGAAAACGGTAGCTAAAGGTCTGGGTGTGCTGTTTGACTCTAAATTAACATTTCGTGAGCACTACGCTTACGTTAAAAACAAAGCATTCCAGTTACTTAAAGTTAAGTTTTAGAGAAAATTATATACAAGAGACTAGACGACTACTTAACTGAAATCAACTATGTATGACAAACAGTATGGTTTCCGACCCAAATACCCTGGCAGCAAAAATTGACTTGATAACTACAATAAAAACAAAAATTGATCAAAAACAAGTAGCACTGGGAATTTTTGTGGACCTAAAAAAGGCTTTCGACACTGTGAGCCATAATTTGCTCCTAAATAAACTACAAAATATTGGCGTCACTGGAAAAGTATACAAAATGATGGCATCATATTTGAGCAACCGTTAACAAGTTGTAAAAATTGGATCCAATCAAAGTAGACCCAAACTTTTAACGTATAGTGTGCCTCAGAGTTCTATCCACGGTCCATTGCTATTCCTTGTGTACATCAATAACATAAACCAAGCAGGCTTACAAGGTCAAATATCCATTTACGCAGATGATACGTGTTTATTCTATTTTGGAAACAATATATCTCGTATCATAACACTAGCTCAAAGAGACTTAAACTTACTGTATCAATTCAGTATAATCTCTTTATTTATATATAATTTTCAGCGCCAAGAATAAAAAACTCCCTAACCACCTCACTTTCACTACAAACGGAGAAATGTTACAGAGAAAAAATCAAGAAAAATACCTTGGACTGATTCTCGACAATAATTTAGTTAAATGCACATCTCACATACATTAAAAATAAACTTACCTCTCTCGTTGGCCGCCCTTACAAAATAGTTCGATGTATTCCGAAAATAGCCCGAAACCTTATATATAACTTTTTAGTAAAACCTCACTTTCTTTACCTCGTAGAAGTATGGGGTAATGCGGCTAAAACTAATCTTAAACCTCTCCAAGTGTTATAAAATCGTATCATAAAAATTTTGTATATGACTTTTTGACACCAACTAAAACAATATATAAAGAAAATAAGCTGTTGAACGTTACTCAACTTTATACATATAGCACATGCATACTAATATACAAAATAAAACATAAATAATCCACACACAACTCACTTTTTTAACAAAGAAGCAAACAAACAAATATATAATACGCCGAGCTAGTCACCTTGTATTGCCGCCTATAAGAACAAACTATTGTAAAAATAATGTAACGTATAAAGGAGCACAGCTACACAACAAACTACCTAAATTTGTAAAGTAGGCGAAATCTTTGAATGCTTTTAAACAGAAGTTACTTGCCTACCCTTACTCACAACAGCTAAATACCTATATCGTTAAAATCATTATTAAATAAAAGTGAAAAAAACATTTAACTTGGATCACCACAAAGATATTCGCTTCTTAAAAGCGACATCCAACAAAGTTTTATTTATACCCGCACTACAAATGTTATTACTAAGTTTATATAATTATTGTTCTCATGTAGGTGACTATTGTCTTATTGAGAAATAAAGATCTTTGAACAGAATGAGATAAACTAAGAGCTGCAAACAGCCTCAAAACTTCTGACCGTTTATAATATAGCCTTGTACGTAGCATTCTTGAATATGCTTGTGTCATTTGGTCTCCATGCTACATGGTGCATTCGGATAGTGTAGAAAGCGTCCAAAGAAGAACCCTTAGAATACTATAGCTATAGCTACTTATATATTATAGCTACAAATGTGGTCTTTCTCGCCAAATTTAAAGTGACCTCTCCTTATTCGCCTTAAGGAATATGACCTTATATATTTACATAAAATTCTCCATAATGAGATCGATTCCGATTACCTCTTAAGTGAATTAAACTTAATTACAAAGCGCTATTCCCGAATTCTGAGCACGACATTTTACCTGCCGACTTATAAGAATAATACTTCTTTTTACAACCCCATAATAACAATGTGTCGACTTTACAACGGAATATCCATGAAAGACTCCGACTTGGATATTTTTGACCCAAGATCCGGGACATTCAAAAGAGCAGTAACAGAGCTTTCAGTTATAGATACTCATTCCCATATCACATAGGTTTTAATTTCTGGTTTGTTAAATTCACTTTTTGTATTATGTAGTCACTACGTCATTAATATTGTTAAACGTAGATTTGATCTCTCCTTTGGTAAAATATAAAATGATGTATGTGTATATATATATTGCCAATCATGTTTATTCATTGCCAAAAACTTATAGTAGCTTTGGTGATTTTGTTTACTATGTGTTTATTCCAGTTGAGTTTACTGTGCAAGGTAGGACCTAAGTATTTTACCTCAGAGGATAGCTGGAGTTTTGTATTGAAAAGACTTGGGAGATGATGGTTATTCAGCATTCGTTTTTGTGTGAACATTAATAGGACCGTTTTTGGATTAACGGTTAGGTCATATTCCCTGCACCATATCTCCACTATACAGAGCAGCTTGGGCCAGGTTGCACACCATGCTTGCTGTCTTTCCAGAGATCAGTATTGACAGGTAATCTGCATAACCTACTGTGTAGAAATGATTGGCATTTAGTTTACTGATGAGTTAATTAATGACCATATTCCACAGGAGAGGTGAACGAACCCCGTTCACCTCTCCTGTGGAATATGGTCATTAATTCAAAATCCTGCGGGCAGCCTTTCGTGATCTGAATTGTTTGAGATTCACCAGCAATCTTTGTTGTTCGTGTATTGAGCATATTTACTATCCAGTCAATCAGTGCCGGTTCAAATTTATGTCTACTTAGTGCACCTTTCATGCTGGAGAATTTCGTTCTGTCAAAAGCACCTTCTGTGTCTATGAAGGAACCTAGACATATTACTTTGTTTTGGAGGGCCTCTTCAATTTTTGTTATTACGTGGTGAAGTACCGATTCTGTCGATTTACCTAATCTGTAGGATGGTTGTTTGTCGTATAGCTGTAAGTTAATTAGCGCCGACCCTCTTAATTCCCTTTCACACATCATCTTCATCGTCTTTAGAATAAAAGATGTGAGGCTAATGGGTCTGTAGGATTTAGGGTCTGTATAGTCACTTGGAACTAGGGCTCCAAAGTCTTTGCCAGAGATTTGTCTGCCAGTAAGAGCCAACTGTCAAAGCTGAAGACTGAGCGTGGCAGCATCGTTTCCGGGACACCTGAGATTTTGAGTGAGATTGAGAGGTTCTATGGGCAGCTGTACACATCATCGTTGGAGCCACACGCAAGTGTGAGTAACGATCCAAGAGCAAGTCTTATCCGACACTATTCCGATGATATCCCGGACGTCAGTCTAAGCGAGATTAATATGGCTCTCCAGCACCTTAAAAACGGCAGGGCCCCAGGCGAGGATGGAATTACAGCGGAGCTTCTGAAAGCGGGTGGAACACCGGTACTTGAAGTCCTTCAGAAGCTCTTCAATTCCGTCCTCCATGGTGGCACTACTCCAGAGGCGTGTAGCAGAAGTGCGGTGGTCTTGTTCTTTAAGAAAGGCGACAACGCTCTCTTGAAGAACTACAGACCGATTTCCCTTCTGAGCCGCGTCTACGTACTGTTTTCGAGAGTCATTACGAATCGTTTCGCACGCAGACTCGACGACTTCCAGCCTACCGAACAAGCCGGTTTCCGAAAAGGCTTCAGTACCATAGACCACATACATACCCTGCGGCAGATTGTACAGAAGACCGAAGAGTACAATCTGCCACTTTGCCTGGCGTATGTGGACTATGAGAAAGCCTTTGATTCTGTCGAAATTTGGGCGGCGCCACAGTCTCTTCAGCGGTGCTAAGTTGACTGTTGGTATATCGAAGTGCTGAAGTGTTTGTACAGTAGGGCTACGATGGCGATCCGAGTACAGAACCAGAGCTCGAAACCTATCTAACTGCAGAGAGGTGTAAGACAGGGTGACGTTATATCCCCGAAACTCTTCACCGCTGCATTGGAAGACGTTTTCAACTGGAAAGGATACGGTATTAACATCAATGGCGAGTACATCACTCACCTTCGATTTGCCGACGATATAGTCCTTATGGCAGAATCGCTGGAGGACTTAAGCACTATGCTCAATGACCTCAATAGTGCCTCCCAACGGATAGGTCTTAAGATGAACATGGACAAAACGAAGATCATGTTTAATGTCCATGTCACACCTATGCCGCTAGTTGTTGGGAGCACTATGCTCGAAGTTGTTGACGAGTACGTTTACCTGGAACAAATAGTCCGACTAGGTAAGTCCAACTTCGACCGAGAGGTCAATAGATGGATTCAACTCGGCTGGGCAGCGTTCGGGAAATTACGACACATCTTCTCGTCAGGTATACCTTAATCACTGAAAACTAGATTGTACAACCAGTGCGTGTTGCCAGTGATGACTTACGGATCTGAGACGTGGTCCTTCACTGCTGGCCGTATGAGGACGCTCAAGGTCGCTCAGCGAGCTATCGAGAGGGCTATACTCGGAGTTTCTCTGCGTGATAGACTTTGAAATGAGGATATCCGCAGTAAAACCAGAGTGACCGACATAGCCCAACGGATTAGTAAGCTGAAGTGGCAATGGGCCGGCCATATAGCTCGAAGAACCGATAACCGATGGGGAAGAAAGGTTCTCGAGTCGCAGCCTCGTACAGGTAGGCGTAGTGTAAGGCGACCCCCCACTAGATGGAGTGACGACCTGGTAATATATACAGGAAGTCGATGGATGCAGGTAGCTCAGTACCGTGCTTTGTGGCATTACTTGGGGGAGGCCTATGTTCAGCAGTGGACTTGTGAAAGGCTGTAATGATGATGATGATGATGATAGTCACTTACCTGGTTTGGGTATGAACGTGACTTTCACTTCCCTCCATCCCCTAAGGACATATTTAAGAGCCAGACATGCTCTCATTTTGGCAACAAGTCTGACTATTAGAGCTTTAAACCCCCCCCCCCACTGTAGGAGTGCCGGGAATATGCCGTCAGCCTTATAGGGATTTTTATTGCTCAATTAGGATGCGTCGGGTTTCATGCAGCGATTTTGAGTAGCTTCCGTCGGGTTTCTTTAGAAAGATGGACCCCAGCGTGTTCTGTTTAGCTGGGATTTTCCTTATCCGATTCGTTTCTTCACAGGTTTCTATGTTACCACAGAATCTATGCAACCCTGTCGAGCGAGCGATACCTGATACATTTTTTGTATTTAGACTTAGCTTCCTTGTATAGTAGCCAGTCTTCATCCATTGAGGTATTCGTCAGTGGCGAAGCTAGGGCTCCAAACTGGGGCAAGCCCAAGATATGGTTTTGTTGTTTTTAGCAGTTTTAAAAAAATACACCAATCTTGATCTGTCTTCACTCTTTAGTTTCATATTCAGTGCTGTCAGTACGTGTTTAACAAAGCACTCGGAAGGCATACCTACCGCTAATATAGATTATATGACATATGCAATTGCATACCTTTGGTGGCTTTGAAAAGAGCCGTTTGGGTTTGGTTGAGCGAAAGAAAAAAAATATTTACGTACAATACATGAACAAAAGAAAAGCATGAACAAAGTACAAACAAACTATGTACAAGATTAAAAAAAGGGACGCCTGGCAGATGTGAAACATCGAAACTATTTTGTTATATCCTTAGAAGAATAGGGCTTCACATTAAAAAAAAGATTGTAACTATTATTTTTGCTATAAAATTAAACTTATACCTAGGTATCTCATATTTTATGCTGCAGTTCAAAATGATATTTTTAACTCATATGGTAATATAATTATTGGGTTATTAAACCTTAAATACGCCTAGAATGATTAAACTTTGATACTAAAGAGTCCTGTACCTATTAAAGTATGAAGAAATGTTTATTGAATTAAAATTTCATTTTTAAAGATTTTACCTTTTCCTCGCCGATTAGCACTTTAACACACTTATATTCATCAGAACACTATTATCCTCCCATTTTCACTAAAAATCTTTGAAAAAGCATAAATTTTTAACAGATACAACAAAAACAAACATAAACATTGAAATGTGAAGTGAACTTGCAAACGCATTGCCCATACCCCCACTCGCTAACGCACTCCTAACCAACTTCAGGGCAAAGCACTGCTTTTGGTTCTATAGTAATTGCTATATATTTCGTAGTTATATTTCATTATAGAACATTTTGCCACAGGTTAGAAAGGGGGCGATCGTCTTCTCGAAAGCCCGGTAAAAAGCCAACGCGTGCCAGAAAGACGACAAAATCAACTCCTTGCGTTCATTAATTTTGACAGTCCAGTGTATTTCGAATTGAAAGAACTGCCAAGTGTTGACGTTACATATTATATGCTACGAGTTCATGCCCTGCCTAGAAAAGAGGGAAATGCGCAGGAAATTTGAAATAGTTTGAAACAGTTTACGAGTTATTTTATTAGTTGATATTATTAATTAGGCAGTTTTATAGAGCAAGCCCGGCTTCTGGGCTTCTATGGAGGCTTCGCCACTGATATTCAAGGCCATATTTAGGGATTTTCTTACCTTCTTTCATTTCCTATCTAGTTCTTTACCCCACCACGATTGCTTCACCTCAGCATGTCTTGGTGGAGTGATTTCTGGACATGATTCATGGTAGCTATCCATCATGGCTTTAGTTATAGCTGCTAGCTGTTCTTCTAGGAGCGATTGATGCGAGAAGCGACTAGAAGTTATGTTCTTCATAAATTAATTACTACAAATGTTATGTTATCATTTTAATTTCGTTGTTTCAAAAATTCTGTCTCTGTTTTTTACCCATAGTTTATAAAGTAAATAATATCTTAGATTTTTGTAATACGTAAAAACTTTTTAAACATAACTATGACAAACTAGGTTTGTAGTTAGGTAGTTAATTTTAATATCTTGTTGCTTATTATTTTGACATCTTTATTTTATTGTTTCAGAATTCAAAAATGGATGAACAATCCTCTCTTGATAGCGATTACAGTGACTCAAATAAAAAGACAAATTCAAAGTTGAAGAACGCAAAGAAACCTAACACAATATACCATTGTGAATATTGCCCAGAACAGTTCCTAACAAAACGAGCTGTAGTTTTGCACTCACGATCCCATCTCAAATCGAAAGGCGTAACATTCACATGCGCTCTCTGCCAGGAAACATTCAAAACAAATGACGAGCTGATAGAACACAAATATGTTCATGATTCGGAGGACCTTTGCTTTACATGCAATAAATGTAAAGTGGCCTTTACAAACCATCGTGATTATTTATATCATAAATTAAGACACAGCACAGCTTCAGTATTCAAATGCGAGGAGTGTTCCTACACATACCAAGTGAAGAAGAGCTTCAAGGAACATATAGCAACACACTATGATAGAAAACTCAAATGTCAGTTATGTGGTGCTACATTTAAACAGAGTAAAGATTTGCAAACGCACAGACGGAATTTTCATAAAATGGGCATACAGTGTGTGGAGTGTGGGAAAAATAATCAAACCAGAAGAGATCATGAGGAGCATATGGTGTTACACACCGGGGTTAAAGTATTTCAGTGCCTGTATTGTGGTAAAGGATTTTCCAGGTGTGGATTAAGACGTATTCATGCAAGGAAACATACTAATTCCAAACCGTATGAATGTGAGGTGTGCCTACAAAAATTTGACGTCAAGAACAGTCTCTTACTGCATATGATTACCCATGATACTGAGAAGAGGTATGAGTGTCATGACTGCGGGCAGAAGTTTTTCCACAGAAACAGCATTATACAGCACACAAGAAAACATATGAACCATGGACTATATAAATGTCCAAAGTGTAAGCGGTCCTATGCTACTTATCAATACTTGTGTGAGCATACTAAAGTTGCTCACATAAAGAAGAGGGCGTTCAAGTGTGATGCTTGTGACGCCACGTTTGTCCTTAAAAGAGCTCTCCAAAAACACATGAAGACCAGATATCATCGTAACAATGCATATGCTATGACCGTTAATGAAACCAAAGACTAATAATTGTTTTAATTATAATTTTTAATAATATTGAATCAAGTTATTATAGAAATCAATTAATTACATAGAATTTTTATTTTTTAATAGTTTGTTTTATTATTGTTAAGCATCGAATATATATGCACTATGCATGTATGTCTTATTTCGCATCCCGAACACTCAGTGTTCAACTGAACTGTACTGCAATCCGTTCACCTTACTTTAGTGACTTGGCTTACTTTAATGGCTTTGATATTCATGCAGTGCGGAGCGGCGCTAATAATACGAAAATTCAAATCGAAGTTTGAACTTGGACATAAATAACAATTAAGTAGTGAAGTAACTAAAAATATTGGTTGTTTAAGTAAAAAAATAGGTAATTATATCGTAATACTACAATAGAAAAATATTTCTTCATTTAAATATCATGGCATGCCATCTATAATCATAGACTAAAACATGCAGATGTTCCATTACCATTACGTTTGTACTCTTATTAGTTTCTGTTCCATTACAAAACAACCGATTGTAGAAAAAATATACTGAACTAGGACTTGACGTCGTGTTTTCAGAAAGATTTTTTTTTGTTTTATTACCAGTTTATATTTCTTAATATTTATTTTATGTTCTTTCTTTTTTCTATACAATATAAATAAATATATTTGTAAATAAAATATAATAAATAAATGTATGTTTTTGAACTGTTATTTACTTTTTTTATAGAAGAGGGGGCAAACGAGCATGCGGCTCACCAGATGTTAGGTGACTACCGCCGCCCATGATCAACCGCCACACCAGGGGAATTGCAGGTGCGTTGCCGGCCCTTTAGAAAGGAGTAAGCTCTTTTCTTGAAGGTCCCCAGGTCGTATCGGTCCGGAAAAATCGCCGGTGGTAAACTATTCCACAGAGAGGTTGTACGCGGAAGAGAACTCCTTTTGAAACGTAACTGTGGTGGACCGTCAAGCATCCAGATGGTGTGGATGGTATCGGGACGTTTGCCGCGTAGTGCGTTCACGAAATTTTGCGGTTGGGATTAATCCGAACAATTCCTCAGAGCACTCTCCATGGTATATGCGAAATAAAATGCAATTTCTCTGGAAGCTCATAGGAAGGGAGTTTCGAAAGAAGCGCTTTGTGCCAAACCCGATCGAAGGCCTTCGCAATGTCCAAACTAACGGCCAATGCCTCCCCCTTGGACTCTACTGCCTCCGCCCATCTATGAGTTAGGTAGACCAGAAGATCACTAGCTAACCGACCACGGCGAAAACCGTATTGGCGGTCACTTATCAGCTGGTGATCCTCAAGGTACCTCATGAGCTGGCAGTTTACAATAGACTCCATTGTTTTGGAGAACAAGGAGGTGATGGCGATAGGCCGGTAGTTGGACGGGTCTGAGCGGTCGCCTTTTGTTAGGGATCGGGTGGACGAAAGCCGTCTTCCATGATTTTGGGACTACGCCTAGGGAGTAGGAGTACCGGAAAAGACGCGTTAAAACCGGTGCCAACTCTGGAGCACACGTCCTCAGCACAATATGGGGGATTCCGTCAGGTCCACTTGACTTGTGGATGTCCAGGGAGAGGAGTGTTTTGCATGTGTGAACTGCACTTCCGGCATGGAGCACTCACACCGCGGGATGGTCGGCGGCGTACTCCCCCCGTCATCGAGAGTCGAGTTGGACGCAAAGAAAGAGCCTAGAAAATCGGCTTTCTCCTTTGCGGTATGGGCCAGTGAGTCGTCCTCCCTGTGCAGAGATGGAAGAGATGGCTGACAGAAATTCCCCTGGACAGCCTTGGCGAGAGACCAGAATGCACGGGTTCCAGAAGGAAGGCGAACTAGTTTCTCGCCAATTCTGCCTATGTGCTCTGACTTTGCCTTGGCAATGACTCTTTTGAAGGACCTAGAGGCGGAATATACTTCTTTTTTTATAGCGCTGGTATTTACTTCCCGGGACGCTGATGCGTCAGCCCAGGCTCGATGGCACTCCTGCTTATAGCATGATGCTATTTTACAGGAGCGACCAAACCATGGCTGAGATTTGCCTCCGATGGGCACCACAGAGGAAGGAATAAAAAGTTCCATACCCTGAAGTACCACATCAGCGACAGAATCCGCAACAACGTTGGGATCGTCCGGCGAGAAGCAAACCCGCCCCCAAGGGTAGGATGCAAAGAAAGACCGCATCCCAGTCCAATCGGCTGACCTATAGTGCCAAACACGGCGGCAGCCTGCAGAATGCAACTGTTATTTCAGCGTGAGTGGCACCACACTCCGGATAAGACAATGGTCCGAGGAGCCTAAAGGGGCTTCGACGGAAATCTGATATCCGTCCGGGTGAGAGAACAGCAGAAGGTCCAACAGGGAAGTTGCATGATCCTGCACATCTGGAATCCGCGTAGGCGAAGTAACCAGTTGTGTCAGACCATATGCCAAGGCAAAATCATGAACAGATCTCCCCGCATGATCGGTTAAACGTGAACTAAGCCATTCGGCGTGATGGGCGTTAAAGTCGCCGAGGATCACGATCTCTGCGGAGGGGATCTGCTGTAGCAACGAATCTGTAGCCATTTGGACGTGGTCGAAGAGTCGGTCTGTTTCGGTATTACCGTTATGGGACCTATAGAGGCACCCGTAGACGCGCGGATGGTCGTCGCTGTTTACGCGTAGCCAAAGGATGGACAGGTCCGTACTTTCAAGTCTGCCGAGGAGTCGAGAACAGATGTCCTCTCTGACGTAAACGCAAACTCCAGCCCGAGGCACAAAGGAGTGTTCCAGTTTGTACCCCGGGTAGGAGAGATACGAGACATCAGCCGGAGAGGACCCTGCGTCTCAGTCAGAAAGAGCAGAATCGGTCTCGCCGTCTCGAGATGGTAGTGGACGGCGTTTAGGTTAGAGTGAAGTCCCCTGATATTGCAGAAATTCACGGATAGCGTGGCAGGGATCGCCTTGGTCTTGTTGATCCGTTTGCCCCGAGCAGTTGTAGTCTTGAGCGGAATTTTGCCCCCCCCCCCCAGAATACGCGGGGCAGCCTGACTTCTCCAGGGGTGCTGGTACCCTCCTAGGGTAGTCTATCATTATTTTTCCGCTACCATGTTGATGGGGGGGGGGGGTATTTGGGCCTCCGGCCATCTGCACTCACCAGACGAAACGCGGAAGCAGAGCTTCCACTTCACGCCGGTATTCTGTGAGGTCATGGTACCACCCCGGTTTGAGCCGGCCCATACGTGCAACAGCAAAGCTGCCGCGTGGCTCTACCACTGTTAATGTTGTTTACTGCTTACACGATAAAATAACGACAAAATCCGTAAATAACTGTTTTATTCAACACAACAAAATTGCCAGTTTTTGATACATTTTATAGAGTATAGACCATGAAGTATAGAGGTGAGGACGACAATCTCCCATAGGAAAATAGTTGAAAATGTGTCCATCCGTAAGCAGTACCTAAATAACAATTCAAAAACTCTCCACAACAGAGCTCGAGTAGCTACAGGGAATGATAAATCACCGTAAAATACGTTAAGAGTGATTTTGAAAATAAAAACTTTGAAAGTAATAAAATAATTATTGAAAAAAGAACAATGGTGAAATTCTGTGCAATAAAAAAATATAAATAGCTCTTTAAAATTTGGACTGCAGCTACACTGACACCACCCTTATTTAGCACCGAGTTTTTTAGTCATAGACAAGTCAATAAAACCAAAGAGTTGTTATAGTCACAAACTAATAAGAGTACTAACGTAGTTGTCGTTCTATCTTTATTTAAACTCTTTGGTAATCACAATTAAAATTCCTCTTTAAAAGTTACCACTGCAAAAAGAGATCAGTTGTGCACGGTACTTTTAGAAAAGCTTTTGATGATAATTTCATTTGAAAGCTACTTCTTTTTCCTAGAATGTTCGTTTACTAAGTTTGTTAAGTTTAAGTACACGAATTGTATTAGTGTTGCCAGTTAATTAAAAACTTTCCGCCGATCAATAATGTATGATGTAAATATTACAGGTTTGTCCATCTGACGTCGATTTACGAAAAATATGTCTTGATGTTTTCGAACTTCAGATTACGTTATGGTGATTTTTTATATGCAATAATAATTTTGTAATTTTTGGTTATTATGTTTCTACACAATATGGCTGAATTATTTTAATGTCTACCATGTAATGGCGGTATGGGTCATACTCAGAAAAGATGTACATTTGCTATCTTTTCTTGTCCCGCGAACTCATACTTTAATAAATATCTAATTTTATAAATATGATAAAAAAACAATTCCCCTTGTTGTTATATTAGTCTATTAATGTGAAGAATTTTTTGGTATTTGAACTTTAATTTTTAGTAAAGGAATAAATTTTTTGAGATCATTCTTTTTGTAAAAATGCTAACGAACATTTTTTTAGCGTCCCAGTGACCATTTTAATTTTTCAGAGTTAAGTTGTTACGAATATTTATAAGCTTTATTTAACATGGCTATGGCCATATTACTCATGCTGAATCAAACAATTAAACTCGACCTAATTCATTCGTAAGTCATTTAAAAAATAATTTATTTTAATTAAATTAATAATGTCCCAAAATTATAACGTTGCGTTACTCAGGTTTCGTAACGTGTAGTAAAATTAAGAACGCATTTATTTAAAATAGTAGAAATACGTTTTTCTATTCCGGCAACACTAGTAACTACGTCAAAACTATTGCCGCGGCCATTGTGTTTTAGTCGCAACCGTGGACTCAAGATTTGTTATCACGTGAATATTCACAAAAACTATCTCAGGGTGATAAACAGCTATTATTTTGGAAAATTTACTATAGTTTTTGTTTACTAATTAAATCCTTTTATTATTTTTTGTAATATCATAACGAATACAATCGGTGTTTGTTTGTGCAACACTTGGTTTACGTAAAAATAGTTTTAGAGTTTATAATTTCTCAGATTTTATTCTCAATTTCATTATATTGCGTAACGGTACGAAACTGAGAAATTGTTAAGCTTAGTTCACAAAAACAATTAAGTATGTAATTATTTACTACTACTTAAATAATGTTTAATATGTAGTTATAATACGTCGTTGTGGTGTTTAGTCTTTTCTAGCAGTTTTTTTCTTTACTGCAAATAAAACAACGAAGTCAATAAAATCAATTTAATTAATAAATAAGTAAAACTAGTCTAATTTGTATTTATTTCAACAAAAGTTGTATTTTTCAAAAAAAGGAAAGAAGAAGAAAGAAGATTATGATAGAAAAAAGTGTTGAAATGGAGATAAAAAGAACATCTAATATTCAGGATATTCAGAAACAAGAATTGACGTCTGACAGATATAAAAAAGTAACAAGAGAAAAAGAGAATAAATCACCAAAGATAGGTAAAAAGAGTATAACATTTGATTGCGAATCTTCTGACACTGATGAAGAAGTCGTTTATGCTGAAAGTGACAATAGTCCCTATATTAATGAAGAAAGTAACTAGCTATCATCAGATATTACAACAAAACCCAAAAATAAAGTCACTATTTTATCGGATATTAGATTGCATCCAGACAATCAACGATACTTTAATTTTGCTTCACCAGGAAGGACGAGACTCGTCAGTGCATAAGATTGATCCTACCCATAAAGTAAAGTAAAAATAAAGTTACTATATACGTCCCACTGCTGGGCACAGGCCTCCCCTCATTTCTGAGAGGGTTTTAGGCCAAGGAAGTGACTGCCGCGTTGCTCCAATGCGTGTTGGCGAACTTCACATGTCAATATTTTTTTCCTACCCATGATAATATATATTTATTTAAAAATAATAATCATAATGATGCGAGTGACAATGACTCAAATTTTGATATCTTATAATAAATTATTAGACTTCATTTTGATCTCGTGAACATTCCTCCGACATCACGTTTTTTTATACTGAGGTATTACTGTGTGAAAAAATTAATATTTGTTGACATTCCATTTAATATTCCTAGTTTTATATCTAATTCACCGATGTTAATTTTTTATAAAATTATAATTTTGGTTGGTCTAAATATTATTTCAATTAATACAAATAGGACCAATTAAACCAAACAAGTGTTTTATTAGCTCAATCTATAATTTGTACTTAGTTTAATGTGTACTATACCTTATGAGATTGGTTTCGTTACGAATATTCTCAGTATCGTCACATATCAGTTTAGTTACAAAATTTAAAATGTACACTTTTTCTGAGTATGACCCGTATAACAATGTCCACTTCCCCACATCGTCCCAAGGGTGTCGTAAAAGGCGACGGATGGAAACAAACCAGGAGATGAGTGGCCGCGTCTTCTTAATAACAACTAGAAAAAAAAATGAAAAATTAGTTTTCAATGTTGTTCAATTTTTCAACCAAAGTTGAAAACTATGGCACATATCCTCGTAAGGCAAGTATGGGATGTAGGTATATTAGTAGTATCCCCCGAACGGTTTCGCGCCTTGTCGTGGCGGGGGGGGGGGTAGAAGCCGTGGTTTGGTGAACAAAGAGGAACCCACATGGCTGGTCCGAGGTGAGGGGCCGGCCCAAGGTGGCCACTCCGAGTGGGCTTGGCGAGCCCACTTCGAATGTGTGCTGCTGGGCTGTGACGAGAAGAGTATCCTCTCCCCCAACCGCTGAAGTCGAGGTGGATCTGTAAGATTTTAATAGTTATTTCCAAGTTTTTTTGTAGTGTAAAAGTCGCTCCTGCTGTTGTGATTTTAAACCGTTTTAAATTACCAATAATTTCAATTGCCTTTTTTTAAAACAAAACACGTGAATTTTTTGTGAATTTCGTACACCATTTTTCTAGCAAGCCTAGTTAATACTGTTTTTGCCGGCATCTTTCGCACTAGAAATGAAAAAGTGATTATCGAACGTATAGAAATAATGATATGTGCGACTTTCTGTAGGGGCTTTGCGACGTGTGAACGGAGCAAAAGTAAAGCGTGGGGAAAACGACTGAGCGACCAATAGAATGCCGGCACCGAGCACCTCCCTCGTTGTACCTCACTCCTTTCGCTAAACAGATCTAAAAATCGATTTCTGCGCATTCAAGGTCAGCGCTATGAAACCGTGATGCGACCTATAGTAATTCTATGAGCCATGATACTATGCTTTACTGCGCTCGCTGTAAATTTCACAATACGCGAGCAACTCTGGTTTGATCTCCGCCGGTATCTGCTCTAGGTGACAGGCGTTAGTTTATGCATGCATATATGTAATGTATGTATGTAAGGTATGTGCCAAGCTCTTATTAACATTAAAAAAACTATATAATTTTCATTTTTATTATTGCATATCCATCGCCGTGTAGTCCGGTCTGTGTCGTAAGAAGCGACAGAGGGAAACAAAACTAAAGACGGGTAGCAACTTCTTCCTAATAAATACTCAAAAAATATATTAAAAGCTGCGTATTATACATGTGTTAATCATTCATTCCTCGTGACCTAATCGTTCTAGGACATTTCGTCACGCGGTACATTCGGATCGATCATTCAAATGGATCATTTCGGTTCACAGTACCCTACATAAAACACAATTCATTCAGATCGTTCGGGATATTTTGGAATAATTTGACACAAATCACGAGTTAAAAAAGTTCCATCAATTGTTTGTAATTGGTTGTACCGGAACATTCAACAACAGATGAATGAACCATCAATACTTTTAAGTATACCAGCTCAAACGAACGAATTATTCATGATTGACAACATGTCTACTGCGTTTTTAACTCTGCCTGCAACAGGAAGCACGGGCAACTAACTTTGTCAACGCTTTGTGTTGCTGCCGGTCCCAAGCCCGGAAAAGAGGAGGGAACGGTTCCGCCGGAGAGAGTGGGTGTATCCGGTGGACTAACACACCCACCTGCGCTAGGACCTGCGTAGTTGAGCTCCGTATGCGGGGATGAAGGAGTCCTGGAGGGTTGAGCCGATCGTCACTGGGGTATATAGTGTCGAGAGGCAACACGCCCTCTTTGGTCCGGATTTCAAGCTAAACGGTGGCCTTATCTGCTAGCCACAGATAAGGAAATGGCCAAGCGTCCCGTCAGAGGGTCGCAGGCGAGGGATGTGGGGGCTGCCTAGTCTCCCTGAAAAGGGCTAGGTGGTGGTAAAGGCCCTGCTAACGGGGTAAGTGAAAGTACTCGGGCAGTAGGGATGGGCCTGTTCAGCTCTATCTGCCAGCTGGATCGAGCTCCCGATGTCGCGCTGTGAGCCAACTCTGCGTCCCTATATTCCCCCCGGTAATCCTAACGCCTGAAATTCTTTTAATAAAGTAGGGCGTTCCCAAAGGTGCGGGCTCCATGGAGGGTGGGAAGCCGGGGGGCGAATTATTACACATGTCAAAAACTATGGACAACACAAGGCCCATTAGTAGAGAGGGAGAAGTGTCAGAGGTGTTTACCTTAGACACTGATAACCAGAAGGAACCGCCGTTAAACCCTCCGTTCCACCGACTGTACCACCCAGCGTAGGTGACCCCACCAAGGGGGCAATTTCCGCGCTGGATATCTCTAAATCCAGTTCCAAATCCAAGGAGCTGGACGAGAAAAATGAGCAAGGGGCCGCGAGTAGCAAAACTCCTGCGGAGCCCCTAGGGACCGAAGACCTTTTCTCGGCTGCCTGGCCAGTGGTGGGCCGTAAGGGGAAGCGCAAGGCACCCAAAATGGTGACTTGCCGACCCTACGCACCATCAGGTGGGTCTATCCCAGCAGGCAGTAGCGCAAAGGTCAAAAAGAAGAATAAGAATCAGCGAGAAAAAGGCCGTAGAGAAAGAGCCGCGCTCGCTGCTTCCAAGAGTAAGACTCAGGGAGCTGGGTAAGCTACTGCTACTGCGGTGCTTGAGGCTGGAACGAGTAGTCGTGCTGAAACTGAGAAGGATGAAAATCCAGCCCGAGCAGTAGGCACAGCCACCGGAACCAGCTCTAAGAAATCCGCCAGGAACCAGAGAGCAGCCAAGCGTCCTGGAAAGAAGGAAAGAACAGCCAAAAGAATGCGGGAGGAGTCCACCTCGCCGAGAGGAGAGCACAAAACGGTGCGACTTGAACAGCAACTAAAGGCTGCAAGAACAAGCTACGCTTCTGCTGCTAAAGCAGATTTGGGTGTGGCCTTAACGTGTGCGCGTTCAGGTCACATAACAAAGGAGGTGGCTGATGACATCCTCGTGTCAGGAAGATTGTATTTAACAGTGTGAGAGGAAGATGATCAGCGAGGCCTGGAGTAACCAGGACCCTGATGCGTCGGGCCCGGTTTTTAGAGGCAACTCTGTTTACACGGAGGGTGTCCTAAAGCTGTGGTGCGATGATCAGAAGGCTCTGGACTGGTTGAAGGGGAATATTAATACCCTCGACCTCAAATCCAACACCCTGCTGACTATTAAGAAACAGTCAGAGATACTACAAAGAATCAAATGTGGTATCCTTATCCCTGATGTCCAAGGTGCCTGGAAGGACTCAAGCGACATTGGTCGTGTGCTTGCGTACCAGAACCCCTGGGTAAACATCAAGGACTGGCTACTACTTAAAGCGGACAAACAGACGGACAGGTGGTTCCTCGTTGTTTCGGTGCCGGAGGATCATATCCCGACCCTGATGAAAGCCGGGCGCCGTCTCGCATGTGTATGTGGGGCGGTATACGTTAAATTCCAGGGTCGTGGAGGAAAATTCGTTGATTTCCCACCTAGCAAAGAGGCAGAAAAGAACCCGGAAGTCATGGATACCGTGGCCATGGTTGCCGGTACATCGAAATCACTGGATGTCAAGTCCAGTGAAAAAACTGCCTGCACAACCGAGCCGAAGCCCCCAGTGGAAACTGAGCTCAGCGGCAGCTCATTGAACGACGAAGAGGACTGCATTTTGCCGTCCAATTCCGACTCGGTGGCTGACGATGAGACCCGAGATCTGCTGGCAGGCTTATTTTTAGGCGGGGACGAGGATGACGCGATCGATGATGGCGTGTCCTTCGTCCAAAACTAACCTAGTGCAGGCCAACCTCCACCACTGTGAGACAGCGTCGGCTCAATTACGCAAGTGGTTGGAGGCACAAAGGACGGCCATAGCCCTAATCCAAGAGCCATGGGTTGGGGCTGGTAAAATTAAAGGCCTAAACAACCTAAGAGGTAAGTTATTCTACAACTCTGAGCACGACAAGCCTAGAGCGTGTATTTATACTACTAAAGATATCTGTGCAAAACCATTAACAGATTTCTGTTCCAGAGACATGTATGCCGTAGCATTATATAACACACAGGAGGAAAGGTTAGTCGTCGCCTCGGCCTACATGCCTGAGAAAAACACCCCTCCCCCCTCACGACCTCGTCAGGCTGGTGAATTTCTGTGAGAGGGCCGGACTAGAGGTTGTGATCGGGACGGACTCCAACGCGCATCATCCCCTTTGGGGAATGGAAAAACCTAATGAACGAGGTAAGTTAATTAATTAGTTCCAACTCAAATAGTCAAGTACCTATATGTGACTTAACATTATCAAAAGATGAGATAACTAAGATTCTTAAAGCCTTGGACGTGACAAAGGGATCTGGACCAGATGGTATCTCCCCCTTTTTTCTAAAATATACCGCCGAATCCATTAGTACACCATTGTTTATTTTATTTAATCGCAGTTTGAGGGAGGGAGTAGTGCCGCAGGCATGGAAATCGGCAAACATTACACCTGTGTATAAAAATGGCCAAAAAAATGACATCACCAACTATCGTCCAATATCTATTTTGTCCACTTGTCAAAAGTGCTGGAAAGATTAGTCCACAACGTTGTCTATCCATATCTGCATAGTTTTATTATTCCTGAACAACATGGTTTTGTCCGAAATCGCTCCACGGTAAGTAATTTGGCTTTATACGCTAACTTTTTATTTGAAAATATGGATAACCGACTCCAAGTTGACACCATTTACACTGATTTCTGTAAAGCTTTTGACAAGGTGGACCATACCATACTACTACAAAAATCGCATTTAATGGTATACGTGGGAATTTGTTACGCTGGTTTGCTTCCTATGTAAAAAATAGAACCCAAAAGGTTGTGGTCAATGGCTTTTCTTCAGATGTGATAGATGTGACATCTGGTGTACCGCAGGGATCAATTTTGGGGCCGTTGCTTTTCGTTCTCTTCATAAATGACATTAGTACCTGCTTCAAATACACCCATTTTCTCTTATATGCTGACGACCTAAAATTTTTTCGGAAAATAAACACAACTGAAGATTGTTATAAATTCCAAAGTGATCTGGATAGTTTGTCTGCTTATTGTGCTGCTAATAATTTACAGCTAAGTTTATCAAAATGTAAATCTATCACATTTACTAAAAATATTAATGTTATCCATTTCACATACTCTCTTTGTAACACTCCCTTACAAAAAGTCTCCAGAATAAAAGACCTGGGAATACTATTTGACTCGAAGCTACATTTTGATGCTCATATTAGTCACATTACGGCTAAAGGCTTTCAGCTTAGTGCTTTCGTAAGAAGGACCTGTAATCTGTTTAAAAGGCCTGAGACGTATTTATTACTATATAAGTCACTCATTAGGTCACAACTCGAATACGCCACTTGTGTTTGGAACCCTTATTATGAAAAATATAGTGATCAGCTGGAATTGGTACAACGTAAATATCTTCGGTTTTTAAACTATAAATGCTTTAGGAGATGGTCATCGTATCTCATTCATTTAGACAAATTCTCAATTTCCACTCTAAAAATGAGAAGATTATATTTTGATCAGTTATTCTTATACAAAATCTGTCATTTTAGATTGTAATCAACTCATAAATCAAATATATCGACGCATACCTAGTCGGTCCCAACGCATTTGTAATACGTATAGTCATCGTTTATTTGCTCCTAAGATGTGCCGGACAAACGCGGGAGAGAGCTCCACTACGGCGTATCATGAAATCATATAATGATAACTTTACTGATCTTGACATATTGCTTTATCATTTGTAATGTTCAAAAAGTGTATTTTAAAAAAAATTACTAATAAGTAAGGTTTTGCCTTAAGGTTTTAAATAGTTTATTAATGGTTCAACTGTTGTTTCTCGAGGCAAGTTTCGGCTAACCATAGCCACTACAGTGGTTGTGTTAGCTGGGATTTGCTCAGGGAACGCTCGAATTAATTCATCTTTTGTGGTATCATACAACATGTTTGCTGTGCATTATTATATTACTTTTATTGTGATATTACTTTGTGGATAACGGTGCTGGTTGTGTAATTATTTGTATTTCCCTTTTTATAAGACCTGTATTTTGTATTATATTTTATTACACAATTGTTTGTTGTCCTGAATAAAATAAAATAAAAAAAAAAATAAAAAAGTAAGGTTTTAGTTGAATATTTATTTAGTACTAACCTAACCATTTTAAACACTGGTTCTGAACCAACCTTCATAAATAAACACTGTCGCACAATAATCGACCTCACACTTGCAACAGAAGGAGCATCTAAGCTAATAACGGGATGGCATGTGTCGAAAGAGGCCTCATGCTCAGACCACAGATGGATCTGCTGCGTACTACAGGTCGATATCCCCGCTCTACCACCATGGAGAAATCCCCGCAAGACGGATAAAACAAAATACCTCAATAGGCTGACGTCTTTGCTTGCGGGTGTTGGGAGAACTAATACCATAGCAGATCAATCGCTCCTAGAAGAACTGGTAGCAGCTGTAACTAAAGCCATGATCGATAGCTACCATGAATCATGTCCAGTAATCACTCCACCAAAACATGCTGAGCAAAAGCGACAGTGGTGGGGTAAAGAACTAGACAGGAAACGTAAGAAGGTAAGAAAAGCCCTAAATAGGGCAATGAATACCTCAAAGGATGAAGACTGGCTTCTATATAAGAAAGCTAAGTCTGAATACAAAAAATGTATCAGGTATCGACGCTCAACAGGGTGGCGCAAATTTTGTGGTAGCATAGAAACCTGTGAACAAGCAAATCGGATAAGGAAAATCCTAGCTAAACAGAACACGCCGGGATCTATATCTTTAAAGAAACCCGACGGAAGCTACTCAACATCGCCGGATGAAACCCAACGCATCCTAATTGATACTCACTTCCCAGGTTGCTGTGTAGTTGAAAGGGTGAACCGGCATGAAGATGCACTGACACCAACAAAAGAAGACTGGGAATTAGCACAAAGAGTGGTGACGATGGACAAAATCCATTGGGCCATTCATAGTTTCCAACCATATAAGGCAGCAGGGCCTGACGGCTTATTCCCGGCAACTTCTACAGTGCGGGGGTAAAGTCCTAATAGTCAGACTTGTTGCCATAATGAGAGCATGTCTGGCTCTTAAATATGTTCCTAGGGGATGGAGGGAAGTGAAAGTCACGTTCATACCCAAACCAGGTAAGAACGACTATACAGACCCTAAATCCTATAGGCCTATTAGCCTCATATCCTTTCTCCTAAAGACGATGGAGAGGATGAGTGAACGGGAGTTGAGAGGGTCGGCGCTAATTAACTTACCGCTACACGAAAAACAACACGCCTATAGCTTAGGTAAATCAACAGAATCGGCACTTCACCAGGTAATAACAAAGATTGAAGAGGCCCTCCAAAAAAAAGCAATATGTGTACTAGGCTCCTTCATAGAGATAGAAGGTGCTTTTGACAGAACAGATTTCTCCAGCATAAAAGGTGCCCTAAGTAGACATAATGTTGAACCGGCACTGATTGACTAGATAGTAAACATGCTCAGTACAAGAACAATAAAGATTTGTGGTGAATCTAAGACAATTCAGATTATGAAATGATGCCCGCAGGGTGGGGTTCTTTCACCTCTCCTGTGGAATATGGTCATTAATGAACTCATCAGCAAATTAAACGCTAACCATTTCTACACAGTCGGTTATGCAGATGATCTGACAATACTGGTCTCTGGTAAGACAGCAAGCATTGTGTGCGACCTGACCCAAGCGGCTCTCCGTATTGTGGAGAGATGGTGCAGGGAATATGACCTAACCGTTAATCCAAATAAAACGGTTATAGTAATGTTCACACGAAAACGAATGATGAATAACTATAATCTTCCAAGTCTTTTCAGAATAAAACTCCAACTTTCTTCCGAGGTAAAATACCTAGGTCTTACCTTGGACAATAAACTTAACTGGAACAAACACATAGAAAACAAAATCAGCAAAGCTAGTTTAACTTTCTGGCAATGCAGAAACAAATTTGGCAAACGATGGGGTTTAACGCCAAAAATTATACTGTGGCTGTACAAAACTGTAATTCGGCCCATGATCACATACGGCTCTCTGGTATGGTGGACCATAACCAATGAAGCCACCACTATACAAAAGCTTCAGCGTTACCAGAGATTAGCTTGTATGGCTGCCACGGGCTGCATAGGGACTACACCAACAGCAGCTTTGGAGTCTATGCTGGAGCTAACACCGCTTCATCTACATATACAACAAGAAGCAACTTTAGCTGCCATTAGACTCAAGACCCTAAATCTTTTAAGTAAGAGTAGAGTCCCCCATACAGATATAATCGATAGAATTTACTCAAAAATTCCTATCTTACAAGCCAAGTATGATAGGATCCCAAAACAATTTGTATTCGATAAGAAGTACAGGATACAATTAAAGGAAACTGACCATCTGGAAGAACTCCACTCGAGAACCTTTTTTCACCATTGGTTAGTTGTCGGTTCGGCTATATGGCCAGCCCATTGCTACTTCACCTTACTAATCCGTTGGGCTATGTCGGTCACTATAGTTCTACAGCAGATATCCTCATTTCTAAGTCTATCATGCAGAGAAACTCCGAGCACAGCCCTCTCCATAGTTCGCTGAGCGACCTTGAGCGCCCTCATACCGCCAGCAGTGACGTCACGTCTCAGATCCGTAAGTCATCACTGGCAACACGCACTGGTTGTAGAATCTAGTTTTCAGGTTTTGAGGTATTATAGGTGACGAGAAGATGTGTCGTAATTACACGAACGCTGCCCAGCCGAGTTGAATCCGTCGATTGACCTCTCGGTCGAAGTTGGACTTACCTAGTCGGACTATTTGTCCCAGGTAAACGTACTCGTCAACAACTTAGAGCATAGTGCTCCCAACAACTACCGGCATAGGTGTGAAATGGACATTAAACATGATCTTTGTTTTGTCCATGTTCATCTTAAGACCTATCCATTGGGAAACACTATTGAGGTCATTGAGCATAGTGTACAGGTCCTCAAGCGATTCTGCCATTAGGACTATATCGTCGGCAAATCGAAGGTGAGTAATATACTCACCTTCGATTACTCACCTTCGATTTGCTGCTAACGCACACAATGACAAATAATATTGGTCACGCTTTTTCAGGTTGTCAGATCGTCTATACGCCAGTATATTCTTAGTCTATGTGTACAGTGTACTGGAATGGTACACCGACTGATTGGCTAGTTCAGGTGAAATTCGTTTATTTCAAAAATAACAATTAAAATGGTATTTATAAGATAGACAAGTTCATAGCTTGGGTGAGGAAGGTAATAAAAAATTGACCATTGAAATAAAACCTAATACTAAATCTAAAATGCATATTTAAAGTCACGTTATAAGTCGTTCTAATGTTCCAAGTAGTTATCCAACGTGACAAATTCTCCATGATTTTTCACTGTGATTTTTTTGTAACTGGAACAATGGTCACGTTTATTTAAAAATAACACTTTCCATGAAGTAAAGCCGCCTATTACGACGTCCACGGGATGATATGGGTATTCATACACAACCACAACACGGTAGTGGTAATTTCTCAAAACATTTTATTTCTCGACAACGTCTTGCAATCGTCTTGCAATGGTAATCACTCTAAGTTATATTTACTTTCATTTAAAATAAAATTGTCATTGACCTCTTTGGCTTGACCATAGGTCTGACCAGATCTGACTATAAAACTATATATATCTACTATGTACATCCAAACTCCAGGAGTACCTATATACTATATCTATGTTCCCGAGAGTAGGTATGTTATATTTACAGACTATTATGATCACTGACCTCCATATACACAAGTACGCTTGTATATATAGAGGTCAGTGATTATGATGCTTACGCATGTTATATTGGACCAATTAGAGAACTAGTATATAGTATATACCATAGATTTAGTATAAAGCCATAGATTGGCAACTACAACTAAAGAGGATCGTGGGCGTTTCTGAATCGATGGCCCTTCACTCCGAAGACCATTAGCCAAAACTCTTGACGCTGGTTGTCACTGTAGCAATCCGGCGAGTCTTCCAGTTCCTAACTAGTTGATCTAACCCCTTGCCTAAGCCACACTACGTTGGGTTTGAAACAACGCAGTGGGCGAATCCTTCGATAACGCCTACTTCAGAAACACACACGCCTAATCTTAAAAGGTGGTTGATGCCTGAAATTCCGGGTTCATGTTTGGTCCCGGTCTAGACATCAAATATGGGGACTGTATGTTAACTTCACTTTCCCGAACGTTTAGGGTCGACACTGGGAATAAAACAGCAATTTTCTTGGAAATTCTTGAGAAATGTGATAACCGGGGAACTTAACTGTCAGAGATGTAGAACTTTGCCGTAGAAATATCGAACAATGCCGTTGATGAGATATCGAACAAATTGCGAGCTTCGTTCACTCGTGTCGTCTTCTGTTACATCTCAAATTACAAACTTGATTATGTTTTAAATGCTAAATACAGTTTTCCTAACACAGGTCTTATCATTGTTTTTATTTTATCTTAAAGAGTTAAACAGTTTAATGAAGGAAATAGAATCTTTAACGCATTCTTATATAAAGTTTTAAACAAAAATGTTAGTTTAATATGACATAAATTTTTATTTTATTTTAAAAGGATAAGGTGATAAACGAGCACACAGTCCACCTGATGGTAAGTGGTTGCTGTGGCCCATAGACATCTACATTTATCAACCCTGAAGACTAAGATGGATTACCGTAGATGTGTGATGTGTGGTCGTTAGTCACTCTTATTTCATAAAAAAAATCTTATAACTTCCAATCGATGAAAGTATAAACATCTTCAAATCACGAAGCGTTTTTATTTATTCCTATTTTAATAGTTATTAAGAAAACGCAGCGGTCCATTTTCTAGGTTAATTCCCTCAGTCGCCTCTTACGACACCGATGAGACGTTATGTTGTAGTGGATACACTTACACCGCCACTACACGGTAAACGCAGTAGTAAATTAACCTTTAAAATCATCAGCATCATCATTACAGCCCTTCACGAGTCCACTGCTGAACATAGGCCTCCCCCAAGGTATGCCACAAAGCACGGGCCTGAGACACCTGCATCCATCGACTTCCTGCATGTCGTACCAGGTCGGCACTCCATCTAGTGGGGGTCGCCCTTCACTACGACTGCTGGTACGAGACTGCCACTCGGGAACCTTTTTTCCGTATCGGTTATCGGTTCTTCGAGCTATGTGGCAGGCTCATTGCCACTTCAGTTTACTAATTCGTTGGGTTATGTCGGTTACTCTGGTTCTACAGCGGATATCCTTATTCCTAAGTTTATCATGCAGAGAATCTCCGAGCATAGCCCTCTCCACAGCTCGCTGAGCGACTTTGAGCTTCCTCGTACGGCCGACAGTGAAGGACTACGAGTCAGATCCAAAGGTCATCACTGGCAACACTATCAACATGCACACAATCTAGTTTTGAAGTATGCCTGACGAGAAGATGTGTCGCAATCTCCCGAACACTGCCCTGCCGTGTTGAATCCGTCGATTGACCTCTCGGTCAAAGTTGGACTTATCTAGTTGGACTACTTGTTTCAGGTAAACATTCTCATCAACAACTTCGAGCTTAGTGCTCCCAACAACCACCAGCGTAGGTATGACATGGACGTTACACATGACTTTCGTTTTGTACATGTTAATTTTTTATAGGATAGGGTGACAAACGAGCACACAGTCCACCTGATGGTAAGTGGTTGCTGTGGCCCATAGACATCTACATCTATCCTCGATTACGAATCAAAATGCAAGTGTACCCGTGAGGACTAAGATGGAATGCCTCGTTTCATGTAAAAAGGATATCCGGTTCACTACACTCACCATACGAAACGCAAATTTTTTCAAATTCACAATATTTAGCTAATTTATAATTAAAACAAAAACTATAACATTTTCTTTATCACACATTAATATAGTATATAAATAGGACATTTACAAGTAATTTTAACACTATTTTAAGATATATTAATTTTACGCAGATATATGCTATTATTTTTACAAGGGGCTTCGCACTTTACTAACAAATAAGTGCATATACTCCTACAAGTTGTCCAATTTAAACCTCCGGGACTCCTGGGTCCAGGGAGTATATAAGAGGTCTCATCCTCTCTCTATAACAGGATATAGCTATCACTGTCTTCCCTGACATATATACTTTCCTACTCTAGCATTAAACTGTCTCTCTTTAATGCTGTGGAGTGCCTTATTTTATTACGATAACAAAACATCTTTTTCTCTTTGTTGTTTTTACTCTTTCAGCTTGCATTACGTAATCGATTATTAACACATGCATTTAAGTTAAGTAAAAACCATTCACACCTATCTTTACAATCATTCATTATTTGCAACATTCACACACTGTCTCATGATTCAGGGATTAGCTTTTCTACATAAAAATAAAGAGTTAAGATCAATTTAAACTTGATCTGCGACGCTAACAGCAAGGTCATCGCAAAACTTTTTAGATTCTGATTAAAACTATATATACGGATTTAATCGCGTTTAATTTACTTTTTTTTACTTATTTTTAATTCCCGACGTGTTGGGTGCTTTACAACACTCATGGTCACGGGGGGGGGGATCTTCTTAGATTCCCTAAAAATTTAGCACTTTTTTTTCCTGGTTGTAATGTTAGGTTACATTTGCCAATCAAATCTTGTGTGGTTTAATTCATGTTTTCTAAAGACAACGCCTTATCTCCGGTTGTTAAGCGCTTGTTCTCTAAATTCTTTAGCATGGTTTTCAATTCTAGATTTATTTTCTTATAACGCCGTGTTTTACATTGCAATCTCTTAATCATTAAACGCTGGCGTGTAATTACATATTTATTTGTCTCGATTATTCGACGTAACTTCTTTTCTCTGGGTGTATCAATATCAATCGATGGACGATTCTCCGAGTTCTAGAACGATAAATATAAAATAAATAAATGTTTGTTATGAAGCGAAACAAGGACAATCAAATAAATCAAGACTCACATTTGAGGATGGTAATAGGAATACACGTTTGCGTGAAGGAGTAGATGGTAGCGTAGATGTTACCGGCACAGCGGATGTTAATGGTATGTTTGGTGTGGACTGAAAATTTATATTATAATACAAAAAATAGAAGAGCCACACCCCTGAACACTCAATTAAATGTATAAAACAACCGAATCGTAAGGTAGTTAAAACTGATAATCCTAATTTGTCCATAAAATAAATTTGGGGAAAATAATTCTAGTTCACTAGATAAATTATTTATAATACAGCTTCACTTGAACAAATTTTCAAAATAATTTGTCACGGTTTAATACACTTATTAGTAAAAAAAACAAGATACAAAATATTTTGATCTATTTTTCATATGAAAGTTTTGGGTAAGCTTAGTACAATGTTGGCAATAATACTGTGTTGACCGCATAATGGTTGCGTTTCAGCAAATTCACTTTTATTTTTTACATTGTTTTTATGTTTTGACTACTGGTAATATTGATACTTACATTTTTAGAGTATAACTTCCATATATTCAATGTGGGTATGCTTGATTTCATTAAATTGCGTTTCTTAGCAGTTTCATCAAAATCATATTCTTGAAAATGTACTGAACAGATTCGACTATTTTTTGTAGGGAACCAGTCCTGTCTACCCGTTATATTTATCCATTTTTCTTTAATATCAGGATCTTTCGGGAATCTAGAAAGAAATAATAATTATGTTCTAGTAAATATAATCATTTATACTTCCTAAAAAGACAACTTTTTCTGTACATTTATCAGTATACAAATCATTTATAGACACTAATACGCAAACTTAAATAATTACATTGTTAATGAAATTATTGTATAATTATTAAGAATATTTTACGTCCAAATGTCATTTAGTTTTCATGTTCGAAATTCTGAAAATATCTTTCATACATATATCGATATGACCCGTACTTTCATTCAAATTAATGATACGGTTACATCACTTAGACCATTCAACCCAATGGACTCGCCTCGCATGATTATTCCCATCTGCACAAGTATTGGATTTTAAAATCTTGTGCGTTTATAAAAACTGTTGATTTCGTCATTACAAGAATCGTTTTCGTCACTGTAGGTGCTCCTTAAAATGCCGTTTTGTGCGGTTAACGTGTTCAAAAAGAAGTCTAATACTTCAAATTTACGAAAATATGGAGTTACATTCCATAAGTAAGTATTTTACTGTGATATATGCTTTCTTTCTATTATAATCATTTAAAATAATATCATAAATAATAATCGAGAACTTTACCGATAAGATAATCGAGTACATCATATTTCATAAACTTCGTAGTGATAATCGAAAATTGACATGCACACTCCCCACGTAATTAGCTATATGTTTAGTTTTTAAAAGTCAGCCCTTAGATGTTACGAATTAGGTTTAAAATTGAACACGCAAACATAACGGCACTCCTTACGAGACTAGTTCATATATAAAAATAAAAATTTTGAAAAACTGTTTATTTTTTAAATAACTTTTAAACGGCTTTACCGATCGATTTCAAAAACTAATCCGCTCTTAAACTCAAAAAATGATGTCGAATGCCGTTTGGAAAATATAAATCGATTCATTCAATCGTGAGATATCGAAGAAACAATTTGAAAAAAAAACGTTTTATTAACATAACTTCAAGATTTCGCAACATAATTTGGTGAAATTTGGAGAGCTTTGCATGTGAAATTAGCGGAAAGTTCTAGGGATGGCCTGCAGGGTCAAATAATTTTTTTTTCTAATCATTTGGTTCTAGAAATATCTAAATTTGAGATTATTTTACAGTGGTTTACTATTGTAACCCACGCGATCACTGTAGGGTTAAGTGTTTAATTAAAAATGGTGTCATATTGACGTGTGATGTGTCTGTAATGTGCGGATCGATATAAATAATTTTTCATTATTATTCATTGAAGAAGCATTAAAATTTATTATCAAACACTCAACTAATTTTTTTTTTTTTTTTTTTTTTTTTTTTTTTTTTTTTTTTTTTTTTTTTTTTTTTTTTTTGTTTTTTCGGGGTCCGGGGGGGGGGGGGGTGGTGGGGGTGGGAGGGCGAAAAAAAAAAAAAAAAAAGAAAAAACCAAGTAGTTTTAATCATGTATAGTGTTCGCGAAGATTACCTATTATTATAATAAAAGTGTGAGTAAACAAATTTTGTACTCAGGTTAAATAAATTCAACAAGAAAAAAATATTAAACTATAGATACGTCTATACTAAAACTTCATTTAGTTATATATTTAAAATATATTTACTTATTTTACTTATTATCTAAATGATACCCGTGACTTGTGACCACGTGGATAAGAGAAAATTAAAAAGTTCCTGTTTACTTTTTATTTTCCGGGACAAATGTAGCTTGTGTTAATTCAGAGTATCCAAATCTGTTCAGTCGTTGTAGCGTGAAGGAGTAACAAACATTTTGAATCTGTTTGAATGCTATTAGGCATAAGAAAAACTTTTACTTACATAACAATGAGGTTTTGGTGAGTCTCAATTAAGTATTAGGGCGAAACATCCTAACTTTGGGGAATATTATTTTCATTTATATAGATATGATTGAGCAAGTTTCAACAAAAGCGTTTTCTACGTTTTCTGCAATTTAAGACGTAATTTTACAGTGATAATTACATTTCGCGGTGTAAAAAATTTCATTTTGCCTCTGTAAGAACGTAGGCGCATAGCAAATATGATTTATCTTTTTAAATTGGCAAATGGTAATATTGTCTGTCCGGAGCTACTTTTATTGAAAAAATTTTTTGTAGAGTGCTCTTCTGTTTAATTTTGTTAATTTACCGTATTTGTCTCAATCGATGTTTATCTTTTACCGACTAAAAACTTTAAAATGGCCTTCTAGTTGTTATTCATTTATTTGCTGTTAATGTTAGCTGTAAGTTTTCCAAAAAAATAAATTAAAATAAAATATTTAGTTCTGGGCAGATTTCCAATGTTACTTATATGTTTCTATTAATTGTCTCTTTAAAAGTTCGCTCTCTTCAATTCCTATCATTTCTAGGTTTTGTTTGTTTTATTTATTTACCAAAGATGTCTCTATCAGCGAATCTAGTACTTCTTAAACTTGTAACTTTTTTCTTTGAATACCGTTTGAAATTGACGATGTTGTCACTAAGATCAACCCCAAATAAATATTTTTTTAAATTTTATTTATAATTTATTCCCTTATATTTATTGTACTAATTAATAAGTTGAGACACTTTAAAAAGCATTTTATTGTAATAATATAAATGTCGATTTTAAAGCTAATTTATTTCTTGATGAGGGCTTGTTATTTAAAACATAAGTTCCTCCACTTTTTGTTTTTGGTACTTAAAACCTATTTATTTCTGGTATACATGTTTAACCATGCCTTTTTAGAAGTCTCTGCATTAAGCCGCGGACTCACCGACAGACTGTTGAACTTGGTGAAACTATAAGCGTTCCTTGTTGTGTTACTATGGAACCCTAAAAAAATTACTACGCTGATCAACTAAAAAGATAATTTCAATTGTTCGAGTGCATTTTGCTAACGCTTGTGAGTTTTTCTCTTTTTCTTAGAGAAACTTCTTTATGACACACCGACAGACTGTTGAACTTGGTGAAACTATAAGCGTTCCTTGTTGTGTTACTATGGAACCCTAAAAAAATTACTACGCTGATCAACTAAAAAGATAATTTCAATTGTTCGAGTGCATTTTGCTAATGCTTGTGAGTTTTTCTCTTTTTCTTAGGGAAACTATTGATATAAATTATCGATATGGTAGCATCGCAATTAGTTTGTCCGTCTTACACTCATAACTTTTTCTATGTTGATGTATTTAACATTTTATTGTATATATGTTTATTTATTGTAATATACCATAACACGCATATAATATTTTAAGCACTGCGTGTCTTTCAGCGACTTTATATTACCAATTTTCAATTTTTTGAGTTTATGTGTGAACTAAGTTGTAAGACCCATTTCTGTCTGCGAGGTCGTCTGGGTAATCACTCTCTTACCTTGTACCGGTATAAATAAAGGCTGTAAGGCATTACATCTCAGTTCGTAGTGGTGACAAACTACAACTTAGCTGCAAGTTTCCATGGGCTGCAATAATCACTTACCATATTCAGGTGGATTGTAAGTTCGTAGGATACTTCAGTTTAAGAAGCGTAATTTAGTAACGAAATGAATTCTCATAACATTTTAGTTGTACAATTCTTATAAATAACATTTAAAAAAGAATCGTTCTGAGCACTCTTATCTATGGTTCCGAGAAAACTTAGTGATTATATACTCTTTGGTACTAAGGCGTCCCTTTTAAATATTACTATAGGTACTCTTTGGTGCGGTCTACAAGGTGACATGGTGGAGTTTTGGCGGGAACTTGGCCGTAGACGGATTATCGCTCCTGTTTTGTTGCTTGAATAATGGTTTGTAGTGTATTTTGATCCGTAAAAGTGATGCAATTCCGTGAATTAAGTGTCTGCGCGTATGGATTATTAGAGAAAACGACGAGTGCAAGTGCGTTGATGTTGATATAAACCTCAAGTTATTGTGATCGCTTGGGTGCGTTATGATCTTGAGTGGCTGTCGTCATCAACTGTCCGCTGGGTCAAAATCTCCCAAAAGTTTTCAAGCATATTGTAAAGAAGATATTATATAAAAACGAAGATTACGAAAGAAATGAAAGGCTCAGAAGGGCTAGAACCCAGTAAAGCCAGTTAAATAAAAAAATGGTGACATGGTGACATTTGTGAATCCGGTCCTAAAACATAAATAATCAACTTACCGGTGAAATGTTATGCCTTTATTAGTTGAATTACACGTCCTTGATGAGTTTTTACAACTGAATATACTGCAATTCACCATTATAATAACATAAATTCACGTACGACGTTTCCCGTGTAATTAAATCACAAAATGGCGAATGATGTTAGTCAATCGGTCAACACATCATAGCGGCAGCCGGCAGCAAAGACAAGACACGCCTATGCAACTTCTATTGTAGAATATTCAAGTCTATGATTGTCTTATTATTACGATTTCTGTGGTACTCGCGTCAAATATGAAATAAAGCGTACAACTTAACATACACATTTCTATCTGAGTATCTGACATCTATTTATCTATGGTTAATGTTGAAAAAGTTGTGCCTGCAAACTTAAAAGTGAATATAGTGATTATAAAATTTAAATTCTTTGGCTGTTCTAATCTTAATTAAACATAGATTAAAATGTAATACATATACGATTATCATTAATTATATGGACATAATTAATTAAAAAATGTAACTGGATCGCGAAAAACATTTTCAATTTAGTTAAATATTTCAAAAACAAAACAAGTAAAAATTAAATTAGATGTAGGGTAAAACACCCAGTAGTCAGCCTTTTAGTGAGGACTAAAATTTGATTCAATTGTATTTTAAATATTAAACACTGAACAAAAACAATCATTACTCTTAGAAAAGTTGTTTATTAAATTTACTAAAGAAATTAACAAAAAAATATATTTATAATAGAATTATATAAAAAATCAGTAGTAAACAAATTATGGCACTTTTCACCAGTAGTCAGCCTCATTTCTCCACAAGTCAGTTTCATATATTTGCCCAGCGAATTCAGGATAGTTCAAACGATACCATGCAAGGCAATTGTCACATTCAATATTTTTTAAGTCATTAATTTCTGTATCGCTAGTAAATTCCTCTTCACAGTTGTTGCATCTTATTCTGTTTATTGTACATGTATTTTTCTTCCTATTTTTACTATTTTTCGTAGTCATAGATTGTATTAATTGCTTTTCTTTGTATTGGTGGATTGGTCTTTATGACATTTTGGAATTCTAAAACAAATGATATTCACGCTAAAATAACCGTGCATAAATTCAACCCAAACTAAAAGGCTTTAAGGTACTATTTTATGCAACAAGACTAACGGCTGAGTATTGAATTTGTAGACCCATTGGTCGGCCCCCGACATGCAATTACATTTGTATGCGGCCGACTACTGGTAAAATACACTTTTCGTCTCATAAGAGTTAAACCGAAAGGAATGGGCAAAATTGGGACTATTCACTTCGGTAATCTCAACTATATATAAGAAAATCATGAAAAACCAGTAGTCAGCCACTTATGGCTGCTCTATATATATATATATATTTACTACTTTAGTTACCATATGCCACTCGTGTCATTTCTTGAAATTGAAAATTTTGAATGTTATATAAAATTTTCCTACTCCTGATACTAATCTGCATTTGTCTTGTTCCCTCAAATTTTTCTGAAACTTTCACTTCTAGCATGTGTGAATTGCACACATATTGCATGCCTTAGGAGCAAAAGGGGTAAGTATGTTCTACAAGAGCCTTAAAATCAAGAATCCAACAATCATATTAAACATATAAATGATATAAAAAGCACATTGTTAGAAAGATAAATGATTGTTGAACTGCTATATTTACATTAAAAAGTGGTATTAGTGGTTTACGGTGTTTATTTATCAAGTGTGAAATTTACAGTGTTGGATCTGCCTTGTAGGTAATATATTTTACTAAATACAGATCCTGTAAGTTAATTGTGTACCTAGTGTTAGTTAGTTGTACTATAACCTTCATGCAAGTTCAAGCAATAAGTTGACAAAGTTTTACCACAATCTGATGAATGGTATGGCAGTGCATAAAATACGAACAATGAAACATAATTTTTATATATTACAATATAAACTTTTTTAATGTAACTACAGTGTGACAAACTAAGTATATAGATAATTCACTTTGTCATCTTGGCTAGTATATAAGTTCTTCATAAATCAATTAATACAACAACTTCCCAGTCTGCTAAATAGTCAAAAGTTAACAATTGAAATGTTCATATATGACTCATGGGACAGTGAAATTTTTAATTTCGTTGTTTCAGAAATTCTATGTTTTCATTAGGGTGTCTGTGTTTTTATTCACAATTTATAAAGTAAATTTTATAAAATATCTTAGATAAATATTTTTTGTAATAGATAAAAAGTTTTTAAATATAACTATGACAAACTAAGTATGTAGATATGTAGTTTAAATGTTCTTTATAAATTAATTACCGTACTACAAACATTATTCAAACATCTTTATTTTATTGTTTCAGAATTCAAAAATGGATGAACAATCCTCACTTGATAGCGATTACAGTGACTCAAATAAAAAGACAAATTCAAAGTTGAAGAACACAAAGAAACCTAACACAATATACCATTGTGAATTATGCCCAGAACAGTTCCTAACAAAAGGAGCTATAGTTTTGCACTCAAGATCGCATCTGAAATCGAAAGGCGTAGCATTCACATGCGCTCTCTGCCAGGAAACATTTAAAACAAATGACGAGCTGATAGAACACAAATATGTTCATGATTCAGAGGACCTTTGCTTTACATGCAATAAATGTAAAGTGGCCTTTACAAACCATTGTGATTATTTACGTCATAGATTAAGACACAGCACAGCTTCAGTATTCAAATGCGAGGAGTGTTCCTACACATACCAAGTGAGGAGGAGCTTCAGGAACCATATAGCAACACACTATGATAGAAAACTCAAATGTCAGTTATGTGGTGCTACATTTAAACAGAGTAAAGATTTGCAAACGCATAGACGGAATTTACACAAAACTGGCATACAGTGTGTGGAGTGTGGGAAAAATAATCAAACCAGAAGAGATCATAAGGAGCATATGGTGTTACACACCGGGGTTAAAGTATTTCAGTGTCTGTATTGTGGTAAAGGATTTTCCAGGTGTGGATTAAGACGTAATCATGCAAGGAAACATACTAATTCCAAACCGTATGAATGTGAGGTCTGCCTACAAAAATTTGAGGTCAAGAACAGTCTCTCGCTGCATATGATTACCCATGATACTGAGAAGAGGTATGAGTGTCATGACTGCGGGCAGAAGTTTTTCCACAGAAACAGCATTATACAGCACACAAGAAAACATATGAATCATTTACTATATAAATGTCCAAAGTGTAAGCGGTCCTATGCTACTTATCAAAACTTGTGTGATCACACTAAAGTTGCTCACATAAAGAAGAGGCTGTTTAAGTGTGACACTTGTGGCGTCACGTTTGTCCTTAAAAGATCTCTTCAAGGACACATGAAAACCAGATATCACCGTAACAATGCATATGCTATGACCATTAATGAAACTAAAGACTGATAATTATTTTAATCAAAAATTTTAATAATATTGAATCAAGTTATTATGTAAAGAAATCAATTAATTTCGTATAATTTTATTTTTTAATAGTTTGTTTTATTATTGTTAAGAACAGGCTGGGTGGTGGCTGCGTAAGATAATGAATCACTCAATTACTTGATTACTTTACATAGGTGTCTCAAGAGGCAACAATGGAGAATATGACATCGACATCTTTAGCGACCCTAAACATGTATATAAAAGAAAATCTAGACTTACTATTACCTGCCATACCTCATTAATAATTCTAAACTATTATTTTTTCTAATTACTATTGGATGCGGTGGTTTTATTTTAATTTTTTTAATTTCGTTTTGTTCAAGAGTTTATATGTGTCGTTTAGTTTTTTTTATAATGATGTATGCATGTGTAAGGACATATTATTTGTCTAAAGAATTTAAATGTTTTGTTTTTAACCATTCATATTGATACTGCCGATGATGTATCTATCTAAATAAATTAATGAAATGAATAGCAGAAATATCTAAATCTTAAGTCATAATCATAACATAGCAGAGAACAGAATAGTATGGAGTGTAGAAGTAAGGAGTGCTGTATTGTTCACTGTTTATTTACAACTTATCTTGGCTCGTCAACGCACCACCACACATATTACCGGGCCGGCTGTCAGACCGAGACTTCTACTTTCGTTACCCTCACATTGGTATATTATATACATACACTACATCACTTCCTTCCTTTTTAATTTACTATTTTTACGTTTGTCTGGTTGTTTATAAAATTATTTATAATAAAACATCTTTTTTTTCTTTTGCCTGCTTAATTTATTGAAAATCATTCATCATAAATATAGTACCATGAAATTAAATATAATAATTAATATTTAATACATTGTTTTTCTTTTATAGCATCTAAATCATTTCCACTATCATTTAAATGTACGATTCTAATCTATAGCTTTCTCTACGTCCCTTTCTAACCTTTCATCGTTCTTTCCAATATTTAAATCCTTGTTCTGATCACCAAGAACTTTCCATCTTCCTCCGACTTTCTTGAAGTGTACTATATTCCTTCTATACACTTGTCCCGTTTCGTCGTTATATACATCCACATCCCCACCTACACTCCGATGCACCATGTGAGGGACTGGATCGTAATTTAAACTTAATTTTTTATTTTTATTAGTTTCTTTTGTATACACCTTATCTCCTGGTACTAAATCACATGCTTTGGCATTGCTTTACTTATCTGCATATTCCTTTCCCGCTTGTTTCTTTTCCTGGTTCCTGTCCCTGACCTCAGAGTCTTCAAGTTTACGAGTAATATCTGCAACCATTGGAATTTTATCACAGAACTACCTTTTAAAGAACCGTTCTGGAGTTTTCCCGGTCACATCATGGTGTACTATTGTAGATAATCATATAATCAAACAAACCCTCCTGCCAGTTGTTTTTCTAGACTTGGCATATTTTAAGGCGCTGTAAATGTCTCGATTTTGAAGCTCAACTTCCCCATTTTGCTGAGGCCAGTAGGGTATTGTATTATACAAGATAATATTTCTTTCAGTGCAGAATAATTTGAAATCTTCACTGCAGAACTGCCTTCCATTATGAGCAGTTATTGTCATCGGGTTACCCAATCGACTGAAAATTTCTTTGAGATTTTGTATGATCTCTGCACCGGTGACCTTGCGAGATATCTTCACTTATTTATACCGACTGAAGTAGTTCACAACAACTAATATATAATCACCGCTTGTTATTTCCACCCACGGCTCATATGGTAACTCTCTTCGTTTTTTTGGATTCGGAGGATTTGGTGCAGATACAAGGATGCAGCCGTTACAAGACTTCACCAAGTTCTCGGCATCCTTATCGTACCTTGGCCACCATACTTTGGTTCTTAGCCTAGCCTTCATTAAGACTATCCCTGGATGTCCTTCATGGGCTGCTGTTAGGACTAGGCTGCGTAGTTTCTTAGGGATTACAATTTTAATCCCTCTCAATAGAACTCCCACATAAAACATATCTCGTTTTGAAAAATTTTGTAAGTTTTTACTCGTTCATCCCATTTATTATTGCACAAGCCTTCTCTCACCTTCAGTATTTCCTGATCTTCTTTTGAACACTATGATATCCTTCAACGTAACAGCTACAGGTCTTGTACAATCTACAATTTGGTGTATGTGAAATTCCGGTCTATCCATTGAGAAATTTTCAAATGGTGTTGTCTTTCCCAAGTTTGTAAATGACCTTAAACTTGTAAGTTTGAAGACGTAATATCCATCTCTCAATTCTAGCACATGGTTTGAACTCAAGTCCAAATGTGATCTCAAGTGGTTTATGATCCAACTCAAACTCCTTGCCGTACAGAAATATATTAAAATGTTCTACTGCCCAAACAAGAGCCAAAGCCTCTTTTTCTGTTTGGCAGTAGACGTGGGCGTTATTTCACGTCACTAGATACAGCACAGAGTACCTTTGTATAAACAGAGCTACGCGGCATGTAACCGAATCACTAGTTTCGAGTCATGTTACAAGTAGTGATTTTTGTAAATGCGTGATTATGATTACTGTCGGGAGTCGGCTGTCGGTCGGTCGAGCGCAAAGCGCACATGTGGCATACAACAATAAGCAAAACATCGTAAGTAACAGTATTACTGTACGTTTAAATTTCATACGTAAGACTATAGACATAGACAATAAAATAGAGTAATCTCTGTAAATAATTTCAAAGGTTTGCGATTCCGGGAAGCGAGTCACATTGAATTTAACTAAAATAATTTTTAAAACATTTTTGACGGAGTCATGAACTCGTTTATTCATAAAATTAAAATAAAACTAAAAATTGTGTATAAAAAATTTAAAAATTTACATAAATGTTTATAATATTATTATAAAACTTAAAAACTGTGTGTAAATAGCCAAACAAACAAACAAATTAATTGTAAAGTGCAAATAAAAGTGCAAAAACAAATGATAGTAAAAACGTTGAAAAAGTGTAAATAAACTGTAAATATCAATAATCATTGTATATACAATCAAATTGACTTGTAAATATGCCTGCATTAATAATTTTATGAAAATTCTAGCGTCATAGTAAACGCAAATCAATCACAAATACATTTAATGCAGTCAGACTTAAACCTGAATAAAGTATGAAGGGAAGATAATTTATTCATTTAACAGTATACAGTTACTGTACAGCTACAAACACAGATTGTGGTTAAATTTATTTTCGTTTCGTGTGTAACTGTATAGTTGGTGGTGATATTTATGCAAACAACCACAGTAGCCGAATAAAAATAGCCAGTTACAAAAATCACTAGTTTTGAAACAGGTGACGCCGATCAAGTCACTGGTTTCGTTACGTTTCTTGAAAATGACGTAACGACCCACGTCTATTTGGCAGTATCGCCCTTAGAGCATACATTACATTGTAATGTATGCTCTAAGGTATCGCCCATAGCATAGAGTAGAGTAATATACCGGTATCCCCCATATACAGGATTACTGACTATCAGTGTTGCCAACATTGAAATCTAGCTCCCGTTGTAGAGAACACTAATCCCGTCAAGTACGGTAAACAAGTGTTAATCATTCATTTCTTGTGACCGAATCATTCTAGTACATTTGGTCACACGTACTGCTACATTCGGATCGATCATTCAATTGGATCACTTCGGGCTCAAGTACTCCGTTGAGTCTGTGAGATCCATTGGGAACCGAACATTTTCTATTTGTAATAGCGCCATCTACTACATGCTATAGGTAATAAAGTCATTTTATCGAACTAAAACTTATTGACTTTCAAGGATATCACAGGTTCACAGGATATGAGGTGGAACGTTCCAGCCTGCAGATACTAAAATTTCAAAATTAAAAAAAATCTCATTGTATAGATCTCAATTAGCCCTTTCGACCTACGTTAATTAATTTATAAGCCCGTTTTTCGTTTTCCCAGGAAAAATAGAAATATAGTTTTCAATTTTCCTCTACTTAAAATAGCCATATCTCTTTGAAAAATGATTATTTTTTACTCTACCAAGCGTGAAAAAATTGCCCTTGCGCTAATTTAATTTGCCCGCGTGCTAATTCTTAAAAATATTCAATAATTATTATGATGTGATGCTACATGTGTGATGTTACCTTTATTCTGTCGCGCGGATGGAAATAATTGGCTTGGGAATGTCACGACGGTTTTTTGTTTACTAATTATTGAATATTGGATTTGCGCAAGGGCAATTTTTTCACGCTTGTAGAGTAAAAAATAATCATTTTTCAAAGAGATATGGCTATTTTAAGTAGAGGAAAATTGAAAATTATATTTCTATTTTTCCTGGGAAAACGAAAAACGGGCTTATAAATTAATTAACGTAGGTCGAAAGGGCTAATTGAGATCTATAAAATGAGATTTTTTAATTTTGAAATTTTAATATCTGCAGGCTGGAACGTGCCCGATCAGGATATGCGACTCAAACAGTAAAGAGAGAGAATGAAATAAATAGAGTAGTTGTTAGTTTTCTATATAATCAACAGTAGTGCATCATTTTGGCTGACCAAAGACAGAACAGTTTCCGAGCTGTATTTAAAGGAATTACGTCAAATGAAAACTTATTCTCTGAACTTTTTAAAGATAAGAATGTATTGCACGTTTTTTCGTATTTTTAAACTAAAAATGAATTAAAAAAACCAATCTAAAAAAAACATAAATTTTTGTTGACCCGTTAAAAACCCGTTAAATACAATTTTTTCCCTTTGCCAACCTCGCTGTCCCGTTAAATGGGAATCCCGTCAAGTCAGCAACACTGCTGACTATGTACTAGAGATAGATGAGCAACTCAAATTTTATTTACGTTAAGTTCCGTGTCCATCCATCAGATAGCGTAAAATTAAGAGTGCTTTGGGCCCGCCCTTTATTTGCACTTTACAATTTTATATTTTTAGAACCATTATAGTTCATAAAAGATAGCTTGATCTCTGCTACAGCTGTCAGTAAAATCACGGCTATGAAGTCCTGAATTTCTTAGTAGTACAGACACACTGACCTCTATATATACAAGTACGCTGGACTGGCTATACCATACAAAATGACTGTGCCAATTTGAAGCGCCGCTAAAGGATGTCTTGAAAAATAAAATTGACAATATTGTTAGGAGCTTAGGGTTCGTGACAATTAAAAATTGCCGATAGAATTACCAAAATTAACTCTTTAATTCACTTTACACTAATTAAACTTAAAACGCTAATAATTAATCACACTGATTCACTTTATTCCCCTCCGAAGCTTCGCTTGTCTCGCCAAATTCAATACTTCCTCGATCGCATCTTGCAGCGCCTTTAAATACACATTATCACCGAAACATCCAGAATATTCAAGTAAATACGCGCACCAATCGACAAGGCGCCGAAAGTTCGAGTGTCGGGCTTCTAGAAGCTTAGTTCTTCGTTTCGATACTAGATGGCGCTGTCGGTTGAAAGATTAGTGATGTCATTTTCTGGAAAGCTCCCCTCGCTCTCGTCCCCGACACTAGATGGCGCTAGTGCCGGGTACATGACGTCAACTTAGGAGCGCAACAATATGCCAAAGTCTGTTGTCTCATTTATATTGTCTTATTTCATAAGTCTGTATTTTAGCTTATAAACTAAAAAACGAAAGTATTTTGTTGTTTGATTGTGTATAATATTAGTTACATAATAAGAATTATTTTTATTAATAATGAGAGTGTGCGTAATCTGTAAAACTCGTTACCAAAATGGAAGTGGTATAACATTTCACAAGTAAGTGAATTTGCAGCAAATATTAAACAAATTAAAACTATTTGATAATGTAAGTACTTAAAATATGTTACTAATCTTAATATCATATATACCAACATGTTTGGGTGTTATATCACTGAGTTTTGATAAACAATAAACACAAACTAATAAGAGTACACAATAAAATTCAATAGGGTTGTCGAGTTCCTTGTCTATAATACTTATCGATGGTGTTTCCTACCCACATGTGTTAACAAAAAAAGTCGCCAACAACGGATGATTATAAAATGTTTATTAATTAACAGGTTTCCAACTGAACCTAGACTAAAATTTGGCTTAAAAACAAATATTGTGAATTGGCGTCCGAAACAAAATGATCATATTTGTTCCAAACATTTTACAGACGACTGTTTTATTAGACATGAGAACTGCACCACTTTGAAAAAGTGCAGTATACCGACAATATTTTCTGGTACCAGTACCAGTAAGTATAAAAGTATTAGATTATTATTTCGAATGTTTTTTTTATTTCTTCTTTCCTCATTTTCCACCAAACTCAAGGGCTATAGCCAAGTGTCGAAAGATCGCCTAATGATGTCGAGCCACGTTGGATGTGTGTTAGTGGGCTGCGGCTAGAGGAGATTCCCCTCCCTGGACCACTGTAGTCGAGGTGGAGTCGTAAGGTAAGAGGAGTGTTGGTATGGCCATTGGCGATGCGCCACTCGACTATCTTTTGCGACTTTCGTGATGCTGCACTACTTGATGCTTCCAGGTGCTCGTTTTTCCCTGGCTCCATTAACATATCGGGCTCGGGGAGTCCGTAGTGCAGCTCGTATCTCTATAAATGTTTCCTCGGTTTAAGATCTTTGTAGAATATTTAGAGACGATACCAGGAGACCCGACGGTATGGGTTTGGTTGCTTGAGAGAGAGAGAGAGAGAGATAAAGCTTTAATGTGGGATGCTACTTGCGAACACTTTGACAGCATCCCATCTCAGGGGTAACTCGTCTAAAGAGGTGGCATTAGAGGCAACTGAACCGAGTAAATAGCCAGATACATATCTGGAATATGCCCAGAGTATCTGGAAGATAAGTACATATTTGTGCAATTTGCTGTAGAGACTATTGGTCCGTAGGGTGCACGTGCGGTGTAGTTCCTAAAAAACTGTATCTGCGACTGATCATCGCTGCTGGTAATAAGAAGTTGTTTAGTTTGTTGTTTCCTCGCTTGAAGGCTAAGTATAGCCATTCAGTGAGGACACGTAGCCAGCATCCTTGGGACGATACCACAGAAAGTAGGACTTTATGATTTCAGTTTTTTTTAATATTGTAATTTCAATTTCGAAAATGAAGTTGTAAATAACTGACAACTATGTAATTCAAAGTTTATATGTTTTATATTATCTTGCTAGCTCGTACCCGGCGCATTGCTGCCGCAGAAGAAATAATTTTGGAAATATCGTTAAAAATGTGGAACAGTTATATTGTATAACCGCGCGCAACCAGGCTAGACGTCATACCTATGTAACGTTGTTATCAAGAATTATTCATTGTGCTAGTTAGAATCGGTTTATGTGTATAAAAGTTGTTGATTACGTGATTTTTCCAAGAAAAACTAAGGTTGACAAGAAATTAAAGTGTTAAAACAGTGTTTGAGTGTAATAACAAGTAGAATTTATTTCCTTTCAATTTAAAGAATTGTCTCGCTGTATACTAATATTTCAATGTACCTTACATTCACTTTGTAATTAAAGAATACGTCCTAGAAATAGATGACATATTGCACTATCTGCGTAATAATAGATGCAGCGTATTGGTTACGTAGTGGAATACACGAGTAACGAAATCTCGGAGAACCCGGTTCGAGCCCTACCAGAGTAATACTTTTTTTAATTGTTAGTCATTGAAAAATATTCATAATTTATATTATAATGGATTTAAATAGTAACTCGAAAAGCATATGTGCAGGTTGTCCAAATATAATCAAAAGTCGTGAATATTTGAAATGCGCATATTGTGGTCTCTGTTACGATTTATTGTGCGCAATCGTGTCTGCAAAACGATTTGAACTTATGAACAGAGACAGTAAAAAGTCGTAGAAATATCATGGTTGTCGCAATAAACAACCAAAATGCGATAACACCAACACGCCGGTGCGTACGCAACATATTAACATAGTTTCCGAAATATCGGATGCCCACGAGAATGTTGAGGATAATCAGGACCACAATAATGTCACTATGCGGACAGCCTAAAAATTTATTATTGATGACTTGGATTCAGAGACTATGTTAAACATTAAAAATCTTCGGAAAATCATTAAGTAGGAAATAACGTCTGCTCTAAAATCAGTAATCCAAGTGCAAGTATCGGAACAGTTGGAGATAATTAAATAGCAAATTGCCACTTCCCACTAATCGATTACATTTTTTAATGAAAAGTTCGAAGAAATGAAAAGGAACCTTTCAGAAAAATCAATTATTATAAAAAATCTTGAAGTTGATAACGAAAAATTTAAAGCTCCTGTTCACAGTATAAGGAATAATTTAAACATAATGGAACAATTCGCTAGATCGTCTAACATCGAAATACATTGTCTACCAGAAAATAGGGAGGAAAACATATTAAATACCGTTGTTCAGATAGGAAAAGTTATAAATTTATATTAATTGAATTAATATTAACGAAACCGATATCTCGCACTGTGTAAGAATTTCGAAACAAAATCCTCAAAGCAACAGGCCAAGATCAGTTCTTGTAAGATTTAATAACCAGCGTATAAGTGACTCCTTCATTGCCAGTGCAAGTAAATATAACAAAGAAACCAAGAGTAAGCTCAACACCAGCCTACTAGGAATTGCATCTGATCCACCGAAAACGATTTATATAGCAGAACATCTGACGGCTAATAACAACAGCAACAAGGGCTCGTGCAAAAGAACTAGGCTACAGGTTTGTCTGGGTCAAAATGGAAAAATTTTTGTGCGGAAAACAGAAAAATCTGAGTGTATTCATATTGTTAACGTGGATAGTTTAAAAAAATTAAGTCCTAATTCTGTGTAGACTATAGTTTTTTTTATTTCACTATCAATGTCGCGTGCATAAAGATGACAGAATTTAATTCACAATACAAAAGTAGACAGTTTATCATGGGGTTGTTAAATGTTCATTCGCTTAACACGGGTTGGGATAAACTTGAAGCCTCATTTTGGTTGGCTAACTTTGATGTCGTTTGTCTAACAGAGACATGGCTAAAAACTGACTCTGATATTGGTGCTTATGCTATTCCTGGCTATAATCTCATACATAAGCCTCGTTGTGGCCGTGGTGGCGGTGTGAGTGTATATGTGAGGTCGAATTTACGTGTAAAACAACTTAATTATCCCGATTTCATACTTGAACAATTATGGATTGAATAAAATTAAGCGACATAGTTTATTAATTGGAATTGCTTATCGACCTGAGCTTGTAAGTCAAGATATCGCAATCGATGCTCTTGACGAATCTTTATCAATATTTGGATCTAATTACGAGCATATATTTGTTGTCGGTGATATTAATATAAACTGTATAGATCGTAACAATCATGTAACTCTACCTAAGTGTTTCGAAGTTCTTACTAACTCCTACAAGCTACATCAAGTTGTTAATTTACCGACTCGTATAACGCCGCATACTTCGACACTTATTGATGTCATATTTACTAGAGTTAATTTGCAGCCCACATCGGTAGTGATCATGGACTAGTAATAGCGACATTTCCTATTAGTGTCCCTAATAGAAAACCCCGTAGCGTGCAATACAGACCACTGACAGATAATGCCGAATATATTAAGAAAGCATCTGCATTCACTCCTTGGGAACTCATACTGGAGTATATTAATGAACTTAATGATATGCTTAACTTATTCAATTTTCTTATTTTAGACCTGATATATACTTTTGCACCGGTATGTACACGTAAATTTAAAAATCCCCCATCTTCATGGATGACCAATACTCTTACGCATATGAGAAATATTCGTAATAAAGCTTGCCGGAAAGCTAAAAAATGTAATTCCGAATCAGCTATCCCATGTATGCGCAACATATATAATTGTGCTGTTCGTGTTGAGAAACAGGCATATTTTACCCAATTTGTAAATAATAATATTAATAATCCGTCTTTAATGTGGCGGCACATTAATAAAACAATTAAGAACGGTTCTAGTAAATCAATTCCTGAACATCTTTTGGATGCCACAAAACTTAATACACATTTCATAAATAGTGTTCCTGTGTTGTCGGTTGACTTAAAACAGTTCGAAAATTTTGAAAGTATTCGTAGGAGTAACTTATCGGAGTTCAATTTTAATAGAGTGAGTGCATCAGAGCTACAGAAGATTATTAATTCCTTTTCTTCTAACTCTAAAGGATGTGATGAAATTTTCATGAATATGATTAAGCTTACATTACCATACTCTTTAGTTGCCATTGAAGCAATCGTTAATAAATCATTGTTGAAGGAGTATTTGCGGTGCAAGTGCTGTGCATTGATCATACCTATACCTAAGAAATAGAAAATAGACAGCTTTGATGACCTCAGGCCAATAAGTATATTGCCTGCCTTGTCAAAAATAGTTGAGAAGTGTGCACAGTCACAAATTACTAGCTATCTTAAAAATAATGCCATTCTTCCAGTCTAATGGGTTTCCGGCAAAATGAAGAATTACACATTGCGGACGATATTCTTACCGCCGCTGATAATGGACAAGGTACCATTCTAGTGCTACTTGATTTATCGAGCTTTATACACGACAGCGTTTATATACCACTTTTACTGGCAAAATTAAAAATCTTTGGTTTTTCCGAAACGGCATGTTCGTGGTTTCAATTATACTTCTACGGGCGGAGTCAAAAAGTGAAATGTACCAATACTGAAGGTAATATTGATATTTTGGAGCCCCTATCAATTTCTAAAGGCTTATTCAAGGTTCCATTCTTGGCCCAACACTCTTCGCCTTATACACAACAGACATAAAAAACGTAGTTCAGCACTCCAAATATCACCTTTATGCCGATGACACGCTATTGTACGTCCATATGTCACCAACAAACGACAGTATTACAACAGCGGTTACCAGCTTAAATAATGATCTAAAATTAATAGAGCATTGGTCAAAGTCTCATGGTTTGCTTCTGAATCCCAAAAAAAGTACATGTATAATTATGGGTACACATCATCAGGTCTATCAAATAAATTGACCCAACTGTCATGATCAATGACACAACCATTCCTAGGAATAATTGCATTCGTAACTTGGGCCTTAATATGGATGTAGGTTTAACGTTTGTATAACACGTACAACAAAAAATAGGAAAATGTTTTGTGTCTTTAAAATCTACAAAATTCGTTTTTTTCTGAAACCAAACATCCGGCTCCGTCTTTGTAATAGTCTTGTCTTGTTACATTTGCATCATTGCGACTTGGTATATGGTCCTTGCCTCTCACAGAAAACCACAGGGAGAATACAAAGGGTTCAAAATGCGTGTATGCGCTATTGTTTTGACATACCTAGGACTAACCACATAACTCCTTATCTCCTCAAAAATAATATTTTAAGTATGAGTTACACTAGAAAATTAAAATATGCTTGTTTCGTACACTTATTAAATAATTCGCAATGTCCTCATTATTTATATGAAAAATTATCTCCAAAATGTCGACTAACACGTTTGAGACGAAGGGCTAAACTCTTATATATATACTTCCAACTTATAAGCGTGTTAAAGCAAAAGGATGTTTCAAATATGCTGCCTCCAAAATTTGTCAGGAGATCGTAAATACAATTTAGAAAGAAATGTAAAGTATGGTTGCATAGCACATATGAATAAACATTTTAGTCTATTCTTTAGTTGTATTACGTCAATGCCAAAATTAGGTTAATATACTGTGTGTTTTAAAATAGTCGGCTGTGACGGAATACCAGCGGTGACCTAAAATCACCACATAGCTGAGTCACAGGCCGGTTTGTCTCATTACTGTTATGTTACTTAAATATGTTTCTAAGTTAAGTTTGTGATGATTTCCATTTGTAAATTTTTAAAAACATGTGTAAAGTGAGACAAATAAAAAGCTTATTATTATTATTATAATTAGGAATGATAATACAGTCATTGAATTAGAATGATATATAACTTTCTATAACTTTCAAATAAATGGTCGGTATAATACGCACGCCACCTAGTGTCAGTTAATTGTACCATGCTTATGACCTTCGCACAAGTGCTACTAATAAGTTGACTAAGTTTGACCGCAATCTGATGAACGGTATGACATCGTAGAAAGTACGAACAAACATAAATTTTTATATAGTAGAAAATATTTTACTGTCTATAGACAGACCTATACCTGTAGCTGATTTGTTTTTTATAATACTAGAACTAAATGAACGGTTGACAATAAATTATTTTAGAAATTATATTTTTATTTTTATTTTGTGTAGTTAGTTTAATCTTAATAATTTTTAGTTGAATGGTCTAAGGGCTACGATGGCTATGGGAGTACAGAACCAGAGTATAAAACTAATCCAACTGTAGAGATATGTAAGACAGGGTATCGTAATATCCCCGAAATACTTTACCGCTGCATTGGAAGATGTTTTCAAGCTACTGAACTGGAAAGGATATGGTATTAACGTCAATGGCGTGTACGTCACTCACCTTCGATTTGCCGACAATATAGTTCTTAAAGCAGAATCGCTGGAGGACCTATGCACTATGTACGTGTCTCCCAACAGATAGGTCTTAAGATGAACATAGACAAAACGAAAGTCATGTGGAACGTCCATGTCACACCTATGCCGGTAGTTTTTGGGAGCCCTTAGCTGAAGTTGTTGAAGAGTATTTTTACTTGGGACAAATAGTCCGACTAGGTAAGTTCAACTTCGACCGACAGGTCGATCGACGGATTCAACTCGGCTGAGCAGCGTTCGGGAGATTACAACACATCTTCTCGTCAGGAATACCTCAAAACTAGATTGTACAACCAGTGCGTGTTGCCAGTGATGACCTATGGATCCGAGACGAGGTCTTTCACTGCTGGCTGTATGAGGAAGCTCGAAGTCGCTCAGCGAGCTATGAAGAGGGCTATGCTCAGGGGTAGAATTTTTATCGATATAATTTGGTACACTGTCTTATCCCTATTATTAGTTCCGTGGACGCGCACTTCTGCTGTCAGCGCCAAAATGGCGGAAATCAAATCGCTTCAGCATGTCACAGTGTATAGCCTGTCCAGCGTGCTTGTACATAGAGGTCAGTGTACAGACAGTACCAGTCGTCAATGTCATACTTTATGGGCATGCCGACCTAATTAGTGCCGTAGACAGAGATATACTACTAAGAAATTCAGGACTTCATATGCGTGATTTATACTGACAGGTGTCGCAGAGATCAAGCTATCTTTTATGAACTATAATTAGGTACATCAAAGATGTTTTATAGGTACAGATACCGTGTACGCGCGCCTAAAATGCTTCCATTTAAAAGGCGCCAATATTGGCGTATTCGTTCGATCGTTCCGCCATTATGCCAGCGACGTTTACTGCGAACATACATCACGCACCAGTGTTTTTAATTTCGGAAAATGACTGTTTGTGCTGTGAAATCATGTAAAAATTACTCTTGGAAAAAAGAAAAAGATAAGAACATCACTTTTCATAAGTAAATATACAATTTTCTGGTGTATTTCTTGATAAAATAATACGAAAGCTGAATGTCAATACAAGTAATAATACTGCGCAATAATATTCGAGTGTTGCCTACCGTATGAAATGTTTTTCCCTATTTTAATGTCATTAATAGATGTAAAGCAACTGTTGACAACGGTTATTTATCCAAAGCAGCCGATACGCAACCGTTGTGAACCGGTTGTTTATCCGACTATAAACGAAAAAGGATGGTTATGATTTTAATGTGTGTGCGGTTGGCTAAGCTGAATCGCTTTTTGGAATGGTGCTCAAAAACTACTTGACCTATTTAAGAAATTCTTTCACCATTAGAATGCTATTATGACTGTGAAATTTAGGATGTATTTTGATATAGAGGGCACTACCATCAACGTATATGTTTTTTTAGCTAAACTCGTACAGTTCTTGACCGATTTTGAAAATTCTTTTACCACTAGAATGTTATGTATAATTAAAGATGTCTAATGTAGGATGTATTTTATTATAGATGGCACTACTTTCTATGAATATGTTTTATTTGGCTTATCTCAAAAATTACTTGACTGATTTTGAAAATTCTTTTACCGTTACATTACTAATGAGGGCTTTAGTTGTGTGATTAAATTATATTATTATAATAATTATGTTATATTATTATTTGTTATATAATTATGTTATATTATTGTTTATTATATAATTATAATATAATGTTCAATTCACTTTCATGTCAAGGGCTCTTATACACAATCAACATTGATTTTATATATTTTTTATTTATTTACAGGTTTTACAGTACAAAATGTAAACACACAATCTTTTATTGTCTTCCAGTGGCAGGATTTAATTGATTTTACGCAATGATTTGATGTAGTCATGAAACTGTATCGATATATAAAATTTAAAAAAAAAATAAACATTTGCTATCACTTAGCCGAAGTTTACACTTAACCAAACTTACTTTTGTACGTCATTTTACTTAAGATTAAAAATAATTAATGTCTTCGCGTCAATATTTTGGGTTTTAAGGTACGAAAGTGTAGTACTCTATATATATATTCAATAATAATAGATTAGTTCAATATATGTTAGATACATAAATATCTAATGTGATTTTTGATTTATTTTTAACTGTTACATTAATTATATCTATTTTTTATTACTTATCTTCACTATTTTAGTGCGATTTTCGTACAGACCTACATAAAACACACATAACCACCCATATCCCTTGTGTGTGTATATCTCCATTCACATACGTACAAAAATACATACGCCTCGCACACATATTTTACACTCAGTTATGTCAATATGAATGAAATATAAAATCTCCCAAATTTTTGGGCAATCGATTCGCGCTATTATTACCGAAGTCACGCACACTAATGCAGGCATGGTACGTAAGATATGGGCGTCACGTGGTACTCACGCACACGTGAATTAAAAACTGGCGTCACTGTAAACGGTGCGATGTGTTAGCAACACGGTATCTGTACCTATAAAACATCTTTGTAGGTACATAATTACATTGCACAAGTGCTGCAATGTAATTAATGGTTCTTTATATTTCTTGTGCTAATTGCTAGTTCCTATTAATAAAATAAAAACCGGATATTTTTAAAATGTTTATTGTTTAAAAATTCTTTGCTTAAATTATTAACATTAGATGTTTTGGATTTAACAATATTTGCACAATATCAATTGATTTCTTTAAACACATTCTTTTTAACTGGTTAGTTAAAAGTTAGTAAATATGTTACAGAGAATACAATACAATAGAATTATTATTATTAAATATAGATTCTTACATAATACTTATTGAAAGTCATGTTTTATTTACTACAGATATCTCCGTCCTGGGAAGAACCAACAAGAAACCCAGCGGGACGTTTTTTAAAACGTATTTCACTTTACAATAATTTTGTTTATAGATTTTTTAAATAAATTTTAATAGTACATGCATGGTAGCGATCACCTCAATCCCAGGGGTTATTGATGTATTTTTTAATATTATAATAACGCTTTTGTAAATTTTTCCTTAAATAAAACATTTTAACTTATTGACAAATTTTGTACATTTTCTGAAATTTTGTTTTAAAAACGTATATGTAGCCCCACAAAAGCACTACTGAGTCAGTGGAGTCTAGTAACTGGTGTTCCAAGCTTATGTTTGTTCCTAATGTTTAAAGTATAAACATCTTTATGCTTATGAAAGCTATTTATGTTTTATGTACATACATTATTGTATATATATAATAATGTATGTACAATAATACATACATTATTGTACATACATTATTGCTGTGCCAAAGTTAATATATTTATTTCTTTAAATTTTTCTCTACGCGATTTTTTACAATTTAAGATATAAATTGCACGTACGGCTCTCTTTTATAAAACAAATATGGCTTCAATGTCAGTCGCATGACTAGCAGTAATACTAAGAAAAACTGTGGTATCCACAAGACTCAACTATTTCCCATTTAAGAGCACATTGATTATTGAATCCTCTCCAAAGGTTTGCTCCTTTTCAATAATTTCAAGAATTAGTATCAATTAATTGTTAATAGTGGTGCATCTTTAACTTAATATAAAAAAGATACATTTAGTAGCAGCATTATTAATCTTTAAAATATGTACTTGATAACGTTATCATATGTTGGTAACATAACTTTTTTTAAATGTGTGTAATAACTATACTTTTAAAAATACAAATAATTTACAAAAGTGACTTTCTTATGCCCACTATACCATTGTTTACATGTGTAAATCAATATAATTTTTTTACAAAATTAGCATTTTATATATGTATTATAATATACCATAGAATACTTTAATATACAATAGAATGGCACTTCCGTCGACGTAATTACGACCACACATACAATCAATTACAAAAATTAATATAGGTATGTAATTGATGTAATATTGTAATGAAGATCTTTGTAAGACAACCCCACACCAAGCAAATACATCAAATTTGTAGTTTCAAGAAAAACGTTTTTGCAACTTTCACAAAACTTCATAATGTGTTGAGATTATAACAAAAATAATTAAAAACATTTGATCAATGATTCCCCCTAAATGGGATATTTGAAGTCATTAAATTATTAATAAATATCAAATTAAAATTTCTAACATGACGTAAACATAAAAAGTAAGGAAAATAATTATCATTAATTTGTTGATCAAATTAATTGTACATAGTTCAGACCCTCAAAGATTGCATAAGAGATGGTGCAATAAAATATTAAAAGGCAGACATATTAAAATCAATAATGATAAAATAAAACTTAACTACTAACTTAGGTGAAACCTACGGACTGTTCCCAGCCATTTTCCCGCAAGATGGCGCTGAAGTCAACATTTTTAGTTTATTTGGAGTTTTGTGTAATTGGAAAATTATTAAGTCGTAGGAGTAGACTTAGCGGTTATCGAATATTACATTTTATTGGAATGGGTCATATCATTGCCTCAAAATCCACCCAATGAGACATTAATTTTGATTATAACATCTGTCATTGAATATAGGGTCGTTAACACACACAGACGTATCCATACGTTTACGAAGCTAGAACACTAGATGGCGTGTATGTAAAAAAACAAGTTTTTAATTTTTGTGTATGTGTAGATTGGGTAGGCAGAACTACAAAACGCTATGTACGATTGTTGTAAAAATAAAATTTATATTTGTTGGCGTAAACTATTTAATTGATTTACAACTTTGGGAAATAAATTATGTCAACATTGATTACAATATAACGCAGTTTTATTTTATTACATTACACTATTGAATTTTTTATCAAAACAGAAGTACCTATTTGAAGCAACATAATTATACTGATACATGCCTATTCACTCAAAACTAATGACACTGATGATTTGTAACAGTACCAATTATTACAATAATTAGACATTTCATAACCAACACGTAAGAAACTATAATTCACAAACAAGAGATAACAACAAATCTATAACACGATTTATTTTGTGATAATAACCAGGAAGTTTGAAATTCGGAGCACTCAACAAAAGCTTTTAGTAAAACAATAATATAAATCCTATACCTACGAGCAATTCTTGTATATATATAATCGTAATCTCTGAAACGGCTCCAACGATTTTCATAAAATGTCGTTTTATCCTCGTTTTCAGGCAATGAAAAACTGCTACAATATAAGAAGGTAAATTTTAATAATATAATAATGGTCGTAATAGCTCAAGTGGATAACGCACTGCCGCGAAATCGTAGTTACCTGGTTCGCGTCTTGTCTTAGGATTGACTTTATTCCCTTTTTTTTTTTCAAGTTCCCTTCTTTTGTGAGAAAATCTATTATTTCGAGCCCTTTTTGTAGTATTTTGTGGCAGCGCTGTCGTCGCGCCGCAAGCGAAACACGCCGAAGCTTAAATCACGCTATTAACATTCCGAATCATAAACAGCATATATAGAACATCTCCGATCTATCACACGGAGTCCTACGCGGGCCCCGTCCTTGCCCACGCAAACCCTAACATTTTAAATGAACTCCAAATAGTTCAGAACCTCTTCTGTCGTCGAGCTGCGAACGCACCGTGGTACGTCCGTAATGCCGACCTTCATCGGGACTTAGAGCTCCTAACAATTCAACAATTTCTTAAAAAACTCTCTGAGAACTTCTTCAAAGCCTCAGAGTCGCACCCAAACCATTTAATTCGTGAGGCAGCTTCTTATGCAGCCCCACCCCCCTCTCGCTATCGTGTCCGCAGGCCGAGAAACTCTCTCTCGGACCCGCCTAATAAACTTTCAAACGACCTGAACTGTCTCCTGGCGGCTCAGGCTAACTCTAATTAAATAAAATTATTGTAATATCTAACATTAATTTGCCTTCGTAGGCACTCCCTCAGCGGCACTTAGCCGCCTGCGCCCTCTTTTCCCAAAAGAGGGTCGCTCATGATAAGGCACAATAGAGCTTAATCAGCCGGTTGCCTGTCCCCAAAGGCGGTTTTTAGAGGGTATCACTTAGGGTCCCCGGTAGGAGAGTGAGCCCCTCATAACCATGATAGACCGGCTATCGTGGTATGCGTAATGCATTTTCCGCCTCCCTACGTATAGGGTAGCCCTTTAATTGCTTCGGGCGCAAAAAAAAAAATATCACACGGAGTGTTGGCCGCTCCCCGGGCAGAACACCTTGCCCGGCGGGAGATCTCCCCTTTTCCTTCCACGGCCACAATTTTTTTAAAAATACGAAAATTTTATTGCACTCATGATTTTTCATTTTAATAACCAGTTCAGTGTTTTTCTATTATGTCATGTAATATATATGTATGTAAAAATATTCTTCATATTTTATCAGTATGTATTTTTAATCTAAATATAACTTCCAAAACACACGATTTCCAAAACAAAAATACCGAGAAATGCTCGGTCATCCAGGTACTATACAATATAATATATACAAATCTTCCTTCAATTCTATATGAGTAGGGTTGCGTTCGGAACACAAGATCTAGAACACTAAAATGTACAAAAATTCACTTATCTTTTTATTTCAATGTTATCTTTATATTCCTGGAAGAATTGGCTGACGAATAAGAAAAATATAACTCAGATTAGAATAAGCTATTTATTTATAAACAATAAAGCACGGAACAGGAAAAAGGATTTTATGTAACTGAACTATATTTGTTTCGGAACGCATCATAAGGTGTGACGTAGTGACGAGTGAACTTGAGCTCTACAAAATATAACAAACTAATAATGTGTGTCTGTCTGAAACTGTTTGCAAAATGCGTAAAGGGTGTTTAATGTAACCCGGCAAACCATATTTAGCAAATGTTTGCAAGTTTAATTTTGCAGCTACTTTGGTAGTTTACCGACTTATAATAATTGTATTTATTGTTGACCAAAAACATATTCAAACACATTTATATATGAAACACTGACACGTATGACGTAGGTAATCAGTATTGTAACAATATTTCAGAAAAATCACGGGCCAGCCTGCTGTTAATAATACTATCGAAAACATAATTGCGTTTTTAAAATAATTAATTACTATACCTACGATAAATTACAATATAGTCTCAAATATATACTAGAGAAATATTGCAATTCGAATCAATGAAAACATACATACAAAATATGTATAATACACAAGAAATTCCGCGCGCAAATCATAGCGCGTGACAACCGAAATCAGAATATATTTTATACAAGTCAAACAAGTGAACGTACGTAAGTTTGGCAACGCTTTTGTTTCTTCAATTCAAGGTCAGGAATACGTTAGTACCGTAGACTTCTCAGTCTACGGCAGTTTGTTGTGAGGAAGGACGGCAACGTCGCTTTACCTCCGACTTTTGGTATGCCACACAACGATAATAAGTAATAAAATTGTTTACAAAAAAACATAGGTGTCTAAGGTCATTAGTTTTGTGTTATTTTATACTGTTTTTTTAACGGTTGGAAAGGAAATTAACCAATTATTGAACTTAAGATATTGATTTATCAGAATTATTTAAGATCACTTTGATGCCATCTAGCGTGCCAATGTTTAAACGTCGCCTTTCGTTTGCTTGTCAAAAGTCACGCACACTACTAAAGAAGTGTCAAATTTTTCCGGGATTTCACTATTGTTTTTCTCGGTATATAATGTAAGTTATTGTCTATAAAGGTCAGAGGCGTACACATTTCATTGTATAGAAGTGATAAAATGATTAGTTTTAAAGAAAGAGTGTCTGTGTTTAGTGTATATTTTGGTTAAAAAATGTATGGGCGGACGGTCGACGCATCCACCTTAAACAATGAATTTGGTTATACAGAATTTTTATAGATCTTGTATGTTTTCTTATAGGAACCTCCATTAAAAGAATCAAACAATTGATCAAACAGGAGAAGTATATCTGCCGTATCTTCACATTCTTGTGGCAGCAACTATTTTCTGCAAAGAAATAAAATGTTATGAGCACTTTTAAAATAATAAGAAGCAATAAAATGTTTGACACAAGAGGAAATACAAGTAAATATGCGATAAAAAGATATCTTACAAAAAATAATTTCAACATTGAATATTATTTAACAAACTATATATATACGTACTTGCACAAAATCGTAAAGCTTCAATTTTTTCTGCTGCTGTTACTTGACTTTTTTGTCTTATATTTTGTTTTTTATAATCATATAGAGATCAGATGAAATAATGACAGCATAGACCTGATTGTATTGGAATCTCTTTTTAAAGAATTTTAATTCTAACTTCTGCCTTGTAATGATATTATACATATTATGCAATTTACTATTAGAATGCTTTTGGAGCTGGCGCGGTGCTGCTATGTGCACAGTGCAAAAAAGTAGCATTCCTACTGCATGGCTTGCGGACCAGTGATAGCAAAATTTTGAAGTTATATCTGCAAAAGTTTTGAGTCAGGAGTGCTTCTTCTCAAAGTTCTAGTTATTTCAGATGCAACAAAAGCAAGGTACAACCACGACTAACCCGTTCCTAGGATTGGATATAGGAATAATTTCGGTCAACTGCCTACCCCACATGTTATTTACCTAGTGAGTTGTGAGCCAGGTTTAGATATAAAGCCTTTTTACTTGTTTCAGCTATAAAAAGAGCCTCAGCATATTAAATCTTAATGTCGTACTTATTATTATAGTAAATTCCAGCCTTAAAAATTGACTGTCTCATTGGTCTAGTAGTTGTATTGGCGCGACTACTGATCATGAGGTCCTGGGTTCGAATCCCGGGTCGGGTGAAAAAATTAATTATTGGGTTTTTCCATCAAGAAATTCTCAATAGCTGCCCGGAGTCAGAAAATTGGCGGTATATCACCCCCGTGCTTCGGAAGGCACGTGAAGCCGTTGGTCCTGCGCCTGATCTCTCTCCGGTCGTGTCGGTTTACGTCAGATCGTAATATGAGAGTGATGGAGTAGCGAGTGCACCTGTGCTTGCGCATACATTTGGGCACTATAATCCTGTCCCACGCCGATGGCTAGTCTCCGTTGAGGCTGGCCACAGTGACCGAAATTCAGTCTGGAGGACATTATCATTATTAAATTCCAGCCACTATATCTTTAACTTATCGCACACTTACTGGTATAGTAATAGAATATAGTTACAGTAATTAAGAGTTTATTAATATTATACTACCACCTGAGAATTTTCTGGACCAATACAACTTGGGACTTTCAAGAAATAAGCTACTCTTTTTTAAGCTGGAATATAGTGTTGTGGTCCTTCATGGGCGGCGGTAGTCACTACCCATCAGGTGAGCAGCACGCTCGTTTCCACGCCCCCTCTTCTTTTTAAAAAATAAATTAAATGCCTCTTATACGATTATCGTGTGAACTTGTAGTAGAAATTTGTGAAGAAAGGACATCAGGCATAAGTGATGTGGGTTCAATTCCTAATGTTTCAACATGTAAACCTTTAATAGTAGTGGTGGAGCGACGAGCCTAAGGTTACCGAAGTCCAATTCCCCGGTCGAGCCTTAAACCTATTACGCGAGATATTAAACCCAAAATGGACTGTATATGCGAAATGCTTCTACGTTTACGTCCGAAAGCAAGCTATAAATCTGTGCACCCGATTGCGGATTAAATTACGTGCAGAAAGAATCCAATAATTCTGACGCAAGATCGACATCAGCAAGTCGGGGCCAGCGTGCGAATTCAATTTATGATGGTAATCGACTAATAAATTCATGATATGGTCTTTACGCGGTAAAACTATAGGGTGCCGTTGGTCGAAACTCAACTGCGTTTCTAACTCGTTTTGGATCTTGGCCACTCGGTTCGCGACAAACGTATCCCAACGGTGGGGTGAAGAATGAACCCAGCATAAGGCGACGGTGGAGTCGAAAAAGGCAAATATCCTTTCTATGTGAACTCTATCCCTACATGCGCTGATAACTGCGGTAATAAGCTTGGTGAGTACTAATATTGCGCAAAGCTCCAAGCGCGCCAGAGAGACAACCTTACGGGGGGAGACTCTCGACTTAGAACTAATGAGGCTAATCGAATTTCTACCATTATTCTGGACGTAGAAATATACAACGCCCCAGTAAGCCTTCTCGCTGGCGTCTGCAAACCCAACGACCGTGATGACGCTATTTCTATCGACTTTTATATGACGCGTTATTTTAATTTCTCTTAGTAAAGGAAGTTCCTCTCTAAAACGCGGCCACAACCGAACAATGCTGTCAGGCGGCGAGTCATCCCAGTCGCATTCAAATAACCAAAGTTGTTTAATCAAAAGCTTAGCGTATAATACCACCGGAGCTACGAAACCCATGACATCCCATAATCTAGCAACGCATGACAGTATTGTGCGCTTTGTGCACTTCTCTACGGGCGGATTTACCTTAAGGCTAAACACGTCGGACTCTGGTGACCAACACACAACACAGACCGAGCACCTTGTGTGTATCAGAATCGTCGAATTCCTTTATCGCCGAAAGACGGTGTGATAGTGGGATTGTGTCTAAAACCGGACGCGAATTACTAGTCCACTTGACTAGATCGAATTGACCCGATTTCATGAGCCTTATAACCTCGGCGGTGGTTAGAGTGGCCTCCTCCACGCTATTGACCGAGTATACAAAATCATCCATATATAAACCGCTCTCAATTGCCCTCTTAGCTTTAGGGTAAGAGGGACCTTCATCGTGAGCGAGATGTCTCACCGTGCGTAACGCATGAAATGGGCTCGACTTTAAACCAAAACAAACGCGGTTAAATTCAAACACCATTAGAGGTTCCTTTGGGTTGAAACGATATAAAATGCTTAGGAATCTACGGTCGCATTCACGGACCCCTATGCAATGAAACATTTGGCGAATATAGGCGGATAGTGCTATACTAAACAAACGAAAATTGGCTATTATATTAAATAAACTGCCCTGTAAATTTTGCCCACTATAGAGGATATCGTTAAGCGACAGGTGAGTGCTAGTTTTAGCACTAGCGTCGAGCACTACACGTAACTTAGATGTAAGTTTGTCCTCCCTAATGACCCCGTGGTGTGGTATGAAATACGACGGTGTGTCTTCGCAGTTATCTAATTTCGAACACACAAGTGATATGTAACCTTCCCTTATATATTCGTTAATGACGCCGTCATAAGCTTTTAACTGGGGTGAAGCGAGCATCCTACGCTCCAAGCTGTAGAAACGTTTTTCCGTCATTTGACGCGAATCGCCGAGAGATAAAACATCTCCTTTAAAGGGTAGCGCTACACTATATCTACCGTCGCGATCACGAACGGTCGTGCGGACGTAAATTTCCTCGCACAATCTGTCATCTGAGCTAGCTACGGGTGGGACGTTCACCTCCTCCATCTTCCAAAATTTGCGGACTAACGACTCGAGCGGTTCGACAGCCATACCACAATAAGAGGTTGCCGAAATACTATTCATGATGGGGGCGGAGCCAACGATGACATAGCCCAAGACGGTTTCCAATGCGTAAGGCGCGGTATGCGAGGAGTTGCCCCTGACCTTATTGTTTAACAAAAGATGAGGGAAAAGCGATGCTCCAATGAGCATGTCTATGTTTCCGGGAACGGCGTAAGTGTCGTCTGCTAGAGTCAAATTTTTAAATTTAATCATTGCCGAGGTGTCAACCGTAACGGTTGACAGCCGTTCAGTGACCCTATTTACTACTAGTGCATTTATATCAAGTTAACATTACGATCCATCCGAGAATAAAATTTTAAATTTATATATCCCTGGGTAACTTTACTAGTACCTCCGATGCCTTTGACTACGGGACATGAAAGTGACCTATTTATTACTAAGCCTAAGCGCTGACAACATTGTCGCGTTATAAAGCTATTTTGGGCTCCGCTGTCCAGCAGTGCACGGACGCTTTGTTCGTTTCCACGCGAATCCCTAACCAAAATACGTGCCGTACCCAGTAACACGGTTGAAGGAGGTTGTGCTCCCATATTTGCCAATGAGCACAGAGCGACATCACGAGGTCGACCGCTAGAATCGTTGACTTTAGTAGGGGTGAATTCCTTGTCCGCTTTACTTGACGCCGATATGTTGCTATTTTCAAAATGTAATAACGTGTGATGTTTCCTGGCGCACTTGCTACATACGGAACTAGAATTGCATTTTGCAACTAAATGCTTATCGCTTAAGCAGTTCAGACATAGGTTGTTTGTCTTTACTAATTTATAACGTTCGCTTGGTGAATATTTACGAAAAGTCACACAATTGTATAAATTACCATGTTTATCTTTTCATATAATACAGGCATGCTGAAGTGGTGCCGACGTAGCGGTTACGTACGTTAACGACCCTGCTGCTTGAGGTGGTTGAGTCTGTCTACGTTCGACGCATTTTTTAATTTCTTGTTTAACGTTCGGGGAGCGCTGCATCACCTTAATTTGATCTCGCACAAACGATGCTAATGAATGAAAGGAAGGCATCTCCGAGCTACGATGCTCCATTTCAAACGCACGCACGGTGTCGGGGTCTTATTTCTTTAATGCAATATGGAGAAACACTACGTCCATAAGGTCATTAAATTTCAAATTCTTAAGTGCAGCCACCGATGCCACAAATCTATCTAAAAACTGCTCTAAGCCGTTGATGTTCGCGGATGATATAGGTTTAAGATCGAATATCTGGTTCAAATATTCGGAAGCTAACATTCTCCTATCTTCATATTTAGTTTTAAGCGTTTCGAATATTAACAAGTAATTGTTTGCTGTAGGTGTAAAACCCGAGCAAATTGACTGTGCCCTGCCACTAAGTTTACTAATTAAATAATATAATTTTTCAGCGTCCGATAACGGTGGGTTATTATGTATATTGTTTTGAAAACTACTGAAGAAGAAGGGCCATGTCTTAATATCACTATTGAATACCGGAATATCTATTGGCGGCAACCTAATTGAGTCACGTGGGCGTACCTGGATTTCCGGCTTTGCTTCGTTTTGAGATGGAGACTGTAAGAGTTTCGCCGTTCTTTTCACGCGACACAACATGTCTTCAAATGCTAGAAGCGGTTGGTAGTTCACTATATATTTCGGGTCGATTTGTAATTCCAAATGATTAATTTGGTCTAATATCCTTTCGTAATCCGTCCGCAAAGAATCCACCGTTTCAATTTCATTCAAAAAAGTTTCCCGCACTGCTTCTACATTAATGTTCTTTATGTGATCACTAATACTTTGTATACGTGAAAAAAGTATGTCCCTCTTGGCATAAAGAGTTTTAATTTTAATTTCATTTCCACTAACTGACATTTTAAATTATTGTAATTAATATTATATTAATCACAATTAATCGCACAACGCTGGAGGATGGACACGCGTGCCGTATTACGTCGTTAAATTGAACACCTCTTACAGCGAGCCGAGGTGAATTTTTATCAAAATTGTCGGGTAAGCGTACAAAACGCGTGTGATTACACTGATTCAATTAATTAAGCGACTAATAAGCTTTAAATTTAAACCAAATACAAACACTATTTAAATGAATAATTCTATTTGCGAGTAACTAACCAAAATTTAAATTTAAACTAAGCGATTACTATTAAAATGAAGAATTAATACTATTTGCAAGTAACTAACCAAAATTTAAATTTTAAACGAACATTATTTAAGTCTATTCCATAAATTAGAGTGCATTGTCTAAGTAATTAATCTAATAATTCGACCAGAAAATGGTTGAACGACTACTAAACACCAGTCCAAATCCTGCCGAAGTGACCATAAAATGGTGGAGCGACGAGCCTAAGGTTACCGAAGTCCAATTCCCCGGTCGAGCCTTAAACCTATTACGCGAGATATTAAACCCAAAATGGACTGTATATGCGAAATGCTTCTACGTTTACATAAAATGGCAACTATAGCAGGCGGTTTCCCATACAATGCACTCGCTCTTCCCTAAAATGAACTATTATTTGCCAAATCTATGAAAGGAATCCTGCTTGATTAGGAGAAAATAAATTGGAGCGGACACAATTATATCAAGCAGTAACTAGTAAGGAATATTCACTCACCGGGATGTTGCTTCTATGCGGCTTGGGCACTAAGTTGCTGCAACTTCTGGAAGACACTCTGGGTAGACTCTCTGGGGCCCCAGCCTTTCTTGTCCGGTGATACGTCGGGAGAGAGTGCGGTGCACGACTATTTCTCACACGAGGTGAGGCGGGTTTCCTGGAGTTCGACTGCGTCCAGGCTAAAGCGGATATACTAGCGGTGCGCGTGGACACTATTGTCTTAAGCGGTGTGGTTCCAACGACGAGCGCAGCGGGAAGAGAGGTGGTGTGGTTCCAACGACGAGCCCGGCGGGAAGAGAGGCGGTGTGGTTCCAACGACGAGCGCGGCGGGAAGAGAGTGCGCGTCGGCCGCGCGTACCTTTTTATTCCTTCGGTTGCGATGATCGCGTAATATTCGAGAATCACCTTCTTTCCCCTCCCACTCCACCACCCCGATGTGTCGATAGGAGGGTATGAATGATATCGTTTGGAGAGGGATAAACGATTTGGCAAGCCTACCGTCAAATTTAAATAAAATACGAATGGTTTTCCGCGCAACCAAGTAGTGAAAGTATATGAGTAACAAATAAAACTCTCTTGGGCTTGTTTTATTCACTGCTACATACCATATATTATAATTACTAGCTTTTTACCCATGGCTTCGCTCACGTGGCGTTTAATTAAGCAATGTTGATAAATGTTGTTCCATTCTAAATTTAGCAAAATTCAATCACTATTAGAGTCACCTCGCTGTGTGTATTTCTTTATGTCTGTTTGTCAAATATTTTGTTTTGAATTCTCAAAGACTATTGAACATAGATGATTGATATTTGGCATAGATATAATATGTTATAGGAACATGTGAATGAAGTTTTTCGTAATTGCATTAATATCTTATGTCTATAATCACCTGCTATATGTGTATCTGCTATAGATGTAAGATGTTCTTCCATACCCGCAATGTTTTTGAAAGACCTATCCAATGATACCATACATGATAGAATACACAGTCAAAAAAATCATCATTCATTTACCTGTATAGGAGGTACCCATAATAAAAATGTTTTTAAGATTTTAATACATAATTGCGTAGGCGTGATTAATATCTATAATTACGCCAAATTACAGATTTGTAGGACCTGGAATCTAGTGACACCGCAGATGGACGAACATAGCGAAACTATAAGGGTTCCTTGTTGTGTAACTACGGAACCCTAAAAGTTCAAAATATTATTTATCTTTAAGGTAAAAGTGAATAAGCTTTTATTGCTAAGCCAGTGTGCTTTATAATCTAGGGCTTACTGCTAAAAGAATTGCTATTAAACATGACAGTGAGAAAGCTTTTAATAAAGACTTACCAAGGTTAAGACTAGGGTAAACTGTTTTTGCAAGTCTTTTGGTTCGAGGATATAAAAAACGATCCTCAAAGAGCCGATCACAAATGCGGTAGTTATTGTAAATTTCACAATCGGTTTTATCTTTTAAATATGTTCTAGCTATCCTTTTGATTTATACTATCTTTAACATTGCTGAAACCTTTCTAGTGAAGGGTGTTCCGGTCTAGGAAAGTAGTGTAAAATATCTGAAATGATAAAATATAATCATTAATTTCGAGGCGAGAGAGGGAAACTGAAACAAAAGATGGGCAATACGAGGCATTCCGTGGAGGTCTATGCTTAGCAGTGGACTTTTGATGATTACAGCACATGCCTTGAACTTTCAATTTCTTACATATTAGCTGTTTACAAGCAATGATATTATAAGTACAAAGGTGTAGATAGGTTACCTACACGATATTCAATCTTCAAAAATGGCACACTAACATAAATAACTAAATATTGGAATAGCACACTACATTACGATTAGACGTCAAAGTAGGATGGCATGATTAAACTTTCGCAAGCGTAAAAGAGACAAATGTAATTTATGACAGCGCGTGGTCTTGTGTAGTAGGAATGATGTAGAATAATTAATCAAATATGACATTATACCCTACACCTTGATTTATGCCTAAAACGCGATTCACTCATGAGTGCAAGTAGTAAAAGGGCTAATATTTCCAATATGGACAATCGATTTCAAAGCCCATATTTTTTTGTAGATAGTACTCACTAAAAGAAAGCGTTTTGCAAAGTTTTAAGTTGCGGAAACTTAAGGTTTATGAGATATATTTTTTTAAACTTTTCATACAAATTGGCAAATAACACGAAATTACAAAATAAATTTGACAAATGATTGACGTCAAACGCAGCATTGCAACCGTAAAAAATTGAGTTGCCGTATCTAAAAACGAAAATTGCCGTATTTATGAAAAAAAATCACGAAATTGCCGTAAAGTATTTATTTCTACGAATAATTAAATAAATCACATAAAATCTGAAATTTCTTCACCATATAGGTTTCTGATTGATTGAAAACATCACTCGTTTGTCTATGTAATTAATATTTTTCTTTGCTTTTCATTTTCTTACACATATCATTTGACATTTGAAATTTCGTACAACCTCCTTGATTTTTAACCGCTTGTCTTGCTAATAGAGCTCCGTTGACAGTGGATTAATCAATTTATTTCTGGATTTTGTTTTCATATTGTTTACTTCACTGAAAACTCTTTCGCAATCTGCATTGCTATGTTGTAGATAGACATAATACATTGTAACATAATATTTTGCAGTCTGTAGTATATTGGACATTTGCCCAAAATTCATGTTTTTATTTCTAATTCTGAAATTTTGTTTACATTTGGTGGCAACCTCCACTCGTGATCAATTCGTTGCTTATCCGATTCTCTCACAATTCGTGGCAGTTGCTGGGTCAGTGGCAACGACGGAAAACAACTATGACGTCATTGTCCTTTTCGCGTGTTTTGAAATAAGAGTTTAAGCTTTTTGTAGAAAGTGCAGCCATTCCAACAAAGCCAATTGGATCCAAGTTTAATTTACTGCCAGAGTAAATACGACAAAAGTACCGTACACATCTTATAGTTCATAATGTTGTACATTAATTCAATAATATAAACAAAGTAAATATGTGTATCTCTTTCATTCACTACTTCTATCAATGTCAACCATGTGTCATGTTCATGCCATCTTTGTTAGTCTCATAAAATGAAAGATGGAACGGCAATTTCCCGTCATAGACAACCACACTCTTTATTATCACTTGAGGGATGACGTTGACGGATGACAGGTATTTATGTTTTTTGTTCATAATTTGCCATCGTAGTTTATCGCAAAGCTGAATTGCCGTAATACTTGATACGGCAATGAAAAGCCTGCAAAAGTATGCCGTATAATCTTTAAAAAAATCGTGGAATGCCGTATATTACGGCAATTGCCGTATCGATCGCAACGCTGCTCAAACGTCAATTAGTGTAGAGTCCCGAATATTTTGAAAGTATCGATACCTACTCGATACCAAGTATCGTATCAAAAGTATCAATACTACTTGGTATCGAGTACATTTCGTTAATTTTGGAGACGAAAAATTATGACAAACCAATTAGATGCATAGGAAGAGCGGATAAGTGCAATTATATATGTATATAAAGTAGAATAAAGTTTACTCTATTTAAGTTCCACCTTAGTACTTGTATTTCATTGTTTGCAACTTGTTTGTATTTCTTAATTAGTACACCTTTTGTACTTGTATTTTATTGTTTGCAACTTTCTATATTATCTAATTCTTACTACAATAAAGTGTTTACTTACTTATTTAATATCCAAAAAGTACCCAAAACCGAATCAGAGCACCCCACTATCCACGTGGTCTTGTCTGCCCAACCCCTAGAGTGTATATAAGAGCCCGGAGGCGCGGAGGAGCGCGCCTGTGGCATCGCTCTCGAGCGGTCGCATCCAGGTAGTCCGCGCTCTTGTCCTTGTACGGTAGTGCTTTCTCGCTCTCGCGCCTCCGCTGTCCTGCTCGCGCTGTACAGCGCCGACGCACCGGTAAGTCTTTCACCGCTAACAGTTCTTGCCCCCCTGTCCTCGGGCGGGGAGGTTTGACTGACCTCCGCTTGTTACTGTTATTTACTGTTATTTACTGTTATCTTTACTGTTATCTTTATTGTTATTTTTACTGTTATACTGTATTGTTAATTTTTGTTATTTTCTTGTTATTCTTTGTTTCTTGCATTATTATTATACGTGTATATTGTCTCGTAGTACGTCTCGAGTTCAAGTCTACCGAGACCTGTTCTACCGAGAACAGAGACCCGTCCCAATCATTACCGATCTTAGCTCTACTGTCCCAAAATGGCCACATATAGCCTAACTGAGACACTCGCCGCCGTCATAAACCAATATGGTTTAAACAACAATGAGACGGTCCTCGCCGCCATCGCCACCATCGCCGCCCAGGCTCCCCCCTGCCCCTCAGGCACTCCAACCGCCGCCCGTTATCGCGACATACTTAGAAACAAGAAACTCTTTTGCCCCCCTAGAGTCTTTTGCCCCCCTAGAGATGGAGTACGCATGCTCCGAATCCTCTGCGCCGGCCTCCCGGAAGAGGCCCGCCACCACTTCAGGCACCAGCTCATCGGAGTCCTGTGACTCCGACGGAACCGGGGAGTCTACATTCACCACGGTGAATTCCAAGCGAAACGGTAAGCGCGCCACGTTAAAACGCACCCGCCATATCTCAGCGGCCCCTGCCGCTCCTACAACCTCCGCAGCCCCCGCTGCCACCTCTGCCCCCGCATCCCCCGCCGCTGCCGCCGTCCCACTTATGTCACTAGACATCCCCACACCGTCCAAACCAGCCTCTCGTTGTGCTCTAGTCCTTGCCAAGAAGCAAGTCCCACCCCCTGTCTTCCTAAGAGACAAGGCAAAATTTACCCAACTCTCGAAAACCTGCTACGACGCAGGAATCAAATATGACCATGCCATCAACCTTGGGGAATCTATCAAAATCGTCCCTAACTCAATCGAGGACTTCCGGCAACTCACCAGGCTATTCACAGCCGAACGAGTATCATACCATACCTACGCTCTTCCGGAAGAGCGAAAAGTTAGGGCCGTCATCCGAGGCGTCCCCTTTGAATTCACTAACGAGGAAATCCCTGAGGACCTTAAGTCCCAAGGTTTCCCCGTAGAAGCCGTGCACAAAATGCACAGCAGAACGGGCAAGAGGTTCAACCTAGCCCTAGTCATTTTGACAAACGTGCCGGAGGCAAAAGCCATCTTCCGGCAGGTACGCACAGTGTGTGGCCTGTCGAGAGTGAAGGTTGAGCCCCCACATAGGCGCGGATTCCCGGCGTAGTGCCACCGCTGCCAACTATATGGTCATGCGGCGGCCAACTGCTCCGCCCCACCCAGGTGCGTTAAGTGCCTCAAACCCCACAACACCAAAGAGTGCCCCCGGCCCAAAGACGCCGAATCCCCACCCGCATGTGTCCTGTGCAAACAGACAGGCCACCCGGCTAACTACAGAGGCTGCCCCTGCCCACCTCAACCTCGTCCCAGTAGGCACGCTCCACCGCCGGTCAATGACCGCTCATTCCTGGCTCTCCACCAACGGCCCCGTCAGGGCCTTTCTCAGCCCATCCAGGGCTTCTCTCGGCCCTCTCAGGGTCCCCCTAGGCCCCCCTTAGGGCATAATTCGGCACCCTCCGGGCTTCTCCAAGCCTATGCAGCCTCCAGTCTTTCCCTGGGGCCCCAAAAAGGACCCACCGCGGACAACCTCCTACCCCCAAGAATCAGAGCCCACAACTGAAGACTATAAAACACTGTATTCCGCTATTAGGAACATTGACGTCAGGGAAATCACTGTAGTAGCACGCAAACTGCGCGCTGCGAAGTCCCTTCAGGAACGTCTCCTCGCTCTTACAGAGCATCATAATCTTCTGTTAGCGTTGTAAGTTAAGTTAACTTAATTAACTTAACTTCAATGACAGAGCAGTTTGCTCTACCAAAGTCTCACGGTCGTATCAAACCTAAGGGTTTATCGCTTGTATCCTTTAATATTCGCGGCTTGCGAAATAACCTCCCAGAGCTTAAGCTCTTTCTTCGGAATCGTGAATCCGATTTCCTCCTCCTACAGGAAACTAATCTCAAAACTAAGGACACTAAAGGCCTTTCTATTAAAAACTTCTCTCTTCGTAATGACAGACCCGACCGCCGAGGCGGCGGAATGGCCATCTATTACAAGAATACACTTCACTGCTCGCCCATTTCTACTCCGCAGCTTACCAACATGGAAGCCATGGTATGCAGACTAGCTATGACTGGACATCAGTCCATCCTCATAGCCTCCTGTTACATCCGTTCAGGAACCCATCCCCTCAAAAAGGATTTTGAGGCCATTTTATCTTTAGGCAATTCAGTCATTATGTTTGGAGATTTTAACTCCAAGCATACTGAATGGACATGCCATACTACGTCCCCTAGTGGCAAGATACTGTTCGATATCACGCAGTCTCTTGATATTACCGTCCATAGTCCCCTCGGTGTTACTCACTTTCCCGATAACCCCGATCACGCTCCCGATGTACTAGATTTTGCGTTACTCCAAGGAGTTTCTCTCGACCTCAGAGCAATCGAGACACTAGACGATCTAGGATCAGATCACCGACCGGTCTCCCTCATTCTTGGCCATCAGCCACCTCCCCCAACACACACGAAAACCTTCACTAACTGGAAGGGATTCAAGGAGTCCCTAGCTAAAGCTCTGGACGCACAGGACTCTACCATCTCCCTACCGTTGGACTTAGACAGTCCCGAAAAAATCGACACCGCGGTCGATTCACTCTCTACCCTTATTAAATCCTCCCTTAAGGAGAACGAAAGGGTCGTCCCGGTTGCTAACAATAGTGGGCTTTCCCTACATATTAGCAAACTATTAAAAGCCAAAAAAGCTGCCTTCCGGAGAGCAGGAAAATATCCCACCCCCCGAATATAGGCACGGCCAATCGTCTTCAACGAGAACTCCGTTTCCGCCTCTCTGAATTTCGAGACCTCGAAAAGAGTAAACTCATGGAGAAAATCTCTCCATCTCATACAGCGTACTATCAGATGGCTAGAGCCCTCCGCATAGACGCTATCACCCACACTCCCCCTCTCTCCCGTCCCGACGGTACGGTTGCCTTCGAGGACAAGGAAAAGGCTGAGTGATTTGCAGATAGCATTGCCGCACAATGCTCTCCTAGCTCTCAACCCGTCGACCCCTCACACGTCCAGGCAGTGGAGGATGAGGTCCGCCGCCGGAACTCACCCCCTACAGTCTCCGAACCTATCTCAGTGTCCAATGATGAGATTTCATCCCTCATCAAAGGACTTAAGCCTAAAATGGCCCCGGGCGCGGATGGCATCTCCAACCAAGCCCTAAAACACTTTCCTGAGCAGGTGTTAACCTTTTTATCTATTATCTTCAACGCCTGCTTCAACCTTAGTTACTTTCCCACTACGTGGAAAGAGGCAACTGTGATTGGTATTCCCAAGCCAGGCAAGCCTCTCAATCTCCCCTCCAGTCATCGCCCCATTAGCCTCCACAAGGCAATGGGCAAGCTCTTCGAAAGAGTCATCCAAACTCGTATGAGGCGCTTCCTGTTTCCCACAGACGGTGACCCTCTTATCATTCCCCATCAATTCGGTTTCCGAGCGCAACACTCATGTCCCCAACAAGTTCACCGTATTTTGGAATATATCTTCAGCGGTTTTTATCCTCGTCGTCATAAGACCATCGCGGTCTTTTTCGACATAGCTAAAGCCTTCGATAGAGTCTGGCATACAAGCCTTATCTACAAACTGTACAAAATAGGTCTCCCCGATCGTCTAGTACGTCTCGTGGCCTCTTACTTAAAGCATCGTACCTTTCGTTTTAGACACGAAGGCACGCTATCTTCACAGCGCACTATCAAAGCTGGTGTCCCTCAGGGCTTAGTACTTGCTTCTCTGCTGTACATCCTGTTCACCACCGACATTCCCATCCCGTCGAAAGGTGTTCAGCTCTCCCTCTTCGCAGACGACACTGCTATCTACTGCAAAGGTATCTCACTACCTTTCATACGAAACAAGATTCAAAAGTCAGTTGACGACCTAGGAGCTTGGTTCAAAAAATGGCGCATCGCAGAAGAGCTCCGCCGTTCACTTCGATTATAAACGACGCCGTCTCAAAAACACTCCACCAATACGTATGCTAGGAACCCCTGTCCCCTGGCACAGGGCTCACTTTCAGGCCCCACGTCAAAAGAGTAACCCGTCACGCATGTTTTTACCTGAGTAGGCTCAACAGTATGTTGGGCCGACACAGTAAAATGTCCCTTAGAAACAAGCGTACCCTTTATAAGGTCTGTATACGACCAGTCATGTCCTACGCGGGCCCCGTTTTTGCCCACGCCGACCCTAAAATTATTAATGAACTCCAAATAGTTCAAAACCTTTTCTGTCGTCGAGCTGCGAACGCACCTTGGTACGTCAGCAATGCCGACCTTCATCGGGACCTAGAGCTCCCCACAATTCAACAATTTCTCAAAAAACTCTCTGAGAACTTCTTCAAAGCCTCAGAGTCGCACTCCAACCATTTAATTCGTGAGGCAGCTACTTATGCAGCCCCACCCCCCTCTCGCTATCGAGTCCGCAGGCCGAGAAACTCTCACTCGGACCCGCCTAATAAACTATCAAACGACCTGAACTGCCTCCTGGCGGCTCAGGCCAACTCTAATTAAATTAAAATTATTATTCATAATTAATTGGCCTTCGTAGGCACTTCCTCAGCGGCTCGTAGCCGCCTGCGCCCTCTTTTCCCAAAAGAGGGTCGCTCACGATAAGGCACAATAAAGCTTAATCAGCCAGCTGCCTGTCCCTTTATTTTTTTTTTAACATGGGGAAATGCCTACGCATACCCGCCTCGCGGGGGCAAGGACGGGTTATGTCGGACTCGCACCGACTAAAACCCCATGGTGTTCAACCTTCGTCGCATATTGGCAGGGCTACGGGAACGCTTTCGCACACTTCCGCGGCCCTACCAGCCCCATGGCAGCACCTCCTCGGGAGAGGAATATTCCTCCCCATTCTCCTTCCCAAGTAAGGCGCACCAGAACACATGGCACGCCTTCCTCCACGGCCTCCAATTGTCGATTGTCCGATGCGCGAAGGCCATGGGGCCAGGAAAAACGAGCACTTAGAAGTACTAGACTTCCCGACCCCAGCGGCGGATCTGGTCTATGGCTCCGCCGCCAACCAAGATTCGGCTGCGGAGGATAGGGAGAGCGGCGCCTCGCAATACCGACAATCCTCTCCCCCCGCAGCCCCATCACCACCGCATCAACGGTGCGGCCCCGTTTGAGTCGCGGAGGATAGGGCGAGTGGCGCATCGCCGCTCCGCGACTCCACCTCGGCTGCAGCGGTAGAGGTTGCGGAGTCCCCACTCGCTGCAGTCCACCAGCACACATCCGAAGTGGTCTCCCCAAGCCCACTCGGAGTGGCCACCTCAGGCCGGCCCTTCACCTGGGGCCAGCCACGTGGATTCCTCTTTGCGTGGGAGACCAAGCCACGGCTACTAAGCCCCCCCCCCGTCACGACAAGGCGGGAACCCGTTCGGGGGGTAGCTGCCTGTAAGGAAGACACGGAGGACACAGACCGGCTATCGTGGTATGCGTAATGCATTTTCCGCCTCCCTCCGTATAGGGTAGCCCATTAATTGCTTCGGGCACAAAAAAAAGGGAGGGAGAGCAGTACCCGCCCGCCGTTGGGAAGCGCAGGCACCGAGATCGCCGTAGCGGCTGAGGCTGGAAAAGAAGACGAAGCTGCGAAGCGGCGAGCTCAGTTGCCTGTGCTTTCCTACGCTAGGGCGGAGGGACTGCTCATCCCACAGCACCGGAGCTGCCACGGAGCGCCGGAACACGACTTTCCTTTCTAACCCCCCCCCCCATCTAACTTCCCCGCTACTAACCCACCACACCACTTCCCTGCTACTATTTTTTTTTTTGTATAGAAGAAGGGGCAAACGAGCATGCGGCTCACCTGATGTTAAGTGACTACCGCCGCCCATGATCAACCGCAACACCAGGAGAATTGCGGGTGCGTTGCCGGCCCTTTAGAAAGGAGTAAGCTCTTTTCTTGAAGGTCCCCAGGTCGTATCGGTCCGGAAAAATCGCCGGTGGTAAACTATTCCACAGAGAGGTTGTACGTGGAAAAAAACTCCTTGTGAAACGTACAGTGGTGGACCGCCAAGCATCCAGATGGTGTGGATGGTATCGGGACGTTTGACGTGTAGTGCGTTCACGAAATTTGGCGGCTGGGATTAATCCGAACAATTCCTCAGAGCACTCCCCGTGATAGATGCGATAAAATACGCAAAGAGATGCAACATCTCTTCGCAGCGCCAGTGAATCGAGCCGATCGGAAAGCACTCGGTCGTCGACGATTCGAGCCTCTCTGCGCTGGATGCGGTCAAGTGGAAGAAGCTGGTACTGGGGAGCCCCAGCCCAGAGATGGGAACAGTATTCCATGTGCGGCCGAACCTGCGCCTTGTAAAGTTGCAGGCGGTGTGCCGGCATGAAATACTGTCCCGCTCTGCTGAACACGCCAAGCTTTTTAGAGGCCAATTTGGCCTTCCCTTCCAAGTGACCACGAAACTGCACGTCACTCGATATGTCGACGCCGAGGATTCCGATACTGGCTGAGGCAACAAGGGGGAGTGCCTTGAAACTGAGGGGATACGACAAAGGGGTTCTTTTTAGCGGTTAACGCGCAAACTTGTGTCTTCTGGGGGTTCAATTGGACTAGATTTAGTCGCCCCCAATCCGAGACTCTGTCCAGCAGAGACTCGACTTCAGACACAAGTTTGTCCCGGCACTCGGAGACGTTTTCCCGAGAAATATTGGCTCGGCCGGTGTAAAGAGCATCACCAGTGCTGTCGAGAGGAGTCTGTGCAGAAGAAAAGAGCTGGAACTTTGCAATCGGAGCTTGCACCGTCTACAACGACCTTGATGCTCTGATCTGCAAGAAAGCTCGTGATCCAATCGCACAATTTCTCGGGAAGCCCATAGGAAGGGAGCTTCGAAAGAAGCGCTTTGTGCCAAACCCGATCGAAGGCCTTCGCAATGTCCAAACTAACGGCCAATGCCTCCCCCTTGAACTCTACTGCCTCCGCCCATCTGTGAGTTAGGTAGACCAGAAGATCACCAGCTGACCGACCACGGCGAAAACCGTATTGGCGGTCACTAATCAGCTGGTGATCTTCAAGGTACCTCATGAGCTGGCAGTTTACAATGGACTCCACTAACCGCACACCCCCTCTCCTCCCATAAGCCCCTCGCTTTTCTTCATTTAATCTAGTTAATTTTCCCCTCCTCCCCCATATCCCCCCTCCATTATTTGGACTTGGTTTGACAGGCCTGTTGGTCTAGTGGTTAGTGACCCTGACTGCTAAGCCGGAGGTCGTGGGTTCGATTCCCACCCAGGACAAATGTTTGTGTGATGAGCACGATCATTTGTTCTGTGTCTGGGTGTAATTTCTCTATAATATTTATGTATTTAGAAATATATAAGTATGTTTATCAGTTGTCTAGTACCCATAACACAAGCTCTGCTTAGCTTGTGACTAAATGGCGTTGTGTGATAGTTGTGGAATATTATTATATTATTATTATTATTTCACCAGACATAGGGAAACGAGAATAATAATAAATAATATAATAGATTTTAACCATGAATATCATCAAAACAATGGGGTTCCGCAGGGTGGGGATGGCACAGGGGGTATCCATTCCCCTCCTACCCCTAAAACCTCATATATCGATGGTCCATATTGGAAAGTTAGTCTCCAAAATTAACGAAATGTACTCGATACCAAGTAGTATTGATACTTTTGATGCGATACTTGATATCGAGTAGGTATCGATACATTCAAAATTTTCGGAACCCTACATTAATTGAAACGTGAAGTGATTGACGTTTGACATCAATTATTTGTCTAATTAAATAACTTTTAGTGTTAGTTTTTCTATATTATAGTTTCTTTTTTTTTACATATTGTGTGTAATTAGTATTAATTGTAAATATTATAATTTCATTTCATTAATTAGAAAAAATGTTGGCCATTATTTGACAAATTTATTTTGTAATTGCGTGTTATTTGCCAATTTGTACGAAAAGTTAAAAAAAATATATCTCATGAACCGTAAGTTTCCGCAACCTAAAACTTTGCAAAACACTTTATTTTAGGGAGTACTATCTACAAAAAAAAATATGGGTAATTAAATCGATGTTCCATATTGGAAATATTAACCAGTAAAAGTAATAAAGTAGTAAAAATGCATTAAAAGTAGAAAAATAGAAAAAAATAGTTTTATTAAAAATTTATATATACGAACGTATATACCACTTCGTTACGCTACAATAGAAATAAATTGAACTTATTAATTAATGATGACATACTTAATTTACCCTTCAATAAAACAAGAGACATATCAGTTTTTTATATTCTTTGATCAGAAACAATATTACTTCTCTTTCAAACCCACTCATTGGGGTATTTTTATTCCTCTCTATTTTTTCTGACAATATATTTTAAAATACGTAATTTTTGAATTTGTAAACAATACGAAAATAAATTAAGGAAATAGTAAACGAATGAAATATGATTCTTTTTGACTTTTGGAAAACTATCTTGTGTAGTTTGTGCAGAATCTCATCACATATGACGGCATTTTCGGTGCAAAAACAAAACACGAATTACTATCAACGCCTTTGTCAAAGACGCGACGACTGAGCTCTTACAGTGCTGCTCAGCACTGAGCAGCACTGTAAAAACTAGGCTAATTTGCTAATTAGCCTAGTTTTTACGTACCACTTGCGGTACGCGTATAACCTATCTACCTCTTTTTCTTATAATATCATTGTTTACAAGTGAATAAATACTGGAAATTGTGCAAATATTACAAAAGTATTCACCAAAGGGGGATGCCCATTTTCGGCCATGGAACGCCCAACAATATGCATTTGTTAAAAAAATATATCTTTATTTATGGTTATTAATCGCAGTATTAGATGGTTATTAAAGTATGGTTATTAAAAGATGGGAATATTTTTGCACAAAAAAGGTACTGAAATGATAAAAATAAAATTAGGTAAATGCGTAATTCATTAGTTTGTTGATAAAATAAAAAAATGTTGCCAGTCCCAAATCCCATTAAAATCGATTCCCTTTTTTAATCGATTATTTATGGTGTCATTATTACAATGCTAATATAACTTTTCGTTAATTATTATGATGTTATGATATAGGTGTAAAGCAACCGCTGACAACGGATATTTATCCAAAGCAACCGATACGCAACCGTAATCAACCAGTTGTTTATCCGTCTACAGACGAAAAAGGATGGTTATGTTTTTACTGTGTGTGCGGGTGGCTAAGCTGAATCGCTTTTTGCAATGGTGCTTAAAAACTACTTGACCGATTTAAAAAATTCTTTCATCATTACAATTCTATTATGACTGTGAAACGTACGATGCATTTTATGATAGAGGACGCTACTTTCAACGAATATATTTATTTAGCTAAACTCGTAAAATACTTTCACTGCTATAATGTTATGTATAATTATAGATATCTAATGTAGGATGCATTTTATTATAGAGGGCGCTACTTTCTGTGAATATGTGTTTATTAGCTAATCTCGAAAAATACTTGATCGATTTTGAAAATTCTTTGACCATTACATTGCTAATGAGGGAGTTAGTTGTGTGATAAAATTATATTATTAAAATAATTATTTTAATATTAATACTTTCTAAATAAATAAAAGTAAATACCTACCTAAGGTGATCAAATCCTATTATTATTTTTACAATTTAACAATCGTATTTACACACTTTACCTACTTAGGTTGATTGTTTTAGATGTAGGTAATAAATCTAAAATAAGAGAGTTCCACAACGAAAAAAATAATTAATAAAATATAAATAAAAGTTGGAAAAAGTGGCACAATGTGAATCGGCCTCGCAAGCCAATGAAGAGTTCCGTAATAACAAGCATAGATTCCACATCGAATTAAAATACAACTATCATTATCGCCAGCAAAAAGTTACTTTGTTTTTCCTAGTGTTTGTATAAAGGACAAAATTGTGATTGCGGTTCTTGAAAATAAGCTACTTGTAGCTCAAAAAAAGGACTAATCTACATTATAGGGTTTTCTGTGGTTTATTCATTACGAAAGAGAAAAACTTATTGAATAAAAAAATATTTTTATCAATTTCAAGACAAAAACAACCGTTGTTATCGGCTTGGTTGAAAACGTTAACAACCGCCTTCACATCTTTAGTTATGATAATTAAATAAGCGATTTAATAGCTGATTTACAATGAATTCTATGCAGTATAACACAACGCTACTGCACAATATAACTGTTATTCTTATCTGTTCTTAACAATACATTTAAAATGAAATCATGTTATGATAATTAAACAAGTGAATATCTAGATGATGTACCATGAATTTTTTAGAGCATAACAAAACGCTACTGCACAATTAACTGGTCTTAAAAATACACTTAAAATAGAATTTAAATAAATAAAAGAAAATACATTTTAAAAAGCGAGCAGAAGTTAAAACACCTCCAAGATTATTCTCTTTTTATGAAATTATTAATCGAATAATAATCGAATCGCTATGGATATTATGATGTTATGATAATTAAACAAGCTAATTACTAGCTGATTTACTATTGTTACGAGCTTGAGGTTCGTGACAATAAAAATTGCCGATAAAATTACCTAAATTAACACTTTAATTTACTTTACACAAATTAAAACTTAAAACACTAATAATTAAACACACTAATTCACTTTATTCCGCTCCGAAGCTTCGCTTGTCTCGCCAAATCAACACTGCCCCGATCGCATCTTGCAGCGCCTATATATACAAATTAGCAATGAAGCATCCGGAATATTCAAGTAAATGCGCGCAAAGCGACGAGTGTTCGAGTGTAGATTTTCTAGAAACTTAGTTCTTCAGATGGCGCTGTCGGTTGAAAGATTTGTGATGTCATTTTCTGCAAAGCTCCCCTCGCTCTCGTTCCTGACACTAGATGGCGCTAGTGTATGACGTTGACTTATTCACGCAACACTGCCCCCTCCTAAGACATGCTCGTCCCGAGCATTATCGGTCCCATAATAACGCGCCAAGCGATCCTCATGGACGATCTTAGGAGTCCCTCTTGCGCCTTTCTGTATCCGGTAGGTCACATCGTTGATCCTGGTTACAATCCGGTACGGGCCGTCCCATTTAGCTTGAAGCTTAGGAGATTTCCCTTTGCTGCGGACTGGATTGTGCAACCACACTAATGAACCTTCGTTGAACCCTTTATTGTTCATTTTGCGGTCGTACCGGGTTTTCATTTTCTCAGACATTTGCTGGCCCGATTGTCTGACGTGCTCATAAATGTCATTCATTTTGTTCCGCAAGTCGTTTGCATAATCGGTTATACTGCGTGGGGCATCAGGTGGTATCCCGGTGATCAGGTCTGCCGGCAGCCGTAATTCTCTTCCAAAGTTTGCGAAAGCTGGTGTCACTGCTGTACTTTCGTGAACAGAACTTCGATATGACAACAAAAACGGTTGTATGTGTTTGTCCCAATCTCGTTGCCGATTGTCTACAACTTTTGCTAGGTACCTCTCCAATGTCTGATTAAATCGTTCCACCATTCCATCAGATTGCGGGTGATAAGAAGTCGTTCGTGTTTTATGAGTACCCATAACTCGGCAAGTTTCCTGGAATATTTGAGACTCAAAATTCCTTCCTTGATCGCTGTGAATCTCTAAAGGTACTCCAAAACGACAGAAAACTTGATCAACTAGTTTATCTGCAACTGTTTTGTGGAATGGCGAAAACTTCTGGCCACTTTGTGAAGTAATCCATCACAACCATGAAATACTTGTTACCGCTTTCACTCACCGGAAACGGCCCCGCCACGTCAATGGCTATTCTCTCCCATGGTGCACCAACATTGTACAACTTCAATGCACCTCTACTACGAGTCTGAGGTCCCTTTACGGCCGCACAACCTGTACATTTGCGACACCAGTCCTCGACATCGTTTCGACAGTGGACCCAATAAAACCGTTCTCGGATCTTCAGTAGAGTTCGTTTAACTCCCAGATGGCCTCCGGAACAATCATTATGGTACAGCTGTAGAACATCCGGTACTTTAGCTTTAGGGACAACCATTTGCAAATGACAGCTGTCTCCCCTAACATTTACCCATTTACGGCACAGAACTCCATCCTGAAGCAGCAAGCTGTCCCACTGGGCCCAATAGCTTTTAGTGGTCGAACTCATTGCTGAGACGTCGCTCCACTTAGGCTTGAGAGCACTGGCCTTTATCCATTCCAGAATCGGCTTGATATCCGGATATTCCTGCTGTGCATGTTGTAAGCTGTCCTTCCATTCGTTGCTGAGGTGGTCCGTCCTGAGCATCCTCACGGATACCTCTTCCTTACTCTCTTGCCTAGTACAATGGTTGCAATCTTCAGGAAAAGGTCTTTGTGACAATGCATCTGCGTTGCCGTGAGATTTTCCGCTGCGATGTTCGATCTCAAAGTCGTGTTCCTGCAGTAGTTCAATCCACCTCGCAACTTGTCCTTCTGGATTTTTAAACTGCAATAGCCATTTTAGTGCAGCATGGTCAGTTCGTAAGTGAAATTTTCGTCCCACAAGATATTTGATAAAATGCTGCAACGACTTTACCACAGCGAGCAATTCGCGTCTTGTGACACAATAGTTCCTTTACGGTTTTGACAACGACTTGCTGAAGTACGCTATCACGACCTCTTGGTCACCATTCCGTTGAGACAACACACCGCCAAGTCCTATATCACTTGCGTCTGTGTCAACTATAAATTCTTTGCTTGCATCAGGGTATCCCAGAATAGGTGTTTTGCACAGACGGTCCTTGAGCTCCTGGAATGCGATATTGCAACTTTCATCCCAGCAGAAATATCGCTTCTCCTCGGTTAGCTTGTGCAGAGGTTTGGCTATATTTGCAAAGTTCTTCACAAATCACCGGTAATAGGAGCACAAACCCAAAAATGCTCTCACCTGCGTCTTCCTTTTGGGACCGGCCAATCCTTGACAGCGGCGATTTTCTCTGGATCTATGCGGATACCTTCTTCCGATACTACAAACTCCAAAAAGTTAACTTGCCGTTGGAATAGTGAACATTTCTTCGGACTCAACTTGAGGTTGGCACTCTGAATCTTCATGAGCACGCGTTCCAGGTTTTGAAGGTGTTCCTCAAACGTACGGCCTACGATGATGATGTCATCCAAGTAGACCAGACAGGCATCGCCAATTAGCCCGGTAAGTACAAGTTCCATCAGCCTTTCAAACGTTGCTGGAGCATTGCACAACCCAAACGGCATTACTTTAAATGCCAACGAAAACCTGCAGCAGTGGGCTCTAGAGGTGGAGAAGCTGGTGCGAAAAGCATACCGGTCTGTACCTGCGCTCATTGAAGGGAACCTGGTGCAGACATTCATCGACGGCATCCGCGACCTGGAAGTCAGAGCTTCAGTGAGGCTCGGGCACCACGAGACGCTTAAGGACGCCTTGGCCCATGCACTGGAGGTGGAAGCCGTGCGGCAGGATCATCGTTCCCATCGCGTCAGGGAGATTGCAGCAGCTACAGTTCGCGACCGCAACAAAGGATACAGCCCTAGGTGCTATGGCTGAGGGGAAAAGATCCGTCTTCGATCCAGCTGCCCTAAGCGAACCGCAGAAAGGGAAGGTGAACGATATCAGGAGGGTAGTGCGGCCAACAGCACCGCCCAGCAGCAGCAGGGAAACGAGTAAAAGCCAGAACTGCGGGGCGGGTGCTGGCTGATGTTAAAAGAGCCCCAAGGATCTCGATTTCACAAACCCACGATGGGAACAGTCTAATCATCAAGGGCGAGGTCAACGGAATGCCGTGTAAACTAACCATAGACACTGGAGCCTCTCGTACGGTTGTTAGTTCCCAACTAATAAGTCAGTTCCTTGGGGACTCCGCATACAACCGAGAACGCATTAATTTGGTAACAGCCACCGGTCAGCGTATACCCGTCCGTGGAGAGAAAGAGATGGTGTTGAAGCTAGGCAACATGATCTACCTGCATAATGTCATCGTGGCTGATATAATGGATGACTGCATCCTAGGCCTAGACTTTATGAGGAATAATTGTTGTGAGATCGACGTTAAGCAAGGTGTTTTGAAATGTGGACAGGAGGAACTTTTTATGGAAGGTGCGTTACCAGGGAACGTGTACAGCATTAAGAAGATTGTTCCTCAATCATGGTTTCCACTTCCTTTTCACGTGCTACCGGCAATCTTCTTGGCCGCTGACGGATAGGCAATTCCTCTCCTGTGTTTATTTTGTGTTGAATTAAGCCAGTCTTTCCTATGTCAGCATCGTTTGACGAGAATACATTGGCGTACTTGAGTAACAACTTCTTCGCCTTGACCAATTCGTTCGGGGAGAGAACACTGCGACAGTCTTCCAAAAGTGTGGTCACTCTAGTTTCTGAATCCTCGCTGGGGGGACCCCCATCTCGATATATATTGGCACCGATGTAACCAATCCACTTCCTCGCAAGTACCAACCAGTGTACCTTTTTCTATAATATGTTCCCGGTCACAAAGGTTCAGCACACGTACTCTTGAGATGTCAGTGGTTCTGACCAAGGTTCGAGCTACTTTCCATGGAAGGTCATTGTTAACCCTTTCCACAAGTACACAACGGTGACCTTGCCCAGCGTTTCGGGGAAGACTAACCGGAACAATCGTTTCCGATCTCGGCGGAAGAACAATCTTCTTAATGCTGTACACGTTCCCTGGTAACGCACCTTCCATAAAAAGTTCCTCTTGTCCACATTTCAAAACACCTTGCTTAACGTCGATCTCACAACAATTATTCCTCATAAAGTCTAGGCCTAGGATGCAGTCATCCATTATATCAGCCACGATGACATTATGCAGGTAGATCATGTTGCCTAGCTTCAACACCATCTCCTTCTCTCCACGGACGGGTACACGCTGACCGGTGGCTGTTACCAAATTAATGCGTTCTCGGTTGTATGCGGAGTCCCCAAGGAACTGACTTATTAGTTGGGAAATAACAACCGTACGAGAGGCTCCAGTGTCTATGGTCAGTTTACACGGCATTCCGTTGACCTCGCCCTTGATGATTAGACTGTTCCCATCGTGGGTTTGTGAGATCGAGATCCTTGGGGCTCTTTTAACATCAGCCAGCACCCGCCCCGCAGTTCTGGCTTTTACTCGTTTCTCTGCTGCTGCTGGGCGGTGCTGTTGGCCGCACTACCCTCCTGATATCGTTCACCTTCCCTTTCTGCGGTTCGCTTAGGGCAGCTGGATCGAAGATGGCCCTTTTCCCCACATCCATAGCACCTAGGGCTGTATCCATTGTTGCGGTCGCGAACTGTAGCTGCTGCAACCTCCCTGACGCGATGGGAACGATGATCCTGCCGCACGGCTTCCACCTCCAGTGCATGGGCCAAGGCGTCCTTAAGCGTCTCGTGGTGCCCGAGCCTCACAGCAGCTCTGACTTCCAGGTCGCGGATGCCGTCGATGAATGTCTGCACCAGGTTCCCTTCAATGAGCGCAGGTACAGACCGGTATGCTTTTCGCACCAGCTTCTCCACCTATAGAGCCCACTGCTGCAGGTTTTCGTTGATGCGCTGCACGCGATCTTTAAGCTGCGCACGAAAGACGTGTTCCAGGTTAGCGTCGCCATATCTCGCCTCCAATGCCTCAAGGAGTTGCTCATAAGTCACTTCCTCACCGAGAGCTTCCAGAACTGTTAAGACCTGGTCGCGCAGGCCTAGTGTGAGAGCAGTCATGGCCTGACTTTTATTCCAGCCGTTCGCCTTCATAACAGCCTCGAACTGAATTTTGTAGGCTGACCGGGAAGAGATACCGTCGAACGGTGGCACCTTGAACCCACGTAGCGAAGGTGTTGTAGCTACTACGGGAGCTGTAGCTCCATCTCCAAGTTTGAGTTCGTCCAGTGATTTCTTCATGTCAGCCATTACGTTGTCAACCCGATTGTTTACTTGGTTGATTCGGGTTTCAGCTTTCTCGATTCGGTTTTCAGCTTTCTTGATTTGGGTTTCAGCTTCAGAGAGGCGGTTGTCATGCTGAGCAACCCTATCCTTCACCTCCTTTATCTCCTTCCCGAAGGTAGCGTGAAGGTCCTTCATGAGGAGCATCTGCTCTTCCAACCGACGGGCCTGTTCCTCTTGTCCGCCCCGCAGCTGCTCCTCCAAACGACGAACCTGGTCTTCCTGTCGGCGGGCCTGTTCATCCTGTCGACCCCGCAGCTGCTCTTCCAACCGACGGACCTGTTCCTCTTGTCCGCTTCGCAGCTGCTCCTCCAAACGACGAACCTGGTCTTCCTGTCGGCGAGCCTGCTCCTCCTGTCGGCGTGCCTGCTCCTGCAGCATCACCATCAGAGCACCTAAGTCAGGTGCTGAAGGTGTAGGAGCTACCGACGGGCCTGCAGCCGGTGGCTGGCCCTCCGACGTCTGCGACGTTGCACCACCAAATCTTCGTTGGTCCGTCTCCTGCTGGCGTTGACTTCGGGTACGGACACCCTCCGTTTCCTCCTTAGGTAAAATCGGCATGATTTTATCACACTTCTGACACCAATTGTTACGAGCTTGAGGTTCGTGACAATAAAAATTGCCGATAAAATTACCTAAATTAACACTTTAATTTACTTTACACAAATTAAGACTTAAAACACTAATAATTAAACACAATAATTCACTTTATTCCGCTCCGAAGCTTCGCTTGTCTTGCCAAATCAACACTGCCCCGATCGCATCTTGCAGCGCCTATATATACAAATTAGCAATGAAGCATCCGGAATATTCAAGTAAATGCGCGCAAAGCGACGAGTGTTCGAGTGTAGATTTTCTAGCAACTTAGTTCTTCAGATGGCGCTGTCGGTTGAAAGATTTGTGATGTCATTTTCTGCAAAGCTCCCCTCACTCTCGTTCCTGACACTAGATGGCGCTAGTGTATGACGTTGACTTATTCACGCAACACTATGAATTCTTTAGAGTATAACAAAATGCTACTGCACAATTTAACTGTTATTGTTATCTGTTTTAACAATTCATCTGCAAAGCTCCCCTCGCTCTCGTTCCTGACACTAGATGGTGCTAGTGTATGACGTTGACTTATTCACGCAACACTATGAATTCTTTAGAGTATAACAAAATGCTACTGCACAATTTAACTGTTATTGTTATCTGTTTTAACAATTCATTTAAAATGGAATCATGTTATGATAATTAAACAAGTGAATTTTAGCTGATTTACCATGATTTGTTTAGAGCATAACAATACCTACTCCACATTTTAACTGTTCTTAAAAATACATTTAAAAAATAATTTAAATAAATAAAAGAAAATATATTTTAAAAAGCGTGTAGAACTTAAAGCGCCTCAAATATTTTTTTTATTAAATTACTAATCGAACAAAAATCGATATCGTTTCGTTGTATTTATGTTAGTTATGTGGCAACATCGAATCTGACAGCTATAGGAAATATTTCATGCGAAATGAAATCACAATTCAACAAGCAACAAGTAAAAAGGTACTAGTAGCTTGTTACATATTTATTTATCTATGGGTACTAGAGAATTCACAACTAAATAGTTGCCATTGTTTTATTTGTTTGTTATTTTTCAAATAAATTCTCAAGGACTCATATGGAGTGAAATTGTCGATCACATTATAGTGTGACAATAGTTAAAAGTAAGTGTTCAACAGTTTTCAATTTATTAATTCTAGTGCTGATATTTGATAGTGATGAATGAATGAAATGATAAAGTTGTTTTATTTTTTAACATATGCACAAGCTATATCTGACAAACATAATAGCTTATTTGTAACACGGCGATAAGATTAGTTAGCTAACACCAGATATGGACAATTTTTATCAAATACCAAGAAATAAGACAGTCGATTTTTAATTGTTTTTGGACTACTGGTAATTGGTGTCCTTAATTATTAAATAATATAGGGCATTAAGTTTAAAGTAACATTCACCTATATTTGAGCTTAAAGTAAACAAATCTATTTTATTTTGTACACTTTGTCTTATTTTTTTATTTAATGTTATTTCAGTTGCCATCGTCATCGCGTGAGTGTCATGATTGCTGGCGAAGGACTGATAAAGCAGCAACATGTTAAACTTTAGAACGGGAACCATGTGAATCATCTAGTCCGTAATGTATTGAACCGAGGACAACAAAGCTTAGATCATACATCATACAATATACTGCTGCCTAATTTTGTAAGAGCACCACGCACACAAAATGAATGTTTTTTCCTGGTTGTAACAATTCCAATCAACTCACTGTTCCATCAGCATTGCGGGTATGTCTTTTTATGAATACAATTACTATGTACCTCCAGAATGTAGAATCAGTAACTACCATTTAAATGTAACTCTTGGTATTTACTTTTAGAATCAATATATAACCATATTAAAACATTTAGTGTAGCACAAATTATAGATTTTTCTACATTACTGTAAGATAATATTTACCATCATATAGACTTTGAAAATATTCACAAAATGCCCGAATATACTGTACATTATTATCTAGGCTTATCAAAGGCACAATACCAATAAATTCTGTCGGAAGTTCCTAAAATGTCAAGTAAACATAGTGGATGTTTTGCACTTGCTGTATATTTGATGAAAGTAAGAACAGGAGATAGTGATGAATGCATATAGGCATTATTGCAAGTGCCAATAAACAAATTAGAGCGGCTCATGAATATGGCCCACGAAATATTAAATCAGGATGTTGTTCCTATGAATTTTATCCATTGTTATCAATCTCTGTGCCAAATTCCATTCAGTAATTATGATAAATATTTTAAATTTTAAAGGCAAATAGTTTCTTAGCTTTCCTAAATGTTTTTGTTATCCAAAATCCTAACAACATCATAGGTTACACTGTGTAGAAAAGACCCATACAAACTGATATTTAAGCGGTGAATCTCACCATCATCCTTCACAGTTAGTTACCATGAGCAAATCTTTGTTACAGAGAGCATATGGGATCTGTGAGAGCAAGCACCTGGCCGCGGAGCTTCAACATGTCAAGCAAGTTCTGCACAAAATCAAGCTTCGGGTCCCACGTCTACGTCACAGTGACCGAGTGAAGCCGAATGCAGTTGAGCGTGTGCCTGCTGTACTACCGTATGTCAAGGGTATCACTCCAACCAGATAGACATACATCAAATTTGATAGACCACAAATCCTCGTAAAAGAACCTTAATTCCTACCAAGGATGATATGTGAGGCTATTGAAATTAAAAACATCCTAATTTCAATAGAGAAGGCGGTTGGGTACTACCACCTGCTTGGGACACTTTAATTAATAAAATTAAAACTAAACCCAAGCATAACACTGCAAGACTTAAAGATAGAGTAAGTTCAATCTGCGTAGATTGGACTATAAAAATGATAATAAAAAGCTGAAGGTACTCCATGTCCCAATACTGATATATGGATGGCAGTCACCTCAGTCCCCCGTGACCATGGGTGCTATAAAGCACCTGAAACGTCGGGAATTAAAACTTAAAGAAATTAAAAGCAATAAAATTGGTAAAAGTAGCCGTTAAAAAACTGTATTTGTGAAAATAAAAACTTTTATATCATAAAAATCCCGACTTTTTTTAAACCAATTCCTTAACCATTTCATTATTTTAATTGCATATTATCATTTCCATATGCTTTTATATGTGGGCACCCATGGCCGAAGTGTCTATGAACAGTGGACATCACCCTTTGTCACATTTATAGACGATAAAAGATAGCTCTCTGCGACATATGTCAAACTGACATTCCTAGGGTTGTCCGGATATAAAAAATTGTCGATAGAAATTATTGATGTTTCTTACTATTATCGATGCTAATGTAATGGTGGCACTTCACATGGCTATTTGTATTTGCGTATTTGGGGTATTCGACAAATAACTTCCATGTGTGGAGAGTATATTTGCCATAATTATTGCCGTATTTGCCTATTTGGCAAATATAGCCAATAACAAATACGGCTTACCGATCGTCTGTCGGTTTTTTAAGGCACATCAAAGGAGACAAATAGGCAAATACGCAAATATACTGGCCACACATGGTCGGGCTCATAAGCGCGCGAACTGTCAACCAGTACGGACGGACCTGTTTATAACCTTAATAAGTAATTATTTAGATACATACGGAAAATGAATTGGGACAAAGAAACCGTTGTAAGGTTTTTAGAACTTTACCAAATGAACCCATGCATTTGGGACCCTGGAAACGAGGGGCATAAAAACCGGCAAAGAGTAAACGACGCGTGGAATACAATTAAAGACAATTTGGGTGTACCATGTACCCTGCAAGATTTAAAAAAAAGAAGGAGTCGCTTATGTCTGCGTACCGAGGTTACAAAACCAAAATAAAGAAAAGCGAACGATCCGGATCAGGTGCATCCGATGTGTATCAACCAAGTTGGTTTGCATTTGCATTCATGGATAGTTTTTTGAATTCTGTTTATACCTGCAACAGTACCATAAACACTGTGGTAAGTAATAATACATTTATAGAAGACAATTTCTTTTTGTATATAGAATGGGCCCACCACAAATTTTAGCTACAATTAATGAAATGCATGTCAATTTATTCCTTATCATCTATAAATTACAAAATTAATATTAGTTTTACCGCATCTAACGGGAATACTGAAAAATTAAAAATAAAAATATGAATATCACAATAACCTATAAACAAACTAAAAACCTGTGCTTGCGCATACACTTGGGCACTATAATCCTGTCCTGCGCAGATGGCTAGTCTCCGTTGAGGCTGGCCGCCGTGGCCGAAATTCGGTCTGGAGGACATTATTATTATTATTATCTATAAAAAAAATATAACTACCTATAAATTTTATAATAATAATTTTATTTTATTTTCAAATAATAAACAGATAGGTAAGTTTACAGATCAATCAGTTTCATGTATTATAAAAGTAATTAGCAAAGTCGTTTCTGATTTCGACTGGATTCCTTGGAGATCTTCTAGGAATGTTACGAATATCACGCAGTGCTGGGTTGTTGGGAATATCGGCCCTCCATGACCCTGGTATTATTAAGTCGTCTCCATCATTCAGGTCGAATGTACCAGGTGGATTATATACATTTCTAGACAGTCTACTTCTTCTCAAAAAGTTGTGTAGAACTACACACGCCATGACTACTTGGCTAGCTGATTCAGGTTCAAGTAGCATAGGCGAACGTAGCACTCTAAATATAGCAGACATAACACCAAATACATTTTCAACGATAACACGGGCTGATGAAAGCTTCTTGTTGAAAATTCTTTCTTTGGTGCCTTCTCGATGATTCCCTGGATATGGTTTCATGATATTGTTATGTAAGGCAAATGCTCCATCACCTAAGAATACATATGGCAAGTCACCATTTCCATTTTGTAGTGGAATTGGTGCTGGTAGCCCCAACGTATTATTGTTTATTTTATTCCACAGAACGGAGTTTTTCAAAACGCCTCCATCACTTATCCTCCCTTGACATCCCACGTCGGCATACATAAAGCAGTAATTACTATCAACCAAAGCTAATAAAACGATGCTAAAAGATTTTTTGTAGTTGTAATATTCTGAGCCACTGTTAACTGGAGACTGTATCACTACATGTTTTCCATCTATCGCACCTATGCAGTGCGGGAAACGTTGATGGAAGCCACCTTCTATGTCCAACCAGTCTTGTTCTACCACGGGCAACTGTAACAAAAATATTAATGTTATTTATACTTGCAGGATGAAGAACTTACGATTAATGAAGATCAAAACACAGAACAGGGCCCTATAGATCAAAATATTAGAAGCCAAGAACAACAGGAATTAAATTCAAATGAACAACAGGGTTCAACAGCAAGACCAATATTGCATAGAAGAAGACAAAATAATCCACCTGAACTTATAGAAGCGAAAAAACGAATGGATGAAGCATATAGTTTTATGAAGCAACATTCCCAGCTGCAGCTAAAGGATGAAGATGATGAATGCTCTACCTTTGGGGTACTTGTGGCTAGAAAGCTACGAAAACTTTCTGAACAACGCCGAGACATCATGATGGCAAAAATACATGAGCTATTTGTCGATGAACACGTCTACAACTTCAATTTGCCTAATTATTCTTCCAGTCGCCCAAATTCTGCTGCAACAATGCTATCATACACACCATCACCACCCCAAATCAATATCGCATCTCCGTCAGCGGTTGCAAGTTCGCCAAAGGTTGCATATCCGACAGATGTGGCATCTCTGAATTCTGCTACCAGTCAACCTAATTCTGATGCAACAATGTTATCGTATACACCATCACCACCGCAAAGCAATATCGCATCTCCTCCACAGGTTGCATTTCCGACAGAAGTGGAATATCTTAATTGTGTTAACAGTTATCCAAATTCTACAAAGGTTTTGTATACGTCATCTTCACCGCAAATGGATGCTCCTTCTCCTGCATATCATGTTGAATACTCAGAATACTCTAATGATACTCCTTTGAATCTACCGAATCCTACTTCTAGAATGGTGTCGTATACACCATCACCATCGCAAATACCTCGAGGGAAAAATAATTAATAGCATATTTAATACCTACTTAAAAATAATTTGATTACGATTAATAAAAGTTAATGAAAATTATATATGTTGTTTACCTTGATTTGATCCTTTAGAACCTGATATAAAGCAGCACACACTTCCATTATAATTCTTGAGATTATTTGACTTGATATCTTGAAGGTATAGTGAAGGCTTCTATAACTGTCTCCTGATGCAAGGAATCGTAAAGTAATCGCTAATCTAACTTTTGCAGGTATAGCTTCTCTCCATTTTGTATCCTTTTTAGAAATTATGGGATGGACTTTTTGTAACAAAAAATTAAAATCTGCATAAGACATTCGGCAGAAATTATCAAACTCGTTAGAGGGTTCTGCTAACATTTCTTGAAACCTTGTCTCCATAGATTCCCTGGAAATATAAATAACTTTTATTGTGTATTTACAACCTAAAACCGAGGAGTCTCTTAGAGATAAATTTAAAGAAATTAATATATTAACTTTGGCCTCTCAGTATATTTACCAAAATTTTATGTATGTTCACAAGAACATAGACAGTTTTAGTAAAAAGTGATATACACTCTGTAAACACTAGGAACAAACACAAGCTAGTGACCTATATCTCGAGTCCATAAAGTCAGTAACCCGTTCTTGGGGCAATGTATACGCTATTACTATGGAGTGTCTACTCTACACTCCATAGCTATTACCAAGTTTAAATATTTAATTAATGAAAAACTCTATAAAAAGGGCTAATATAAATGAATACATGGTTGATAATAAACCCTGGGAACGAGGTAGTCGCTTGCAATCTGTTTCTAAAATAAATTGTAAATAGTTTGTAACCATTTATATTGTAAAATTTATTTTAAAAAAAATCCTGCTGGATTTCTTGCTAGTTCTTCTCAGGACAGAGGGTTTTTTTTCCAACCAGTGGTAAAGTAAAAAAAATACTTTCAATAAGAATTACACATGTGATCTATATTGAATAAAAAATTATTCTATTCTATTCTGTATATACTAATTAGATTTAGGTTCTTATTTTATTGGAATTTTCGTTAATATGATTTGCGTGTCATGCAAAAGTCATTCTACAAATGAAATAAACAAATTACTTACTTGGTTCGATTTTTATGCACAGTCAGCATCCACCATCGCCTTGCTCTTGGTCTTTTTTTTATCACTTTGTATTTTTTTACGCATAACATGTAATAGTAACATGCGTTCAAATAATAAAATCCAGCTGAAAGTGCAACGTCCATTTTATAGGTACAACTACTTTACGCTGGCAAACATGTTTCATTTTTTGGTATTTGGCTCCATGTGTGGACGGTTATATCGTTTATTTGCCCTTACGTCAATTTTTTTGCCAAATACGGCAACATGCTATCACAAATACCAAATAGCCATGTGAAGTGCCACTATAACATATAATAATTGGGTTTAATTTAATTACAAACGTTACTAAATTAAACGAATATTTTTAATATAAAATACATTTATTCTCTTAAAGGAGTACACCCCAAATTCATATCTGAATCAGTTTCTGAATCGCTAGAACCATCTTGTAAATTTATTAATAACTCTTGTTCGCAAATATTATCAAATCGGACGCCCCGCTCCCAATCTTCTTCCATTAGTTTTCTGCATTTGGTGCACCTTCTTCCAGTCTTCTGCAGATACATTGTCGGCCGCACTTTTTAATAACTGCAACATTTTATTTGCCGTGAAAGGCGGTGTTGTGTTGTATCTGGCAGCGTAACCTTAAAAGAAAACATATTTTTAATAAGATTAATTAAACAGTAGTTAATAATTAAAGTACCTATCTAACTGAAATTCAAGCAAACAAACCTTTGACTTGGGCCCAGATAAGCTCGATCGGATTATACTGGCAGTGGTACGGGGGTAGTCTTATGACGGTATGACCCTTTTCGTGGGCTATATCATCTAAGACATACGTTGGAGTACTAGGTTTATGCAGACCAACGAGAATTAATAATTAATTTTTAAGCATAGTTTCATTGGCCTCTATTCCTTTTTTGAAGCTCCTTGTGGCTCCTTTAAATTATCTAATAATTTTAAAAACCACTCCTTAAATTTATCAAAATTCATTTCCTCGTGGTATTCAGTACTTTTAGTTGATTTGAATGCCAATAGGCAATTAGGCACAAAACCAGGTGACGTCCCAGCATGAGTGATGATTAATCTTTGACCTTTGGCTTCGGGTACTTTGGTGGTTGATTGTGCAGTATCATCGGTCCAAGCTTTGAATAAGGTATGATTGGTGTTTAGCCATGTCTCGTTTAGAAACACTACTTAGTCCCAATTTGTGATTTTTTTGATTTTTCGGAGAAAATTCACTCGAGCAAGAGCAATGTCGGTTCTTTCCATAATAATTTTTCCTTTGTCACTTTTTTATAGGAAAAAACCAATATTTTTCAATATCTTCGTTAGAGATGGCAAGCTTCCTTTTAACAAATCTGCGTCTTTGAGGGACGCGGCAAGTTTTTTCCATGTAGTCAATTCGCCCCGTGTATAGAGGTCCATGAAGTTTGCAGCCGGAAATAATTATTAAAGATGCGACCAGTATAAATCGATTGACTAATTATTTGTTTGCGCATCAAATATTTGTTTAGATATTTAAAAAATAAGGCGGGTGCTGTAAAATAATAAATTTTTATTTTTTGCTTAAAAATGACGGTAAAAGAATAATTAAACAATGTAAATTTGTAGATTTTCACACGCGCAATCAGCACCCGACATCAGTTTATCCATAAGTTGTTTATTTACACCGTAAATAAATAATCCCATAACCTCAGCTGCAGTGTCCGAGCTCGAGAATGCAATATCCCTAGTACGCTAGCGCTTAAAGCGCTTTTTTCTGTAGTTGGCAGCAACAGCTCCCTAAAGAGCTCTGCCAAAAACCTATGTTATTTTTAACTATATAGTTATAAATAATATAGGTTAAAATAATAATATAGTTATTATAACTTTATAGTCTCCCTTTAGCCTTATGGTATTATGTAGCTGTTTTGCTTTTAATTGTATTGATAGTCTAAGTTTTAACACCTGAGAAGAACTGATTTTTCCCACTTTCGAGTTTCATATTAGTCTTTCAGCTCAGTTTTGTTGTTTCATGAATTTTTTGAATGGATTTGCCACCGAGGAAGAAAGCTTATAGCCAGAAATAACGATGTCAGTGGGAGCTAATAGCATGGAATTCAATTGGTCAAATAAGGTGTTGGTGATGATATAGTGGAATTTTGGGGCTCAAGTCTTCAGATACAAAAATGCGCCTAGGATGAATCCTTTTCGGGAATTAGTGGACTTAGTTATCAGCGTACTGTCACTTCCACATTCAAATGCCGAAGTATAGCGGATTTTTGGCATTACGAACATTGTCAAAAATAAGTTACTTACGTAAGCGCATATCAGCTAAAACAGTCTTTGAGTATTAAACCAAAGGAGACGGCATCGCAAGTCATACCCCTCTGTAAAAGGTACGAGGGTCCGACTCATACTCGTTATATAAAACTAGTCTCTCCGCGTCGTGCGTTATTCCGAAATGATCGTGCCAGTAAATCGAGCTCCGACAAAATGCTGAATTGCAGTGTAGTTACATGAAAAAAACAATCAAAAACGTCAAGTATACAAAATGACAGTGTGACTTTTCATCTGTGAGTATTTTTAATACAATATTAAAGTAATTTTATCATTAAAACTCGTACTTTGTGAATATTTTCGTCCAATACCAAGTGTGGCCATCATAGTTCATAAAGTGAAAAATAATCTATTTTTAAATAAATATAATTTACTACACAAGTTAAACATATTAACGAAAATATATTTCCTAATACCTAAATCAGTTTGTGATGAATAATAATCACTACATATAGATGTGTAGTGCAGCACAAATTCAACAAGATACTGAATATTATATAATTTAATATAATCAATAACTAGTATTTATCAAAATATTATACAAAATAAAGGCCAAATAAGTCAAATCGAAACTTGCTACTTCGCAGCAAAAGTGTGCAATTATTATAAAAATAAACTGGTATCACCGCAACCGAAAGTATTGCACTATAATATATATTGTGTATAATATGTATATGTGTGTAATATATATTCATATAGTGAAGATGAATGCCACAACTTTAGGATCGATAAGTTAATTAACCACGCGGGTTTGTCTGCCAAACTGTTTTGTAGTTTTAATTTGGATTTTACAATAAAGTATTATAAAAAGTAGTAAATTTTTCTATTATTGGTTTGTTTTTACAGATTTCCAAGAGATCCTGTTAGGCGACAAACTTGGATTGTAGCTTGTAGAAACCATGAATCTTGGATACCTAAACGGACTAGCACCATTTGCTCCGAACATTTTGAAAAATCATATTTCAAACCCCAAGCTAACAATAAAAGTAGGTTAGCTGACACTGCAGTACCAACCTTCAACTTGTGGGAGGTAATGTTTGGCTGTAATTATATTTAGATTATATATTTTTATTATTACCTTTGACATCAATATTATTCTACTTGAAAATATTTTATTAAGTTTACAAAAGCATTAATCTATCATATTTAGTTCCTATACTTATATCGTATACTTATATTTATATATATATATATATATATATATATATATATATATATATATATATATATTAGAATCTTCTGACTTACGCAAATCAAAAGGCACAATTCGAAAAAATCCTTATATAGCCCGAACGAGTCCTACTCCCACTGCGAGTACGAGCTAACTCTTAGGCCAAGGAAAATTAAACCGAAAAAATGGCTTGACATAAAAAACAATAGCGTAAACAGGCTTCACAAGTTTGCAAGAAATACTATGCCCTAACAATTAACTATTACTCACCAAAAGCCTATCGCTATCTACGCAACACTTTTGGAACATGTTTGCCTGCACTGAGGACATTGACTAATGGTATGCGTAGACGCGATGAACACAAACACAAATGCTGTAGTGTGCGTTTATTGTGACGCGATTTAATTTTGAATTTGAAGTAAAGTATACAGTTGTGTGTATTTCTTGCGCCCCCCTGATGTTAAAGAATTTTTGTATAGGAATTAACGTGCATGGCCTCTCCAGTTGGTTGAATACTCAAAGGTGTTTCTATAATACGTTGATATAATACATCGATGTATAGCGTCCAATCTTCCATTAGTATCGCGTTTACTTCATTCTATTTCCTTCGGCACGCAAATGCAACGGCTACTAAAAGAAATGTTGTTGTTTGTTTTTTATTAAAACGTTACTAATTTCTCTGTTTTTAAGGTTATTTGCATATATTTCACCTCGTAATAATTTTTATTTGATTTATTAAATTAACATTTCAATTAGTATTGTATTATTCACGTATGAAAAAAATATCAGAAGTAACTGAAAATGAAATATAAAGTGTGAGTTATTACCATAAATAACGTAAAAAACTTTCGTATCATGCAAAGTACGTTTTACTTTATAATTTAGATATATAGTGAATATTACGGCAACGTAGTTTTTACAAAATTGGCGGTGGTAAAAGTATCGTAATAAATATATACCTTTGCATAATGATTTCTTATATTTACGCGAACACTATACATTTATTAAAACTATTATGGATTTTATCGCGTTTTATTTATATTAATTTTAATACCCGACGTTTCGGGTGCTTTCCAGCACCCATGGTTACGGGGGACTGAGGTGACTGATGTCCCGATGTCAAAGTTAACCCGGAGTACCTTCAGCTTTTTAATTATTGTTTTTGGTACGATCTACGCAGAATGAACTAACTATATTTGGAAGTCTTGCAGTGGTATGCTTGGGTTTACTTTTAATTTTATTAATTATAGGATCCCAAGCAGGTGGTAGTACCCAGCCTCCTTCTCTATTGAAATTAGGATGTTTTTTAATTTCAATAGCCTCACGTATCATCCTTGGTAGGAATCGATGTTGGGGCCATCTAGAATATGATCGCAAACTGCAGACTTCCCGGAACGTTGATGCTTCACGTCAGCTATGTGTTCTTTTACGCGGGTTCTAATTGATCTCTTTGTTTGCCCTATATATGAGAGACCACAATCACAATCAAGCTTGTACACTCCTGCATCTTGTAGAGGAATATGACACTAGACGGATGGTAAGAACTGACTAATCTTCTTCGGCGGCTTGTAGAATGTTCTAATAGAAGCTCGCTTCAAGATGTAGCCAATCTTGTCTGTGACACCTCTGACATATAGTAGTATAGCAGGCACGCGCTCGACTGTGGCCGGCTTCACTCGATCACTGTGACGGAGGTGCTAGACCCGAAGCTTGTTGTCGTGCAGAACCTGCTTGACGTGCTGAAGCTCGGCGGCCAGGTATTTACTGTCACAGATCCCTCGTGCTCTCTGAAACAAAGATTTGCCCACGGTAGCTAACTGTGAAGGATGATGGTGAGATTCACCATTTAAGTATCGGTTTGTATGGGTCTTTTTTTTGATGCGGATGACTAACACATCTAGGAAAGCTAAGGAATTATTTGCCTCTAACTCCATAGTAAATTGAATTTTATGGTTATGTTGTATATATTTCAAAAATAATAATTAGAGTGATACATAAAAAATGGCCACGAACCTTTGGTAAGGAAGGTAATAAAAATCTACTATTGAAATAAAAATAAAATATTTGGCATTTTCTTTGCTGCCTCAGCTAGCATCGGAATCCTCGGCGTCGACATATCAAATAGTGTGCAGTTTCATTGTCACTTGGAGGGGAAGGCCAAATTAGCTTTTAAAACGCTTAGCATGCTCAGCAAAGCGAGACTAGCACATCGCCTGCAACCACCCCTTTGGGGGTATATATGTTATGTGCCTGCAACTTTGCAAAACGCAAATTCGGTCTCACATGGAATACTGTTCTCATCTCTGGGCCGGGGCACACCAGTGCCAGCTCCTTTTACTTGACCGCATTCAGCTCAGAGCGATTCGAATCGTTCAACTTAAAATTTCATAAAATTATATTAAATTCTACGACCGAGTGTTTTCTGATCGGCTCAACTCACTGGCGCTGCGTAAGGATGTTGCATCCCTTTGCGTTTTTTATCCTATCTACCTTGGGGAGTGCTCTGAGTAATTGCTTGGATTAATTCCAGCCGCCAAATTTCACGAACGCACATCGCGTCGAAATTCACAATATCATTCTCACCATCTGGATGAATGGCGTTCCACCACTCTGCGTTTTACTAGAGGTTTTCTTCCTCGTACAACTTTTTTGTGGAATTGTTTACCACTGGCAATTTTTCCGGACCAATACAACTTAGGGACCTTCAAGAAAAGAGTTTACTCCTTTCTAAAATACCAGCAATGCACCTGCAATTCCCCTGGTGTTGTGGTTGTTCATGGGCGGCGGTAGTCATTTACCATAAGGTGAGCCGCATGCTCATTTGCCCCTTTTCTATATAAAAAACATGCGTGCAGCTCACACGTGACAGGAGTGAAACCTTCAAATGGAATGAAATACAAAATACAAATATACTATATTTGTATTTTGTATAATATACAATATATATATATATATATTTAGACACACAGATATTATATTTTCTTTCGAGTAAAATTATAATAGCGCCACCTACTTCATTCTATAGGTAGTCGCTTTATCGAACAACTGATTGACATCCAAGGTCTGTGTTATAGCCTGAATTTATGAAATCATGAATTTTTAATGAATGTTTTTTTTTCAATATGGTTAATTGTATTTGTTAATTTTTTATTGTTTACTGTCGCCACCACGTAGCTGCCATTTCTATATGAAAATCGTAGATTAAGAAAAGTGAACCATACAGATGGGAAACGCACGAAACTACCTACTACTGGTTTTCATGGTTCTTTTTTATTCAAATTAGTATTACTTGGACTCATTTATTTTATTATTTATTATATGTAACCCCTCAGTCCCCAAGTAAAATGTTCGCAACGACCGTGCGCTTTGCGTGACGCGGCGTCGCTAAAAATATCCTAACATGGAATTTGTCGTACATATATTTCAATAAAATTCGTTACAAATTTCAATATAATACTTGTTTCTGTTTATTTATTATATTATGTTACTTGTTTTAGTGCTTTTACTTCATTACAAATAGATTTTAATTGTATTTTCATAGTAAAAAATGTACATATCCAGCGCAGGACAGCAGAGTGAATATCACATTTATTTCTATATATTACTCGAAATTATTCATGTAAAAAGATAAATTATATTCACACAAAAGCTTTTATAACAATTTTATAATAAAACACAATACTAAACACTAATAACACACAAGAAAAATCCAAAAATCAATACAATAACACGCCACACCTAACAGTCGTACGAAATGAACGTAGATTATAAATAAATATCATAGATTAACTGAGTTTTTTGTTGCATTAAAGGATATGAAATTTCACATAGAGCCATACCAAACTTCTTGGTAGATAAGTAGTCTCTACGTATAAGTTTTTATGGTTTAAAGTGCTGTTTATGGGTGTGGTCGGATCCGACCGCTTGGAATTTGACGGAATATACGAAGTTGAGGTTTGGCCGTTCTTTACTGCTTGTTTATTCCATTGGCACACGATACCTTCATACCTTGTTGAACAAAACGCATAAGCGATGCCGTTTCGGCGGTGTTTACGACTTTTCTCGCGAGGATTGAGCTAGAGTTAAACATTATGAATTTACGTGTCTTTCTCTATTTACTGTCGCTTTTTCGTTTCATAGACTTTCAAATCACAACGACGCTAAAGAAGTTCACTTCAATAAAAACTAATACTAAATCTAAAATGCATAATATATAAAGTCACGTCATAAGTCATTATGACATTCCAAGTAGTTATCCAACGTCACGATGATTTTCACTGTGACTTTTTTGTAAACGGAACGACGGTCATCAAAATAACACATTTCCTCATGTATAGTAGCCTCTTATGACATCCACGGGATGGTATGGAAATTCATACACCGCCACTACATGGTAATTGACAATTTCTCAAAACATTTTATTTATCGGCAACGTCTTGCTGCAATCGTCATTTCTCTAGCTCTCACTTGACCTTCATACAAATAATTCGATATTTTAATTGTTAATATTTTTTTATATAACAACATAGTAAAATTAATCAGCAAAATTACTCTAAGTTATATTCACCTTCATTTAAAAAAATATTTTCATTGGCCTTACCAACTATACTTTTTGGCTTGACCATGTCGCCGCAAATAATCCTTAATTGCAACCAATAAAGCTTACTATGAATGTGAATTTAATTAATTATGGAATCCCAAATCCCAAAAGAGATGGGAGCACTCAGCCATCTTCTCTATTGAAAATGTATCGTTATTTTTTGACGTTAATATGTTAGTACTATTTTGTATAACAGTGGATGATGTGGCTTAAAAGTAAGTACAAACCTCACTTATAGGTATAAGTGAGGTTTATACTTACTTGTAAAATGTAAAAAAACTCTGCTAATCGGATTTATTTGTCCGTCAAGGTAGTATCATAGTATAATAAAATGTTGTGATACTATTTTTATGGTGGTCTTAAATAAAAAAATAACTAAATTTGTCTTTTTTATTTTTAATTGGAATTCCTTTGTGAGGATTAGAGCTATATGTTCTTCAACGCGCGTTTTCATTGATTTTTCCTATTTAGACAAACCACACTTACAATCAAGTTATCAAGCTTGTATAATGCATGGTCCTGTAGTTATTGTACGTTACAGATGGCAGATGGTAACTAGTTAATCTTTGTAATATATTTTTATAAAAGGCTGCATCAGTATATAGGCATTCTTGTTAGTGAATTCTCTGTCATGGTACGATCATAGTGCAAGAAACAACTTAAATAACTCGTTTTCTAACTTCAATGTTAAAAAGACACTAATGACTGTGACAGGGATACTTCTTAAGTGTTCGATCAAAAATTTTATTCTCGCAAAATGTGTTATAATTATTGTAAGTATTACTTTTACGGATACGGTTAAATACTTTATTGCTGTGAAATGTGTGAAGATGAGTTTTGAAATCGATTTTATAATCGATCACGAAAATTAAAACCGATTATTGCCGATTTCTCAGAAGTTAGATTTTTAATCGATTACGCCGCCACTATCTGTCAAGTTGGTATTGGTCTGGTAGGCATCAAAAAGAAAAAGTGTGTCAGTATTAGAGATGAGTCGTACTAGGTAAATTTCGTACTAGGTGCACCTAGTCCAATTCCGTATAAATACTCGATCCAAATACCTGTTCCACCTAGTCCATTAAGTATCAAGTAGCAAGTACGCATAAAGTATAAGTATTATTGGAAGTATAAGTATTATAAGTATGTTGGAATAGGAATAGGATACGCTATAGTTTCAAGTACCATATTTTACGTGCGTACTGCTGAAACGTGTACAATAATGAATTCATACATCTTCCCTTTATACTTTACAAAATTATTATAATTATTCTCGTAACTAAATTACGAGAATTAAGGTTATATGAGAAATAAATTAAGATAATTTACTTCAAATGCTACTTAGTAGTACTTCATATTGTTACGAGCTTGGGGTTCGTGACAATAAAAATTGCCGATAAAATTACCTAAATTAACACTTTAATTTACTTTACACAATTAAAGTTAAAACACTAATAATTTAAACACACTAATTCACTTAATTCCACTCCGAAGCTTCGCTTGTTTCGCCCAAATCAACACTGCCTCGATCGCATCTTGCAGCGCCTATATATTTGAATTAGCAAAGAAATATCCAGAATGTTCAAGTAAACACGCGGAAGTTACCGAGCGTTCGAGTTTCGACTAGGCGCTGTCGGTTGAGTAATTTGTGATGTCATTTTCTCAATGCTCCCCTCGCTCTCGTTCCTGACACTAGATGACGCTAGTGTATCGTTGACTGGAGCGCGTAACACTGCCCCCTCCTAAGACATGCTCGTCCCGAGCATTATCGGCCACATAATAACGCGCCAAGCGATTCACATGGACGATCTTAGGAGTCCCTCTTGCGCCTTTCTGTAACGGCTCCGCAATGTCAAGGGCTGTCCTATCCCGTGGTGCACCAACATTGTACAATTTCGGTGCTCCTCTACTACGTGTCCGAGGTCCCCGCTCGGCCGCACAACTTGTACATGTACGACACCAATCCTCAACATCATCACGATAATGGACCCAGTAAAACTGTTCTCGGACCTTCAGTAGAGTTCGTTTAACTCCCAGATGGACTCTTGGACGATCATTATGGCACAACTGTAGAACATTCGGCACTTTAGCTTTAGGGACAACCATTTGCAAACGACAGCTGTCTCTTCGACCATTGTCCCATTTACGGCACAGGACTCCATCCTGAATCAGCAAGCTGTCCCATTGGGCCCAATAGCTTTTCGTGGTTGAACTCATCGCTGAGACGTCCCTCCACTTAGGCTTGGTAGCACGGGCCTTCATCCATCCCAGAATCGGCTTGATGTCTGGATCTTCCTGCTGTGCATGTCGTAGGTTGTCCTTCCACCCGTTGTTGAGGTGGTCTGTCCTGAGCATCCTCACGGATACCACCTCCTTACTCTCTTGCCTACTACAAAGGTTGCAATCTTCAGGACAAGGTCTTCTTGACAATGCATCTGCGTTGCCGTGAGATTTCCCGCTGCAGTGTCTGATAGTAAAGTCGTATTCTTGCTGCTGCTGGGCGGTGCTGTTAGCCGCACTTCCTTTCTGAGACCGTTCAATTTCCCTTTCTAGGGTTCGCTTAGGGCAGCTGGATCGAAGATGGCCCTTTTCCCCACAGCCATAGCACCTTGGGCTGTATCCTTTGTTGCGGTCGCGAACTGTAGCTGCTGCAACCTCCCTGACGCGATGGGAATGATGATCCTGCCGCACGGCTTCCACTTCCAGTGCATGGGTCAAGGCGTCCTTAAGCGTCTCGTGGTGCCCGAGCCTCACAGCAGCTCTGACTTCCAGGTCGCGGATGCCGTCGATGAATGTCTGCACCAGGTTCCCTTCAATGAGCGCAGGTACAGACCGGTATGCTTTTCGCACCAGCTTCTCCACTTCTAGAGCCCACTGCTGCAGGTTTTCGTTGATGCGCTGCACACGATCTTTAAGCTGCGCACGAAAGACGTGTTCCAGGTGAGCGTCGCCATATCTCGCCTCCAATGCCTCAAGGAGTTGCTCATAAGTCACTTCCTCACCGAGAGCTTCCAGAACTGTTAAGGCCTGGTCGCGCAGGCCTAGTGTGAGAGCAGTCATGGCCTGACTTTTATTCCAGCCGTTCGCCTTCATAACAGCCTCGAACTGGATTTTGTAGGCTGACCAGGAAGAAGTCCCGTCGAATGGTGGCACCTTGAACCCACGTAGCGAAGGTGTAATAGCTACTACGGGAGCTGTAGCTCCATCTCCAAGTTTGAGTTCGTCCAGTGATTTCTTCATGTCAGCCATTACGTTGTCAACCCGATTGTTTACTTGGTCGATTCGGGTTTCAGCTTTCTCGATTCGGTTTTCAGCTTTCGCGATTTGGGTTTCAGCTTCCGACAGGCGTTTGTCATGCTGAGCAGCCCTATCCTTCACCTCCTTTATCTCCTTCCCGAAGGTAGCGTGAAGGTCCTTCATGAGGAGCATCTGTTCCTCCTGTCGGCGGGCCTGTTCCTCTTGTCCGCTCTGCAGCTGCTCTTTCAACTGACGGACCTGTTCCTCCTGTCCGCTCTGCAGCTGCTCTTTCAACTGACGGACCTGTTCCTCCTGTCGGCGAGCCTGCTCTTGCAGCATCACCATCAGAGCACCTAAGTCAGGTGCTGCAGATGTAGGAGCTACCGACGGGCCTGCAGCCGGTGGCTGGCCCTCCGACGTCTGCGGCGTTGCACCACCAAATCCTCGTTGGTCCGTCTCCTGCTGGCGTTGACTTCGGGTACGGACACCCTCCGTTTCCTCCTTAGGTAAAATCGGCATTATTTTATCCCACTTCTGACACCAATTGTTACGAGCTTGGGGTTCGTGACAATAAAAATTGCCGATAAAATTACCTAAATTAACACTTTAATTTACTTTACACAATTAAAGTTAAAACACTAATAATTTAAACACACTAATTCACTTAATTCCACTCCGAAGCTTCGCTTGTTTCGCCCAAATCAACACTGCCTCGATCGCATCTTGCAGCGCCTATATATTTGAATTAGCAAAGAAATATCCAGAATGTTCAAGTAAACACGCGGAAGTTACCGAGCGTTCGAGTTTCGACTAGGCGCTGTCGGTTGAGTAATTTGTGATGTCATTTTCTCAATGCTCCCCTCGCTCTCGTTCCTGACACTAGATGACGCTAGTGTATCGTTGACTGGAGCGCGTAACAATATTTTGTAAAATTTGTTTTAAAAGATGTTTATCTTTTATTTATTTAAAAACTCTAGAATGGGAGTACTCACCTATTCATTTTGTATGTCTTGATTTTAAGCTGCTATGTTTTTTTTTACTATTGCTATAATTCTATAATTGGTTGATGCAGCTCATACTAATGACGGAAGGGAGAATTTAAAGTAGATTATTTTAATTTATCTCTCATATAATCTTAATCGTAACGAGCCTAATTATAATATTTTTTTAGAATATTGTTTGCATAATTCTTATAAATAACATTAAAAAAAGAATTGTTCTGAAAAATAAAAAGTGAGTTTGTCAGTTCCGGCGCACGACTGAAGTTTACTCCTTACGAACGATTATAAAATATATAGATTAGTAAATGTGGGTAAATGAACGCATTTTTATACTACTGAAAGCATGCATGACACATTTACTTATATTAATTATTTAATGTATATTCATCAAAATATATTAAATAATCATCGAAACGTAAATTGTTTACGCTTCCAATACTATGTAATGTAGTCATGGAAACATGAAAACAGCGTCCACCGAGATCACATTCGCATGAGTCCGTACCGTATTTGACAATAGACACTCGCCTGCCTTGTACTATTGTATAAGTATTTGGTTGAACTAGTCCGAGTCCCGACTAGTCTCGTACTAGTATTTGGTTGAACTAGTCCGAGTCCCAACTAGTCTCGAGTCTCGAGTATTGACAGACAAAGATAGAAAGACTACGGAATAGTCTAGTTAAAAAAGGACAGAATATATTATTACACAACAAACACGAGTGCGCGTCACGTTACCTTTATGTTCATTAAAATTCATTAAAATACAGTCTACGGCAACAAAATACGAGTACGACGCGTAGGCACAGTGAGACTAGATGGATCAAGTATTTTAAAAGTTGGAATAGGTGCAACCTAGTCTCGTTAAATACTAAGTCCCTGGATCTGTTCTAGTATATACGCTTCATCTCTAGTCAGTATCAGATCTCTACTTAGTATATACACAGTTAAGGGTATTAGTGATATATTACTTTCTCTGGTATTAGTGTTCTGTGAGTATCTATGGTATCAGATTCAGAAGAAAATATTTAATGTTTATTTTGTTTTTCTAAAAAATAGCTTATTAGATTTAAATTTTATGGGGAATATAATATGGAAACTAATTAAAGCAGAAATAATTATCATCATCATCAAACATCGTTTGCTTTCTAAGGTGTTGTAGTATTTTCATTCAATACTTTGTTTACTTACATTTGCCCGCGAAAATGTCTTCAAAGCAAAAAGCTGGTATATTAAAGTTAAGTGAAGATAAGTTTAAAAGGATAAGTTCGATAATTTCTGTTAATTACTGTTGGTGTTGTAATTACTGCCGCGTCTTATTCTGTAAATTGCATCTCAAGTTAGCTTGCATGATTTAATGCATTGTCATGAAAATATGAATCTTAAAGCAGAAGCTTAAGGTTTAACTTATGTTGAATTTAACAACTTAATGAATTTAACCTGATGCGTTTGAAACAGAATAAGGACGCGTAACAAGTTTGGTTGAAACTTAGCATTGGCAGCAAAATTGTATAATTTTTAGTGTTTTTTTAGTAGGTCCTAATAATATATCTAAAAAAAATTTCAGTAAAATGTTGCCTAATTTTTAATCAATGGTCAGTAACAAAGTTATAAAAATAATATTTCTTTTGAAGGCTGATATTCTAAAAAACCGGGAAATTTAATTTAAGTATATTTTTGATGTACTATGAACTAAGGTAGTGGTAGGTAGTTATGTTATTTTATTGCATGTATTTTCTATATATTGCGTGTATTGATATTATGTTACGTATATTTATATTGCACCTTTTGCCTAGTATTCATTGTTTTTTTTTCTTTACACCTGTGGTTTGCCTGGAAGAGATGCTATGTAGCAATAAGTCCGCCTAATTCAGCATATAATCTGCTTTTTGTTATGTTATTTTGTGGTCTACAATAAAGTATATTCATTCATTCATAGTGGTTTGAATGAGGGCTAATTATCTTACGCTCACCAGATGCCACTGCATTGAATTTATTTGTCAATCAGATGGTCACAGTGTTATAGTCATTGAAAGAATGCATTTAAAAAAAACTTTTAGATTCTAGTGTATATATATGTACTAAAAACAATCCCTTATTGTTGATAGTTATTTACACATTTTTAACTTATTCCTAAATTCTTTTATGATTGTCCATAGTTTGTATCCATTTTAATACAATGAATAAAAAAAACTAATATTACAATAAGAAACATTAATTTTTAAACTTTTATAACAATTTATATGTGGTAGAACCACATTGCAGCTACATTATAGTTGTAGCACGAACAGTGTTGGCCGGGTAGGACCATGCTCTCACAGGATACCAGTGTAAAATAGCAGCCTAATATTGCTGTGTTTCGTGGGGTGAGTGTAGAGATCCAAAGACCCCTTTTTTTACTGGAAACAAGGTATTCCATTTGGTCCTAAGGGGAGACAACACATATGCATTTTGATTCTTAATCGAGGATAAATGTATCTAAGGGCCACAATATCCACTTGCTATCAGGTGCACTGTGTGCTCGTTTGTCACCATTACTCTATAAAAAAAAATTTACTTTCTTCTAACAAAGTATCGGTCAAATATTTTACCTCATTCTAAAGAGGTGCCGCCCTGGTGTCAGTATAAGTCCTGGATGCCCTCATAAATTTGAATTTGAATAAAGACACTACAGGATAAAGTTATTCATCCAGCTATTATTCATATAGTTATCATCATGTTCAAATACACTTTGGACTTGGGCCACCAAAAAACAGTGCATGCAACTAATATTAAAAGAAGAAGCATTAATTTATAAACTTTTCTAATAATTTAACTTCTTTCTAATAAAGAATCCGTCAAATATTTTACCTCATTCTAAAGAAGTGCCGCACTGTCAGTAAAAGTGCAGATTGCCTTCATAGATTTGAATTTGAGTACAGAATTAAGTTATTCATCAAGTTATTATTAGTTATTATCATGGAGTATGCTAGGGTTGAATCTGAATGACAGTGTAAGAAATTGCATAATAAGAGGGAAAGGTGGTGTGCAAAGTGTGACCAGGATTAAGAAAGGAATGTTTCTGTGGTTTGGTCATGTGGAAAGAGTGACAATGCAAATTTATATTGCTTATGTGAATGGCAGAGTCGGGAAGGGACGCCCTAGAAGAAGGTTCATTGACCAAATTGGCGATATTTTGAAAATGGGTCACCTTTGGAGTACCCTTAACCGACGAGCGTGTATGTGTAGTTATATGGATGTGGAGGAGGCGAGAGAGTTGTTAGGATTGTGCCAAATGGAAGTCCGTAGTCTCTGCCTACCCCTCTGGGTGACGGGCGTGAGTTTATATTTTATATATATATATATATGTTCAATAACAGTCTGGGCTTGGACCACCAAAAAACAGTGCATGCAGTAGTGTGTTCTGGACTCAAGGATATATAGAGTCAGTATAATTACAGGCTGAGATGCATTCCATCCGCATCTGTAGATTTTAAAGTTGGTTTCAGGTGTCCATGACGTGGAGTAGCCACTAACCATGTTACTGACTTATTGTTAGTTATTTTATCACTGCAGTTGCATATACAAAAGCTAGTGATCGCCCCGGCTTCGTATGGGTGATTTCTATCTCAACAAGAGCACCACCTGCCAGTTCCAATTTTTAATATAAACGAATACAAGGTTTTTATGTGGTAGAGCCATGCTGCAGCTTTATTAGTAGTATAGTTGCAGTACAAGTCGGCTCGATCGGGGAAGGACCACACTCTCACAGAATACCAACATGAAATAGCGGCTCAACGCTGCTATATTTCGTATGGTGAGTGTAGAGAACCGAAGCCCCATTTTATTGGAAATGAGGAATTCCATCTTAGACTTCGCTTTCATCTTTGATTCGTAATCGAGGATAGATGTAGATGTCTATGGGCTACAACCACTTACCATCAGGTGGACTGTGTGCTCATTTGTCATGCTTTGTTCACGGAAGGGGTGGGTGCAAAATAAGCCCCCCAGGTTGTCTATAGATATCCGGTACTTGATTTTAGTAAGGTTTTTAGTTTAGGAGGCTTGTTAGGGTTAGGCTTGAACCTATTAAACTGTTTTTAGATGTCGAAAATGTGTTTCGAATTAATTACGATAAAAATAAATTTCTTGGAAACATTGCATGTGACGAAACACAAATTATTTTTTATATGCTTGGGTAACAAACAAGCATACAGTCCACCTGATGGTAAGTGGTTGCTGTGGCTCATAGATGTCTACATCTATCCTCGATTACAAATCAAAATGCATTTGTCACCCGTAAGGACTAAGATGGAATGCCTCGTTTCCAGTAAAAAGGGTCTCCGGTTCTCCACACACCCTACAAAACACAACAGCGTTAAGCTAATATATTAATTTTTCCGTATCTGTATTAAGTATTCTGTGAGAGCGTGGTCCTTCCCCGGTTGAGCAGACCCATTTGTGCTACAACTATACTACTAATATAACTGCAGCATGACTCTACCACGTATAAATATGTTAATTTGTTTTTTTTTTAACACCGATACACTCATAAAGAAGTTAATCACTTGAACCCAGACAATCCATTTGTGGTTGAAGACAGGACTCATATACAACAAATTTAGTTGCAGTGGAGAGCAGTCAAGAGGTTTTTCAGAAATCAAAACTGTAACATTTCACATTAGATTGTTTAATTTACCACTATCATAGCAGAGTTTATAGATAAGATTAGTCGAATCTGTTCTAAAACTGAATCAGCACACCCCGACTCCACATAGTCTCTTCTGCCATACCCCTAGAGTGTTTTTGTTAAGTCGCGGAGGGAGAACAGCCCTCGTCCGCCAAGCAAATTGCAAGCACCCATGAGAGCCGTAGCGGTTGAGGCAAGCATGCGGAGGTGAGCATGGGTGCCTGCGATTTGCTACGCAAGGGCGAAGGAGATACATTTACCGCTGCACCAAAGCCGTTGCAAAAGTAACTAGGTCAAAATACCTGTGTAAAAATTGAGGTTATGATTTTAAAAAAATCACTACTTATAAACTATACATTTCCGCAAGGGGGAAGGGTAGGGGGTATCAACTACCCACTTCATAATACTGTACCAAATTGACATATTAGTAATATATACAAAAGTTAAAGTTACAGCCTGTATACGTCCCACAGCTGGGCACAGTCCTATAATTTCCGAGGGTTTTAGGGCAAGGAGGTGTCCGACGCGCTGCCGCAATGCGTGTTAGTTATCGAACTTCACATGGCTTTAAAATATGTATTTCTTATTTCTCAGATATGCAGGTTTCCTCATGATGTTTTCCTTCACCGCCGAGCACGTAAAGTCACGATAAATCTGCACTTAAAATCGTAATTAACAATTTAATTGGTGCTGGCGGGGATCGAATCCGGGTTGCTCGCGTACTGTGAAATTTACAGCGGGCAGTAACCATCTGAGCTGCCAGGGCTCAGGCCTAAATATACTGAATGACCTTTTTTACCGTCTGAAAAAAAATAGGGTGTAACATGTGAAGGGAGTAGAAGCCTATGGCACTGATATTTTACAAAAAATTAAAACAAAAATTTTGAATTAAATAAAAAAATTAATTAAAATCTATCGAAATTCAAGTCATATCCAGCCTACTTTATAAACGCCAATAAAACAATAAATTTAGTAGGCATCTTTGACCTCGTCACGGTTAGAGGCTCAAGGGCAAAGTAATTGTTCAAAAAAATTTCTAAACATTTAATTCAAAAATTTTGTTTTTGTTTTTTGTAAAATATCGGTGCCATGGGCTTCTATTCCGTCCATATTTTTTTCCAGATGGTAAAAAAGTCATCTTGTATATAAAAATAACAAAACATTAAATAAATTAATACATCATATATCTCTTTACTAAATATCAATATTCTATGTTTTAGATTTAAGGATTGGAAAACATGGTGAAGTCCTGCTGTGTCGTGGGATGTGTTGCCAAGGATGTCACATACTTTAGGTAAGGACATCATCACCCAACCAATAAATAAGATTGTTGTTCTTTATACTATATTTATTACATCTTTATACCATATTATACTATATATATAAGTGATAAAAGCACACAATCTACCTGATGGTAAGTGGATACTGTGACCCGTAAACATCTCCACCTATCCGTGATTGTGTGCTTTGAAGGTCATCAAAGCCAGAGTTTGACAAATCAATCTCAAAATAATAATAAAAAATATAAATTGAGAGTATATGATATGCTGATGACCAGTGGTGAAAAGGTATGGAATTTGAATTGTAATTTAATGTTATCTATTTTTTTAGCATAAGGGTGACAAACGAGCACACAGTACATATATTAGTTACTGTGATGCATAGACTTTCTATCCCAGGGTGTCTATCATTTGCAAATCAAAATTGCGATGCGTTGTCACCCCTGAGGATTTAGATGAAAATGATGAAAAGCCTCATTTCTATTAAAAGGGGTCTCTGGTTCTCTACACTTGTCAAATGAGACACAGCAGCATTAAGCTGCTATTTCACGTTGGTATTCTGTGAGAGCGTGACCTTAACCTTGTCCTTGAGCCGACCCCTTTGTGCCACAACCATAATATAGCTGCAGCGTGGCAGCGGTGGTCTACCACATATAATATTATATCTAAGTAGGTATATTGAATTAAAAAAAATTCTATTCCTGATTTCACAGGTTCCCCAATAGTCGGACCCGATGCAAGAGGTGGATGGAGGCGATCAAACTGGCCTCCAAACCCTCGGACAAATCCATGGTGTGCAGTGCTCACTTTCACCCGGACGACTATGATTTTGTCAGAGGAAAAATCCGGTTAAAGCCGAAGGTAGTGCCTAGCATGATTCAGGTAAATCTAGACCTTCAGATAATAATACCCTTACTCCACTATGAATGAAATTTCTGAATAGTAGCACCTCCTTTTGCTGCATAGGTGTATGTGAGTAATTGTTTACATAGTTTTTTAAAATAGAATAAGGGTGACAAACGAGCACACAGTCCACCTGATGGTAAGCGAATGCTGTGGCCCATAGACATCCATATTTAACCTCAATTAAGAATTGAAATTCAGAGGCATTGTCACCCTTGAGGAGTAAGATGGAATGCATCAATTGCAGTAAAACGGGTCTCCGGTTCTCTACACTCACCATACGAAACACAGCAGTATTAAGCTGCTATTTTACGCTGGTATTCTGTGAGAGCGTAGTCATATTAGTAGCCGGCCGAGCCGACCCATTCATGCTACAACCGTGATATAGCTACAGCGTGGCTCTACCACATATAGAATGTAACTATACAGCCTCTATATGCCCTTCAGACTTGAACCACCACAGCAGTGCAAGCAAGAGTGTGGGTACCTATCTAGATAGTCTCCTTGGCTGAAGAGGACGTTATAGCTTGTTTTCTCTTTTAATGTTTGTCTTTCTATTCCACCTCTGACACTGGTAAGATACATTGTATAGGGAAACATTTTAGGAATATATTTTTTCCAGATTTTTTCTCTTAAGACGGGCTCAGTCTCATACATTTGCATACACCGGTGACCCTTTTATACATACTCTTATATTACATTAAAACTACTTAACATATTTTCTTATAGTTAATTACGTTTTTTCTCGAAATACTAGACTATTACATATTTTTCCTTTTGTTTGCATATTGCATGCCAAATTACATTTATTTCTTTCTGTTGCAACCTTATTTTTGCAAATAGTATGTATACAACATATATAGTCTTACAAAATTTTCTTACTCTATGTTCCTATATCTATCTTATTTCTATAACGTTAACTATTCTTTGATGTATGAAACGTTACAGCCTGTTCAAAGTTCACTGCTGCACATAGGCTTCCTCCATATTATGGAGTGTAGAAGTAAGGAGTACCAACTCCCGTAGTTAAATAGTTGAAAAGGTGGCCATCTGTAAGCAGTAAATAACAGCTCAAAAACTCCACAACAGCGCTGGAGTAGCTACTGGGATGAAATGAACTTAGAAGTTGTCGACGGTTTAAGTGTGGTGCTAAACTGCACAGTAGCTCTAAAATCTAAAATAATTTTATTTAGTAAATGTAACCTCGAAAAAGTCTATCTATCCCACTAATATTTTTCGGTGTGTTCTTTAAAATGTACCCCGTAGCTATGGTGGCGGCACCCTTATTTAACGGTTTTCTATGGACACTTTTTAATACACAATCTGCACTCCTTACTTCTACACTCCATACTCCATATATTGACTCATAGGAGAGGATATTTGCCATAGATATGTCCTTGGACAACCAGTTGCCAAATCGCCTGTTTGGCAACTGCTGTTTTTTATACTTTTTAGATGTTTTTGGGGAAGCCGCTGCTGCTCATCTCCTATTTGTTTCCCTCTGTCGCCTCCAGTTAACCCAGTTAATTTTTAATTGTGTAAAATGTGACAAAATTTTGTTAAATTTTATATGTGGATTTTTAAGCTATTGCATAGCTTCTATCGCGGGCCTTGAGCGTGGGCACCGAATCCAGAAATTTATTCCGCCGTAACGAAAAAACCTCACGCTCCCTACTCCGACGGGCACGGAGGTGTGGCTTGAAGGCGGCGTTGTCTAACGTCGTTTCTTTTCGGCAGTCTTCGACACGGTGTTTGTGTGCGTGCAACTAGACGTATTGTACGACTCTACGAAGCTCGCACGAATCGAGACGAGCTGCTCCGAAATCGGACGAATACATAAGCAGCTGTTTATGAGAAAGTATATAGGTGTATAGGTATTTATGTACAACAGTGAATAGCTGTACTTGTAAAATTTGTGTATAAAGTGTTTTGAATATGAATGAACAAAGTGCATTTATTATTTATTTATTTAATAAAAGAAAAACATTTGTTTTCTTATCGGTCACCACGCTCAAAAAGTGTAACTTGAATTAATATCAAAGAAAAAGAAATACTGCATAAATAAAATAAATAAATAATTATAATTGCATAAGTTGATACAAAATGCTATGCAATAGCTTTACCGCGGCAGTCCCCGAGTGCTACACGTCTTTTTTTTTTTACGTAGTAGAGCCATGCTGCCTATAGTTATAGTACGAATGGGTCGACTCTTCCGGGGATGGACCACGCTCTCACAGAGTACCAGCGTAAAATAGCAGCTACTGTTGTTTCGTATGGTGAGTGTAGAGATCCGGAGACCCTTTTTTACGGGAGACGTGGCATTACATCTTAATCCTCAGGGGTGACAACGCATCTGCGTTTTGATTCTTAATCGAGGTTAAATGTAGATGTCTATAGGTACAGCAACCACTTACCATCAGGCGGACTGTGTGCTCGTTTGCCACCCTTATACTATAAAAAAATCGCGTAAATTAAAAAAAAACACTTAATCGTAAATCATTTACATTCATTTACACTAATACTACACATTGAATAAAACTAAATTTACAGATTTTGTCGCTATTACTTTGACTTTTTTTTAATTGGCAATGTTTCTGATTGTAACATACGGTAGCCCACAAGACATATATATTAAATGAATTTATTAGAAGTAGTCTTATTAAAAATTAGAAAGAACATGTCTTCCCTCATTGGTACCTTCCAATTTCAAACCTTTCAAATTCCATTATAGGGTATAAGCACCAATCGTCACAGAGGACTGAGGTGTTTGACGAACCAATGCCACAGTAAACCGGGGCTACCTTCAATTTCTGGATAATTTTTTGGTCCGATCTACGCAGAATGAGCTTACTGTATCTTGAAGTCTTGCAGTGGTGTTGGGTGCATGGGTTTGGATGTAATTTTATTAATTGCCTTGCACGGGTGATTTCTGGATCTTGTAGCAGCCTCACCTACCGGGTCCATTTGTAAATCTGAAATAGCCAGCCATTGAAACATACATAAACTTCATCAAGATTGGTCATGCCGTTTAGAGAGGAGTTTTTTTTTATAGGATAGGGTGACAAACGAGCACACAGACCACCTGATGGTAAGTGGTTGCTGTGATCCATAGATATCTACGTCTATCTTCAATCAAGAATCAAAATGCAGATGCGTTGTCACCCGTGAGGACTAGGATGGAATGCCTCATTTCCAGTAAAAAGGGTCTCCGTTTCTCTACACTCACTATATGAAACAAAGCAGCATTAAGCTACTATTTTACGCTGGTATTCTGTGAGAGCGTGGTCCTTCCCTGGTCGAGCCGACCCATTCGTGCTACAACTATACTATTAATATAACTGCAGCATGGCTCTACCACGTAATGAATGTTCAGTGACAAACACACGAAAAGAAGAATTATATATGTCGGCACGTTTATAAAATACTGATATAATCGACAGTAAAAAGGTTTTACTCTAGCGAAGCGTCGTGTCTTTGGTAACGTGAAAACCATTGTTGTTTATAGGATTTTTGCAAAAAAAAAACATTGAACAGCGTACAATATATTTGTGATGAATTGCTAACGATCTGCTTATCTGGGGGCACGGCATTGCCCCCGCTAAGTCGAGCAAAAAAGCGGCAGGCCGTACCATACTTTTCTCGAAACAATGCAGGCCATTTTCGACCACCTATAACTTCGTAGTCAATAAAACTAGAAGCCTGAATTTTCAGTATCCGGGTAGGCATTGTATAAACATGGTGTATTTCAAATTTCATTTAATTTCATTCAGTAGTTTAAGAATTATAACTAGTCAAAATTTCTTAATTTTGTCACTCACTGACTGACCGATCATCAAAACTCTATGGCACTTCTAGCAGACATAGAAGCTTCAAATTTAGAATACAATTAGTGTTTAGTGTATAAATTAAGGAAAAACTAAAATATTTTTTAATTTCGGTTCAGTTTTCTAGATAGTGTATCTAGAAAACTGGATGACACTAAAAACTGCATAAATAACTTTGTAACCCCATATAAATATATAGAATTACAATGTTACATTTGCAGTGAATGAATCAGTGTACCTGTATATGTATAATAGGTAAGTTGTTAGTATTCAAGAAGTAGAAGGTACCGGAAAGGTAAAAAAGTAGAACTATCTTATCTACAAAAAGAAATGAGATGCCATCAAAAACATAACTTGTAAAAAAAAACAAGTCTCGCAGCTCAGTTCTTCTACCGTAAAAAGTTGTGAGATCCATGTAATACCAAGTCGGTTAATTTATTCGGTTCATATCAATGTTAAAAATATTTTATGTTTTAAATATATAGATTAACTTGGCCATCGCTTGCTTAGTGCAATCTAATTTAATATAATGTGTATTACTTGTGAGATACATTGTGTTTTCTCTTCTATATATTTAAAACATAAAACATTTTTAACATTCATATGAGACTATAAAATGTTGTTAGGTTAGCTAATTACATAATAACTTTAAACAGAAGGACCCTTTAGTAGGAACTGAATAAATTAAAAAAGTAAATTCTGCTGTGTTTCGTATGTTGAGTATAGAGACCCGAAGACCCTTATAACTGAAAATAAATTATGCCATATTTGTCCTCTGGAGTGACAAGGCATTTTGATTGTTAATTGAGGATAGATGCAGATGTTTATGGGCCGCAGCATCCACTTACCATCAGGTGGACATTTTGCTCTTTTATCACTCTTGTTCCTTAAAAAAAAACATCGGGACTTAAACGCCCCATGTGTCTTTACAGCTTTCACTCGAAATATCAGGAAAGAAAAATAATTCACATTTAACACCATAAAATCCCTAATGTTGGTTTTATTAATTTTAGCATAGTGTTTATTTTAAACTTACAGAGTGAACAACCAAAAACGAACCAAGCAAACTTTCGTCCCAGTAATAATACCCATAACAATGATGATCAGGAATACAGAATACAGTGTGACAGACTTGATAATGATGGCTCGAACAACAAGAATGATACAACATCACATAAAAAGAAACAAACACAAGAGAAGGAAATTAACAGGACAGGAGAGGATGTTAACATTTGTACAGGAAGATCAAGTATAGATAAAGCAAAATTGTTAGAGAGGTATAGTCATTTTAAATTATTATAAAAGAAATACTTTCAATAGCTTTCTTTAATATAATAAGGGTGAATTAAGAGCACACAGTTCACCTGAATGCTGTGGCCCATAGATATCTACAACTATCCTCGATTAAGAATCAAAAAGCAGACGCGTTGTCACACCTGACGACTAAGATGGAATGTCTCGTATTCAGTAAAAAGGGTCTCCAGTTCTCTACATTTACCATACGAAACATAGCAGCATTAAGCTGCTATATCTCACGCTGGTATACTGTAAGAGCGTGGTTCTACTCCGGTCAAGCTGATCCATTCGTGCTACAACCATATTATAGCTGCAGCATGGCTCTATCACGTATAATTCTAGTGTATAAACTGCCCCCACGATACAGGAGAAAATCTTGGTATGGAGGCAACGTTTAAAAAGGTATGTGTTAAAGCCATGCTGCTGCTATAATATGGTTTTAGCACAAATGAGTTGTCTAAGGGAAGGATCACGCTCTCACAGAATACCAGCGTATAATAGCAGCTCAACGCTGCTGTGTTTCGTATGGTGAGTGTAGAGAACCGGAGACCCTTTTTACTGAAAACGTGGCATTCCAGCTTGGTCCTCGTGGGTGACAATACACCTGCATTTTGATTCTTAATGGAGGAAGGATATAGATGTCTACCATCAGTTAGACTGTGTGCTCGTTTGTCACCGTTATTCTATTAAAAAAATACTTGTCTACTAGTATTGTATCCTCACCTATTGGATCTTTCAGTGTCACAGAAACGGTGAAACCCAGTTTGAACACTGAGATAACAATAACAGAAAAAGATGATATAGAAGATATACTGACATACTTCCACATAAAGCAGAACAAGCAGGTCGTTGAGCGACAGGACGCAGAATTACAGAGGGAAAAGAACAAACAGGAGAGTGCAAGAGTAATCGGAGAAGAAAGAGATGTCAATGGTGTGATTGATTTGGCTTCGTTTGAGACGGAGGCCAAACCTGTGTTTATAGAGATATCTACGGATCAAGGTAATGATTTGTAATATTAGAGTGAAACCATACTGCGCAACATCATTGTGGAATTTCCATCACATTTCGTAATTTGGAAGACGCTACAGCTTGAATGGGTATTGACTCGACCAGGAAAGGACCACAGATCATTTGACGCTGGTATTCTGTGAGAGTGTGGTCCTTCCCCGGTTGAGCTGACCCATTTGTACTACAACTATACAATTAATATAGCTGCAGCATGGCTCAGAGCCGTGGTGGCTCAGATGGTTAGCACTCGCTGTAAATTTACAGAACGCGAGAAAACCGGTTTCGATCCCCACCGGCACCAAGGATATTGTTAACTGCAATTTAAAGTGCTGATTTACCACGTGCTCGCCGTTGAAGTAAAACATTGTGAGGAAACCTACATGTCTGAGAAATAAGAAAAAAGAAGAATTCAGAGACATGTGAAGTTCGCCAACACGCATTACTTACGTGGTAGAGCCATGCTGTAAAAGTAAAGTTACAGCCTATATACGTCCCACTGCTGGGCACAGGCCTCTTCTCATTTCTGAGAGGGTTTTAGGTCAAGGAAGTGGCCGCCGCGCTGCCCCAGTGCGTGTTGGCGAACTTCACATGTCTTCGAAATATTTTTTTTTCTTATTTCTCAGACATGCAGGTTTCCTCACGATGTTTTCCTTCACCGGCGAGCACGTGGTAAATCAGTACTTAAAATTGCAATTAACAATTTCATTGGTGCCGGCGGGGATCGAACCCGGTTTGCTCGCGTATTGTGAAATTTACAGCGAGCGCTAACCATCTGAGCACCACGTAAGTGTCTGTTTGTAATGCCATAATTTTTGTTCGTCTGTCGGTTTAACTGTCTGTTCAGTCATCAGTCAGTCACTATTCCGATGATATCCCGATGACTGTCTGTTGATTCTGGCTAATCTCGGAAAGGGCTGGATCGATTTTATGGATTTCACTGCTGCAGCTGATGTTATGAGGACTAACTTAGGTAACTTTTATTTTAGAAAAGGAATTAGGGTTCTACGCAAAATATTTAAACCCAATGAAATCCAATCGTAATAAATTCAAATTCTGACGAAGTCGCGGGGAACAGCTAGTCTGTTTATAAATCATTTTTTAATGGAATACAGATTACAAACGAGCACACAGTCCACCTGATGGCAAGTGAATACTGTGGCCCATAGACATCCACATTTAATTTCGATTAAGAATTAAAATGCAGATATGTTGTCACCCCTGAGGACTAAGATGAAATGCCTCATTTCCAGTAAAAAGGGTCTCCGGTTCTCTACACTCACCATACGAAACACAACACCATTAAGCTGCTATTTTAGGCTGGTATTCTGTGAGACCGTAGTCCTACCCTAGGAATCCAGGCCAGGTCGGAAGACCAAAATATCTACAAATTTGTTGAAAAACTCGGGATTTCGGGGTTGTAGTTGGATAAATAAATACCTATAAAATAAAAAGTTTATTTTTTAAATTAATAAAGACTACAAAAAAACACTTAACATTGTTGACAAATATCTAATTTAATTACACTTAAGTTTTAGGTTGCCGACTGGACTTTACCGACTCCAACAAATTGGAAGTAGCAGCTTAATGCTGCTATTTTACGCTGGTATTCTGTGAGAGCATGGTTTTTTCCCGGTCGAGATGCTTTATGCTACATGCTACATCCATAATATAACTGCAGCGTGGCTCTACCACGTATAAAGATGAATTGTTCTGTTGAATTACTTAGAACAAATGACAAACACAACTGTTAATACTACATCAGTATGTTAGTACTGATAAACGTTAAAGTTTTATACTATCAGTGTTAGTAAAATCACACTGAATATACAACATGTAGACCTTTCATTCCTGTTGAGTGCGTTATCAGAATCAGTATTCAAATGTATAGAAATAACTGACGGCTCCGTGGCGCATGGGTTAGCATTGAGTGACTGCGCTGAGGGCTGCGGGTTCGAATCCCGCACGGAACAAGTATTTGTATAGCCTACAAGTATTTGTTCCGGGTCTGAATGTTTGTCCTTGTGCAATTTATGTTTTTAAACTGCCTCCACGATGCATGAGAAAATCCTAGTGTAGGGGTAACGTTTAATACTTTGGAATAATGAAACATAATAAAATTAAATAAACTTCGAATAAATTTTTAGTTGTTAATTATATATAGGTTTATTACTAATTATAGTGGGTTAGAGTAGAGTCAATGATTCCGCTTTACTGTGCGTGTCATTTAGTTCAGATGTGAATAACATTTTATCAGAAGAGTGAATTTAGTAAGACAAAAAAAACTACACTCATAAATGCCATACCTTTAAGTATATCTATACATCCCTAAAAGGATCACCGGGTAGTTTGTTACATACTTTATACAAGTATTTGCGTATTTTAAGAGCAAGTCACACAGTCTCCCAGAATACCAAAGTAAAATATGTGTGTTTCGTATGGTGAGTGTAGAGAACCGGAGACACTTTTTACTGGAATCGAGGCATTCCATCTTGGTTCTCACGGGTGACAATGCCTCTGCATTTCGATACTTAATCGAGGGTAGATGTAGATGTCTATGGGCCACAGCATTCACTTACCATCAGGTGGACTGTGTGCTCATTTGTCACCCTATCCTATAAAAAAAAGAGGTAAAATCTCTAGGACGAGAAACGTCAGGAGCGTGTGATTACAGCGAACAAGACAATTTGGGACAGTTAAAAATCTAATATATTCGGTTCTCTTTGTATTTCACATTCCATCCGAGCCAGTGATAAAAGTAAAAAATGACTCAATAAAATTACTTGTAATCTATATTGTTACGAGCTTGAGGTTCGTGACAATAAAAACTGCCTATTGAATTATCAAAATTTACACTTTAATTACGGAACACTAGTTACAACTTAAAACACACTAATAATAAAACACAATTGTACTACTGATCATTTTAGTTTGCAGTTGTATCGCTTCTAAGTGTTCGCTTGTATTGTCAATTCAATACTGCCTCGGTCGCTCTCACCGGTCTTATATAGGGCCTTTCCTACTGAAACATCTAGAATGTTCGAGTACATACCGGTCCCGACTGACTAGGTGTAGAAAGTTCTAGTATGGAATTTTCTAGAAAGCTCTCCTAGTTCTGCTACTCGATACTAGATGGTGCTGGTGGTTACTTGCAATGTATCAGGCATTAATTATGGCGCTCAAGAATATTAAATAAAAACATTCTATTCTATAAAGAGGGAAGTAAACTTACTAGAAAATCAATTATATTTGATATATTGATGTAAATGTCTATAGTTTCCATTCCTCTACAGATAAACCGAACGGCAGGGGTTCTGGGAGTCCGCGTGATTGTCTGATGGTGCTCGAAAGTGTCCAAGTGGATTTGGACCCCAGTGAACTGATGCTGCCGGATAAGAGGGAAGAAATTGAAGAGGACGAAGCGGAGGCGATTGTGATATGTGATAAGTGAGTGAACCAAGATTAGAGTCACTGTTTCACAATATATTTTATACATGGTAGAGCCACACTGCAGCTATATTATGGTTGTAGCACGAATGAGTCGGCTCGACCGGGGAAGGACCTCGCTCCCACAGAATACCAGCTTAATTCTGCTGTGTTTCGTATGGTGAGTGTAGTCGATGGAGAGCTGAGTAGAAAGTTTTTTAACTATTTATTTATGTATTTACTATGTGTGAAGAAAGAAGAACTGTGATAATTTATCTGAACTGAGAAACTAGCTTTACTATTTAACTGATTAAAGAAACTATGTGGCTAGGGACGCTACAAATAAACAATTCACATTACTAATATTCCCTGTAACCACTCCTGGTAAGCTTAAGATGCTTGTGTTAGGAGTGGTTTACGACAGTAGTCGAATGGCGGATTCGAACCCACGACCTTTTGAGTTTGCGGTCCGTACCTCCTAATCCTAACGCCTATAGTACATGCCAAATCGATTGAGAAAAATGGGCAATTACCTTTCGTCGTTTAACCAGGGGCTACAAACCTTCAATATATAGGGACTTTTTATATGTAGTAATTTCTTTATTTATAATGTTTTTTTTTATAATGATTGATATAATATATATTTATTAACTATTATTAAAAAGTTATGTAAATGATCGCTGTAGACGAAAACTCATCTATTGTTATAAAGTACTTTATTCATTTAACAACAAAAAGCATTAATTTATAATACATATAAAGATTCGAGTGATAACTACACCAAATAAGTACGTTCTTATTCAAAAGATAAAACTTTATTTTCAATATTATATAAGAACTTTATTTTTATTCGGTGCATGCGGACCAGCCCAAAAAAGTGATGCATTTCTGGCTGCCATTGTCACGTTACTTTTGGAACGAACTGACTTAACGTGCGTTTTGTTTATTTTAAAGGGATGAATTTGCAAAAGCTCAATATGGTGATTATATTGCTTTAAATATTTTTTTTAATATGAAACTGTTATTAAATGAATTGCTGCGTTACTTACCATAAATTGAAATATAAAATATAACACATTTTCCGCGATGTACCGTAACATATTACGATGTTTATAGAAACTACAGACAATATTATTTAAGAAACAAAAAAACAAGACATATGTGCTGACCTAGAAGTGTGGATAATATCAATATTTAAATATTGTTATCACATCTAAATTGAAATTTTGTAAGTTACGCCTTTTGACACTCCGCTTATATCTGAGGTCATTCTCCGTTTTTCTCAATCGATTTGGCACTAACTATAATAGGAGAGCTTGAAGGGTCTTCTTTTCTTGTTGTTTTCTGGAGCGCTGCCGCGTCTGCCGCGAATGCCGGACGCCGGCCGGGGGCTTCAGTTTTATTCCAGCGGCCGGGGTCGCGCTGACGCCGAGTTCGCATAAGCACCCGCGGGGGGACCGAGCTCTGGTTGGTTGCGCGGTTCGTTGTTTCGCGTTTCAGTGCAGAGTTCAGGAGACGTAGTGTAATTGCATGCTAGGTGATTAGTCCTACGGGGTCACATCTGAGGTCTTGCCTTTTCTTTAAGTAAAAGACTAAAGACCTCTGCCAGCTTTACGAAGAAGATGAAAAATATAATGTGCTCAGTATTTGCTACCATTCATAAGAGGATATTGTGAAATTCTGCCAACCTAACAGAAGCCAATTTATAATAGTAGACAGCAAGAGGGAGAGTGAGTAAACCTACATAGATTATATTTTCATTACAGGCCCGATGATCTGATCAGCCTACTAATCGTGGATAGATATAAATGTTTATAGGCCCAGCATCCACTTTTTTATAAAATAAGGGTGACAAACAAGCACACACTCCACCTGATGGTAAGTGGATGCTGTGGCCCATAGACATCTACATTTATCCTCGATTAAGAATCAAAACGCAGATGCGTTGTCACCCCTGAGGACTAAGATATAATGCCTCGTTTCCCGTAAAAAAGGGTCTCCGGTTCTCTACACTCACCATACGAAACATAGCATCATTAAGCTGCTATTTTACGCTGATATTCTGTGAGTGCGTGTTATTGCCCCAATCGAGCCCACCCATTCATGTCACAACCATAACATAGCTGCAGGGTAGTTCTACCACATGTAAAACCACTTACCATCAGGTGGACTGTGTGTTAGTTGTCAAGCTTATTCTATATAAAAAACAATCCGTTTCCATTTCAGGCCCGATGACCCGATCAGCCTGCTCACCTCGAGCGACGAAGATGATGTGATAATCCAGGAACCACACATCGAAACTGTCGAGGTGTCCGACGAAACGGACGAGGACGATGTGCCTCTAGTCAAGCTGGTAAAGACCAAGTCGAAAAAGAAGAAGAAACGCCTGAACCCATTCTTCAGGAAGAGCAAGTGGGGCGATTACCTTTACAACTGCACGGAGTGCCAGTACAGAAGCGACAACAAATTTGAGTATGAGGAGCATGTTACGAAGCACTCCACCGTGATCCACATGTGCCACATTTGTGAATACATCACGGCCAGCAAGGCTCTGTTCACTAATCACCAGAAGAAACACAAAGAAGATAAGTGCTACGAGTGCCACCTCTGCGGCTACAAGGCCAGGCACAAATTGAGCCTGACCTACCACATGAAGTCACACAACAGTGTTGGTGATTGTGTTGAAAGTGTCAGTGAGCGTGAAATTCCCAAAAGTAACAGTGAAAGAACTAAACGGAGAAGGTCGAGACGTAAGGAGCCTAGTGATGTACAGAAATTAATTTGTTCTTTGTGCGGTTACTCGACTAAGTCAAAAACGAACCTTAAAAATCACAACAGTGCAAGGCACAAAGTTAACTACAGTTAAAGATTTTGAGGGTACTTTTTTTGAGTACTGATCCGTCAATGTGATAGTCGGAGCTTGTTTGTGAGGTATATAGGTATATAGTTTTTAAGTAATGGCTGTGCCAAGCTGTGGGATGTTGAGGCTATCACCTTCATTCCAACTTTAATGTGAGTTGTATAATTGGTATAAGGTACGTGAGGGTTATATGATCACCTTAAGCTTTGCCATCCTACACAACCAAAACTAGGAAGACAGAGAAAGTCAAAATATTAAAGGCAAAAATGAGTTTATTTCCCAGTTTAAAAATGCAGCACAAAATGTTAAAAATGTAAAAAAATATAAATAAAACGAAGTATGTCATAAATTTAAAAAAATACTTAATAACTAATATATTAAGAAAAAACTGCAAATAAGCCTTAACTAATAGTTAAGGAACACTTCGAAAAATCAGCAACAACAATTAAACAAACTTCTTATTTTTAAAGTGAAATGGCTCTATTGTTTAACTGATGATACTCTGCCAATGTTAAGATTGAGAAATACAAGGGAATATTTTACAAAAAACGAGAGAAAAATATTTAATGACCCTATTTACTATGATGTCAACTGTCAAAATGCCTTCGATAAAGCAGCATCCTTTTGACCCTTTATTATTTGATTGACCGATAAAGAGCTATCATATCACAGAGCCATCAAGGCAAACAAGGCTGTAGTTTTTTAGTTATAAGAAAGTGAGCATAATAATCGGATGATTATTTTGTATATATTTATTTTATGTGATTTTATTAACTCTAACAATAATAAACTACAATTTTGTTTGTCAGATTATCATATAATAACACATTAGTATCATTCTTTAGATGTGGTAGAGCCATGCTTCAGCTATATTATGGTTGTAGCACGAATGGGTCAGCTCGACTGGGGAAGAACCACGCTCTCACAGAATACTAGCGTAAAATAGCAGCTTAATGCTGCTGTGTATCGTATAGAGTGTAGACATCCGGAGACCCATTTTTTTTAGCAATCGAGGCATTCCATCTTAGTCCTCAGGGGTGACAACACATCTGCGTTTTGATTCTTAATCGAGAATAAATGTTGATGTCTATGGGCCACAACATCCACTTATAATCAGGTGGACTGTGTGCTCGTTTGTCACCCTTACTCTATAAAAAAAACATTGTCTGTGTTTTGTTTTAGGTAATTCAATGAATAAGTTGACCAAAATCAATCACATAATATTTTTGTTACACTTTCTTGTATAATCAATTTCCCTTTTTTATGCAGTTTGTGTCCCAATTAAACCTTTTCGTCATAACCGCCTTAAAGGAAGATGAAGTACTGGATGACCATATTACCCTCACGTATACTAGTTCACATTTTCAAGCTTTGTAAGTGCATAAAATGTTTTTTATATATTGTATGACTATTGGTCCAGTGAAACTAATAGAAATGTGTATAAGGATTTCTTATATTTAAGCCAATACAGTTTTTAATTTCCTGAAGTTTCGGGTGCTTTACAGCGCCCATAGTCACAAGAGGGAACTAATGTGTTGGACGTCCAGATATCATAGTTAACGAAGGCTATTTTCAACTTTTAAATATTCATTTTTCGTCCGATATATGCAGAACTAGATTGCAGTATCTTACAGATGTTAGCACCCAGCCATTTTCCATTGAAATTAGGATATTTTTTGATTTCAATAGCCTTGTATATGTGGTATATAATAACCTTGGTATAAGTGGGTGTTCTTTTGCGAGCATTTGTGGTATATCAAATCTGATGTAATGGGGTGGCCTTTTTTTTTTTTGTTTTTTTTTTTTTTTTTTTTTTTTTTGGTTCCCGCCCCTTTCTTTGTTTGTTGGGACGATCTTGGACTTGTTGACATACTGCAGACTTCCTGGAGTGGGATTGAGCGGGCTTTTATAGATCTTTTTGTTTGTGCTATGTAAGAGAGACCACATTCACAATCAAGCTTTTACACTCCTGCATCTTGCAGTGGGCCATTACACTTGCGGATGGTAAGAATTGACTAATCTTCTTCTGGTTATTTTTGGGTTCTTGTATAATTGAAAAATTAAATCTAATTCCAAAATACTATTGCAAGATTTCGATATACTGTAAGCTCGTTCTGTATAAATCAAACCATAAATTAGTATTTAAAAATTGAAGGTAACCTGGCTAACTACGATATTAGCACGTCAAACGTCTCAGTCCCCCCGTGACCATGAAATCTGTATAGCGCCCGAGAAAACTGGAATTAAAATGTTAAAATTTAACACTATGTTGATTACTTCATACGTGGTAGAGCCATGCTGCAGCTTTATATTATAGTTGTAGCACGAATGGGTCAGCTCGACCGGATAAGGACCACGCTGTGTTTCATATGGTGAGTGTAGATATTCGGAAACCCTTTTCTTACTGGAAACGAAGCATTACATATTAGTCCTTAGGTGTGGTAATGCAACTGCGTTTTGATTCTTAATTGAGGATAAATGTAGATGTCTATAAGCCACAGCATCCACTTACCATCAGGTGCTCGTTTGTTACCCTTATTATACAAAAAATACTATCTGTAAAAATTAGTTTCATTTAATGTGTAGTGTTGGCGTAAATATAAACATCAGTCTATATTAACGCCAACTAAACACATTAAATGAAACTAATATTTTGTTTTAGTGGATGATGTCATTTATTGGTCATTAATTTATTATTATAGCTCTACCTAGAGTTCGTTATTTTAGGTAGGCCTCACCGCGTGATGTTGAATTTTTACTATAATTTTCATCGATTACTTATTTTTTTATATATATATATATATATATATATTATATATAAATATAATTAACTCTTCTGACTGGGCACATAGCACATAAATACATAGTTGTAGGTAATATAAATAAATTATTTTTTCATTGTGTATATCATCATACACATATATCAATCATACCTACATATGAGACTCGATAGGTCTCTTTGCCTTTGTAGTTAAGTATATCTACCTACCCATCAGATCTTTCGCGTGCTGTATTGGCTTGATTGCTTTTCAGACACACAGTTTTTAAATATTATGATACCAATTACTCGTTAATTATAACGAGTAGGTATGTTACACCATTGTACCTCCATATATGTACATAAAGCGTCCTGTACTTTGAAGGTAGATCGTCAAAAAAGTAACTTTTATAAACCTGTAGTGAGTAAGGAACCTACAGTGCACCTGATGGTAAGTGGTTACTGCAGACCATGGACACTTGCAGCCAATAACACACAAAGGACATTATAGATGCATTGTCACCTCTGAGGACTGAGACGGAATGCCTCTACCTGTAATTATACAGGCTCTATACCCTTCAAAGAGGAACCCCGTATTGTAAGCAAACTGCTATTAGCACCCATACCCTATCCGGACAGACTTCAAGTCAAAATTGGAGTCCTACCACATGAGTAGATAAATGGAACGGAGATAAAATTTCATACAACCGCACGAATCGGTTGCACTACTACAAGCACGCGGGACGTGTGTGCGTGACCACTGGCCGCTTGTCGCGTACGCGGCGAGACCGGAGAAAACTGATTACGCTGGCACAGCCAGTTGACAAATCTCAGGGTCAGTGCGACGCACGTTGTTTGTTTTGTTAGTTGCAATTTTAAATATTTTAATGTAAAAACGTGGTATTATTAATAATGGTTATTTATTGTACTGTGTGTGTGAATAATGCTAGAAAAAATAAAAACATATAATAAATATATCATTACTTATTCGATTATTACTTTTTCAAGTACCTTTATTTTATTGTATGATCCTTTTTTTACTAAGAGGAGGGTACTACACGGTGTGTTTTTACCTTTTTATTGTTATTACAAGCTATTACTAAACATTTGTAGTAGGTATGTTTGCTGAGTTTGTTTTATTTACTTTGTCTTCATTTTTATATATCATTCACTTTTGTGACAACCAGACCAAAATAAGTACCAATTTGCATATTCTTAAGAAGCTTTGTCTCTGTTCCGTTTATATACTCATGTAACAAGGTCCTAACACTTGATTAATCTTGAATGCTGGCAGAATTAATTAGTTGTTGCATTACTAAAAAAAATCAGTGTGCGTTCAGTGCAATTCTACTGCATTAGTTTTGTAACGTATAAAAACCAATTGCTGTCTGTTTGTCTCGCTAAAACGACTCAAACGATTGCGGTGAAATTTTTTTGTGTGCCTGGGGATGTTGTATGGTTTAGATTCACAAATGGACCCGGTAGGTGGCGCTACTGTCGATATAGAGAAATAACCCGTGCGTCGTAGCCGTAGCGGATCGCTAGTTTTTGTAATATTTAAAGTAAAACTTCTTTAGGCACGCTTGACTTGGGGAGTAAGCTGGTGAACGCGTCTCGAAAGTGTTACGAAAAGTGTGATCGGGCACGGCGAACGGGAGTTGAGTGGAGGATATAAGCAATAGAGAGCAGTGCGCGTACACATTTTCTTACTCTCTTTCTCTCATAGCCAGTTACGTTTCGTTTATCTAAGCACAGTGCAGGCCTATTGTCTGTATCACAGTGTATGAGCAAGAGAGAGCAGAGCAGTGCGTGCGCACATTTTCTTTGTCTCTTCCTATCATAGTCAGTAAATGTAATATGTATATATCTCAGTCAGTAGTCCGTTTGCGAGTTTACGAGCGTTTCGCGAACGGTGATTCTTTGGTAATTTTTCGTAATTTTATGTAGTTTTGAGCAATTTTATGAATTAATATTTTGTTCAATACATTAAATATTCTACGTTTAAAGTGAATAAAAACAAATTATGGAAGGAAGCCGATAATAAATTTAAATATTTGTAGAAAATTAATGTATTTACTACGAGCTAAAGAAGTTTTACTTCAGTCGTGTAATAATAAGCACACTCGTTTTTTTTTTTGTAATATTGAGGCGCTGGTCGCATTGAACTCTGTAAATATTGTGTAAGTCAATGAATTTGTGAATAGATCTTGATTCAAAACCACATTTTGATTTTTATTGCAACAGTGGTAGAGCCACGCGGCAGCTTTGCTGTTGCACGTATGGGCCGGCTCAAACCGGGGTGGTACCACGACCTCACAGAATACCGGCGTGAAGTGGAAGCTCTGCTTCCGCGTTTCGTCTGGTGAGTGCAGGTGGCCGGAGGCCCAAATCTCCCCCCCCCCCCAGCAACAGGGTCGCGGAATTAAATAATGATAGACTGCCCCAGGAGGGTACCAGCACCCCTGGAGAATCCCTCGCTGAGCATCTACGACCATGTTTCTCCACTTCTGAGCGTGGGTGCTCAGGCTGCCCCGCGTATTCTGGGGGGGGGGGGCCGCAAAATTCCGCTCAAGACTACAACTGCTCGGGGTAAACGGAGCAACAAGACCAAGGCGACCCCTGCCACGCTGTCCGTGAATTTCTACAATATCAGGGGTTTCACTCTAACCTAAACGCCGTCTACTACCATCTCGAGACGGCGAGGCCGGCTCTGCTCTTTCTGACCGAGACGCAGGTGTCCTCTCCGGCTGATGTCTCGTATCTCTCCTACCCGGGGTACAAACTGGAACACTCCTTTGTGCCTCGGGCTGCAGTTTGCGTTTACGTCAGAGAGGACATCTGTTCTCGGCGCCGCGCGGACTTGAAGGTTCGGACCTGTCCATCCTGTGGCTACGCGTAGACAGCGACGACCATCCGCACGTCTACGGGTGCCTCTATAGGTCCCATAGCGGTAATGCCGAAAGAGACCGACTCTTCGACCACGTCCAAATGGCTACAGAGTCGTTGCTACAGCAGATCCCCTCCGCAGAGATCGTGATCCTCGGCGACTTTAACGCCCATCACGCCGAATGGCTTGGTTCACGTTTAACCGATCATGCGGGGAGATCTGTTCATGATTTTGCCTTGGCATATGGTCTGACACAACTGGTTAATTCGCCTACGCGGATTCCAGATGTGGAGGATCATGTACCTTCCCTGTTGGACCTTCTGCTGACCTCTCTCCCGGACGGATATCAGATTTCCGTCGAAGTCCCTTTAGGCTCCTCGGACCATTGTCTTGTCCGGAGTGAGGTGCCACTCACGCTGAAATCGCAGTCGCATTCTGCAGGTTGCCGCCGTGTTTGGCACTATAGGTCAGCCGATTGGGATGGGATGCGGTCTTTCTTTGCATCCTATCCTTGGGGGCGGGTTTGCTTCTCGCCGGACGATCCCATCGTTGTTGCGGATTCTGTCGTTGATGTGGTACTTCAGGGTATGGAACTTTTTATTCCTTCCTCTGTGGTGCCCATTGGAGGCAAATCTCAGCCATGGTTTGGTCGCTCCTGTAAAATAGCATCATGCTATAAGCAGGAGTGCTACCGATCCTGGGCTGACGCATCAGCGTCCCGGGATGTAAACACCAGCGCTATAAAAAAGAAGTATAATTCCGCCTCTAGGTCCTTCAAAAGAGTCATTGCTAAGGCAAAGTCAGGGCACATAGGCAGAATTGGCGAGAACTAGTTCGCCTTCCTTCTGGAACTCGTGCATTCTGGTCTCTCGCCAAGGCTGTCCAGGGGAATTCCTGTCAGCCATCTCTTCCATCTCTGCACAGGGAGGACGACTCACTGGCCCATACCGCAAAGGAGAAAGCCGATCTTCTGGGCTCTTTCTTTGCGTCCAACTCGACTCTCGATGACGGGAGAGTACGCCGCCGACCATCCCGCGGTGTGAGTGCTCCATGCCGGAAGTGCAGTTTACACAGCGCTCGGTTCGCAAAGCACTCCTCTCCCTGGACATCCACAAGTCGAGTGGTCCTGACGGAATCCCTCCAATTGTGCTGAGGACGTGTGCTCCAGAGTTGGCACCGGTTTTAACACGTCTTTTCCGGTGCTCCTACTCGCCTACTCCCTAGGCGTAGTCCCAAAATCATGGAAGAAGGCTTTCGTCCACCCGATCCCTAAAAAAGGCGACCGCTCAGACCCGTCCAACTACCGGCCTATCGCCATTACCTCCTTGTTCTCCAAAACAATGGAGTCCATTGTAAACTGCCAGCTCATGAGGTACCTTGAGGATCACCAGCTGATTAGTGACCGCCAATACGGTTTTCGCCGTGGTCGGTCAGCTGGTGATCTTCTGGTCTACCTAACTCACAGATGGGTGGAAGCAGTAGAGTCCTAGGGGGAGGCATTGGCCGTTAGTTTGGACATTGCGAAGGCCTTCGATCGGGTTTGGCACAAAGCGCTTCTTTCGAAGCTCCCTTCTTATGGGCTTCCCGAGAAATTGTGCGATTGGATCACCAGCTTTCTTGCAGATCGGAGCATCAAGGTCGTTGTAGACGGTGCAAGCTCCGATTGCAAGGCTATTAATGCTGGTGTTCCACAAGGCTGCATGCTATCGCCAACGCTGTTTCTTCTGCATATCAATGATATGTTGCAAACCCGTAACATTCATTGCTATGCAGATGACAGCACTGGTGATGCTCTTTACACCGGCCGAGCCAATATTTCTCGGGAAAACGTCTCCGAGTGCCGGGACAAACTTGTGTCTGAAGTCGAGTCCTTGCTGAACAGAGTCTCGGATTGGGAGCGACTAAATCTAGTCCAATTTAACCCCCAGAAGACACAAGTTTGCGCGTTATCCGCTAAAAGGAACCCCTTTGTCGTATCTCCTCAGTTTCAAGGCACTCCCCTTGTTGCCTCAGTCAGTATCGGAATCCTCGGCGTTGACATATCGAGTGACGTGCAGTTTCGTGGTCACTTGGAAGAGAAGGCCAAATTGGCCTCTAAAAAGCTTGGCGTGCTCAGCAGAGCGGGACTGTATTTCATGCCGGCACACCGCCTGCAACTTTACAAGGCGCAGGTTCGGCCGCACATGGAATACTGTTCCCATCTCTGGGCTGGGGCTCCCCAGTACCAGCTCCTTCCACTTGACCGCATCCAGCGCAGAGCGGCTCGATTCGTCGACGACCGAGTGCTTTCCGATCGGCTCGATTCACTGGCACTGCGAAGAGATGTTGCATCTCTGCATTTTATTTCGCATATACCATGGAGAGTGCTCTGAGGAGTTGTTCGGATTAATCCCAGCCGCCAAATTTCGTGAACGCACTACGCGGCAAACGTCCCGATACCATCCACACCATCTGGATGCTTGGCGGTCCACCACAGTACGTTTCAAAAGGAGTTTTCTTCCGCGTACAACCTCTCTGTGGAATAGTTTACCACCGACGATTTTTTCGGACCGATACGACCTGGGGACCTTCAAGAAAAGAGCTTACTCCTTTCTAAAGGGCCGGCAACGCACCTGCAATTCCCCTGGTGTTGCGGTTGATCATGGGCGGCGGTAGTTACTTAACATCAGGTGAGCCGCATGTTCGTTTGCCCCCTCTTGTATATAAAAAAAAATGATCACAAAATAGTTGGTGTACCCAAGATCGAATTTCGGTCACGGCGGCCAGTCACAAGGGAGACTTGCCGCCGTGAGAATACCTTGATAGAAAAACCTTATAATTGATTTTGGTCAGATCCAGGATTCGAACCTAGGACCTCATGATCAGCAACAGAGTTTACAACTACCAGACCATCAAGGCAGTTAAACGCAACGTGAATATTACAACCTGGTAGAGCCACGTTGTAGCCTAATATGGCTGCAGCATGAATGGGTCGGCTCAACTCTGTAACAAATGCGCTCTCACAGAATGTCTGCGTTAAATAACAGCTTAATGCTGCAGTGTTTCGTGTGGTGAGTGTAGAACCGGAGGCCCTTTTTACTGGAAACGAGGAATTCCGTCTTAGTCCTCAGAAGTGACAACGCATCTGAATATTTGATTCTTAATTGAGGGTAGGTGTAAATGTTTATAGGCCACAGTATCCACTTACTATCAGGTGGACTAAGTGCTCGTTTGACACGTATATATAATGTACTCTGTGTTTGACACCTTTATTTTATAAAAAAATAAATAATTAAATACGCATACGCGCTGACAGAAATTACGTACTTGGACAGCCTTGGCGAGAGATCAGAATGCACGTGTTACTGTAGGAATTCGAACTATTTTCTCACCAATTCTGCCAATGTGCCCTGACTTGGCTTTGGCTGGCACTTCATATGGACCAGGAAGCGGAATTCTACTTCTTTTTAAGAGCGCTGGTGTTTGCATCCCGTGATGTTAATGATTCAGTACAGGCCCGGTAGCACTCCTGCTTATGGATTGATGCAATTTTACAGGAATGAGCAAACCCTGGCTGAGTTCTACCTCCGATAGGCACCTCAGATTATGCAATGAAAAGTTCCATTCCCAGAAGTACCACATCAGTGACAGAATCAGTAAAAACATTGTGGTCATCCAGCGAGAAACAAATCCGCTTCCAAGGGAAGGATGCAAAAAAGACCGCATCCTATCCCAATCCGACGTGCCAGTTCACACAGTGTAACACGGCGGCAAACTGCAGCCCGGGGCACAAAGGAGTGTTCTAACTTGTATTCCAATTAGGAGAGACACAAAGTATCAGCCCCAAAGGACACCTGTGTTTCGTTTAGAAAGAGCAAGACCGGCTTCGCTGTTTCCAGATGGTAATGGACGGCGTTATGTATCGAATGAAGTCCTCTGATTTTGGAGGAATTCACGGATATATTTGTCTCATTTCTCCGTTTGCCTTATGTATATACACAAAACAATGCTTCAGTGCTAAACATATTTTACTTTTTAAATTCTTCGGTTGCAAATAGCCATAGTTTGGTGGCATTAATAATCTAATTAATAAAAAAACATAACTCAACACTTTCCAACAAATTAATTTTTCTTGCTATGAAATCTGTCAAATATTGCACCTCATTCGGAAGAGGCGCCGGCCTGGTGGTTTAAAAATTTATATCAGATAAAGATTGTATAAACAAAGTCGTAATATTTTTGCGAGCCATAATTAATGCCTAAATGCATGGCACTAGCGCCATCTAGTATCGAGTAGCAGAACACACTTAGTTATTCGGGACCGGTATGTACTCGAACATTCTAAATGTTTCAGTAGAAGAGGGCCTATATAAGTTTGGTATGGTAAGTAAAAGTATTCGCTTGAATTGGCAATTCAAGCGAATACTTTTAAGCGATATAACTGCGAACTAAAGTGATTATTTTGATTAATTATTAGTGTGTTTAAGTTGTAATTGGTATTCGGTAATTAAAATGTCAATTTTGTTTTAATTATAACAATTGACAGTTTTCATTGCCACTAACCCCAAGCTCGTAACAATTGGTGTCAGAAGTCGGATTAAATCATGCCCATTTTACCAAGGACGACATAGAGGGTATCCGTACCCGAAGTCAACGCCAGCGTGAAGTGATGCTTGGTTAGTGAGCTTTAAGTTGTAATTGATATTCAGTAATTAAAGTGCCAATTTTTGTAATTCAATTGAAAGTTTTTACTGTCACGAACGCCAAGCCCGTAACAATATTAAAGAAAATGAATATGTGGTTGACAAAAAACCCCATAGCATTTTCAAATTGAACCATGTTTACTTGACACGTTTGGTTATTATACAGAGCGATTTACCATCTCATTTTGCCAACCATTTAGAAACTAGTTTCCCAGAAAATAAATTGTAGGTGAGACCTGAGTTAGATCCTAAAGATGTTGATGGAAATGCTGTGTTGTATGTGCGACGTTATAAATAAAGTTGTTCAAAACGACTCTAAATCAATAGCACGCTACAGACTATAAACTATAAATTTCTAGCGCGCTATTAAATACGCTATGTTATAGCGCGCTATTTACAAGAAAGCGTGTAGGAGATCGGCAAGCGCGTAAAGTTTTGCAGCAAACTATATCTCGTGGCACGTTACATTACGTGTCGTTCAATGGATAGAACGTGTGCTATATAAGAACATTATTTCGTAATAAGTCGCATTTTAGACTAAAATAAAATAAAGCAGTAAAAAAAACAATGAACACTCTTTCCTACTTTTCAGACTTACGACTATCTATAATCGAAGTAAACGTTATTTTAACCTTAATGTAAATTATAAATCATTTAAAGCGTACTTAAAAATTGATTATATATACAATAATCAACTATTTACATACACTATTATATACACTTTGTATCTATATTTTATTTACGTTTAAAACATTAGTTAGGCTTCTTTTGTAGCAGGCAATCGTGTCCTTCGATCATTTATAAATATACAGTATACACTAACTAAATAACATCTAATACTATATGAGGTCACGCGCGATGAATAGCGTGCTGCTAGAGCAAATTTGCGTCACACGTTCACTCCCAACAGCACTGCTGCTAGAACTAATTGCCGCTAGATATTAATAGCGCCAAAACACGCGCTATGCGCTATGGAAAGATACTAGTAGTAATAATGACGAAGAAAGGATATAAATAATTATAATCTGAAAAGAAAATCTATTCTATATAATTTAAATTTATGGATGAAATACATTAAAACACATTTTCTAAGTACTTAATTAAATATATTCATAATAAAACATTACAAAATTGCCTTAAAATTAATTATTGTCATTTTTCTTAGCATCAAGTCTTGTGGTTGCAGTTGCTTTTAGCGCCATCTAGTAGTGAGTAGCGGAAATAATTTTTCATACTCTCATATATTTAACAAGTTTATACAAATATAATAACAATTGTACTTATTTTGCATTAATTTATTAAAACAAACAATGGAAGTACACCAAGATATAATAACCGCAAGTAGCTATGAATTTGATCTTTAATTATTGCTCTTTGAATTCAATATTCATCAAAAAATTTAGTATCAAAAAAATTTACAGCGCCATCTAGCGATCCAAGCTTGACTTACTTGTGCATAGATGTCGATTATCAAAATTGTACTTAAAATTATGTAATTACAGTTAACATTAGATTAACAAGAAGACGGCTTGTTGATCGAGACGCGGCAAACCACCGCTTTGAGATTGTTCATGGCTTCATCTTGAACTGCTTGATCATATTTCTGTAAAATTAAAAGAAATTTAATTTAAGATTTTATAAGTTGCACACATGCATGCATCATCAACATCATTACAATCCTCTGCTGAGTCCTCTGCTGAGTCCTCTGCTAAATAAAGGTCTTTTCCACAGTAAATCTGTAAATCTATCCTCAAAATGCGGATGTCACCCCTGAGGACTGAGATGGAATGTAAAACCAAGTAAAAGGAGTCTCCGGTTCTCTACACTCACTATCCACTATTCTGTGAGAGCATGGTCCTCCGGTCGAGCCGACTCGTTCGTGCTACAATCACCATATGGCTGTAGCATGGCTCTACCACGTGTAGAGCAATCTGTTTCCACTAATTTCGAATACTAAATCCCACGTGTATGTATGCTTCATATAAGTAAAAGCTATAACAACCCATTTCATCCCTCGAGTGGTTAAATTTTCCAAAAAATTTCTTAGTGGGTCGAGAAAGTAGTGTATGCCAAATTTCAACTCAATCAGGCGTATATATTTGGAGATCTCGCGATGAGTGAGCGAGTCAGTGGTATGTCGCTTATACATGTAAAGATACTTCAGCGTAAGTACTGTTTACAAAAGTAAGAAATAAGACCAAATTAGGTTCTTTTTATGATAAAAAAGGATGTATACATTTCAGACGCGGAAGATGAAAATGAAACCTTCAAATGAAATGAAATATAAAATTTAAAAAAATCACGGCGAATGATTTATTTAATATGTTCAATTTCAGCCTCAAGTGTGGCATATAGTAAACAAATGCAAACCTTATTTTGCATTTTGATTCTTAGTTGAATATAAATGTAGATGTCTATGGGCCACAGCATCCACTTACCGTCAGGTAAATTGTGTGCTGGTTTGTCACCCAATGATATAAAAAAAGGTGGCGTGCGTATCGCACTGATAAATTTATTTGAAAGTTATATCATCATTTAAACGATATTTATAAATTATTTCTTCTGCGGCAGCGACGCGGTGTGTACATACCAGCTTGTTTAATATAATTCTGAGATAGAATTCTCTCGCAGGCTAAATCAAACAAATGTATATGTTGTCTCTTTTTAATGTTGCTTTATCGTTACGTCAAGTGATTCTACAGAAGTTTTCACTTCAATAAAACTATCTCACCTCGTTAATGACGACGGTCGGCACGTACGACAGAGGGCGCTGTATGAGGTCGGTCTTGTCCCCGTACGAAGCCAGCAGGTTGTCGCCCATCTCACCAGACGCGCAACGCTTTATTTTGTCCGAGTTGGACTGTTTTTTAACTTGTTCCAGGCACTGGAAGGTAAACGAAACATATAATACTGATATATTATACTGTTTCTAAATGATCTCTTACTTGGAGGAAATTTTCATATAAAACGCGATAACGTTTTTCCCCCGTGAATAGTACGTGAGGGTAATATAGTCATCCGGTGAATATGGTCATTTTCTTATAACTCAAAAACTACAGCCTTGTTCGCATAGATGGCTCTGTGATACGATAGCTCTTCATCAGTCAATCAAATATTAAAGTTTGGAGTGTACCTCTACACTCCATATATTAAAGGTTTAAAATATGGAGTTTAGAAGTAAGGAGTACAGACTGTGTATTAAAAAGTGTTCGTAAAAAACCGTTAAATAAGGGTGGCGCCACTATAACTACGGGGTAAATTTTAAAGAACGCACCGAAAAATATTAGTGGGATAGATGACCTTTTCGATGTTATATTTATTAAATAAAATTATTTTAGATTTTAAGATTACTGAGCAGTTTAGCAGCACACTTACACCGTCGACAACTGCTAAGTTCATTTCATCCCAGTAGCTATTCCAGCGCTGTTGTGGAGAGTTTTTGAACTGTTATTAGTAAATATTAAACTTATAGGCCACTTGTTCAACTCTTCTACTATGGGAGTTGTACTCCTTACTTCTACACTCCATAGTTCAAAAGGCCTCTGCTTCATCGACGCCATTTTGACAGTTGACAGAATAAATATTTTAGTCGATTTTAGTATGGCGTAGTGTAGTTAGTCTTATTAGGGTTGATTTTTCGAAGTGTTTCAAATTATAATCAAAGTTAGTTTGCTATTTTTTCTTAATATATAAGTTATAGTAAACGACTTTGTGTTATTGACACTGTCTTCCTCCTAGTTTTGGTTTTATAGGGAGGCAAAGCTTAAAGTGACCATATTACCCTCACGCACATTGGTATAAATTTCTTTTTTTTTTTGGAAATGTAGATATAATGAAAGCTAGGTCCGTACGTTTTTACTAAAAAAAAAATAAAAGTTGTTAGTTTCGAAATATTTTTGACTTAAAAACCTTCTCGAGCGTTTTTTTAAATCAAACTAAACGGACTTACTAAAAAAGAAAAACGTACAAACCTAGATTAAGGTGTACTTCTAACTCTCTTCTAACTCCCGTAGCTCTAATGAGACTTAAATTTTCTCGTTTCGTTAAATGGAGTGAAAACGTTATCAGCCGAAATAATATTTCAAAAAGGAAATGTAGGCAATCGCCTGCAACATTTCCAATCCCCTCTATCGCACGGTATGAAACAGATAGAATTTTTGAAAATACTGTTACGCGCCTAAGTTAACGTCTGGTACTTGGCACTAGCGCCATCTAGTGTCGGGGACCAGAGCGAGGAGGGCTTCCTAGAAAATGTCAATCTTGACCCTTCCACCAATAGCGCCATCTAGTATCGAACAGAAGAATTAAGCTTTCTAGAAGCCCCACACTCGAACTTTCTGCGCCTGGTCGTTCGGCGCCCGTATTTACTGGAATATTCTGGATGTTTCGGTAGAAAATGTGTATTTAAAGCCGCTGCAACCCACGATCGGGGCAGTCAATGAATTTGGCGTGACAAGCGAAGCTTGTGAGCAGTGTGATTAATTATTAGTGTTTTAAGTTTAATTGGTGCTCGGTAATAAAAATGTAAATTTTGGTAATTCGATCGGCAATTTTTATTGTCACGAACCTCAAGCTCGTAACAATACCTACTCGGGCAGCATATCAGCATTTCACAATCCTCTTAATTGTATAAAATATTATTTTTTATATAAATGTTTTAAAAAAGTCCCTCTGGTAGGGTTGCCAGATGATTGGGATTCGTCTGGATTCTCCCGACATTTCAAATGATCTCCAGACTCCCGACAAAACTCAAAATCTCCAGACAAACAGCTTCTCTTCACATCACAGCTACCTTTGATATAATAAAAGCTGAGATAGTAATTAGACTGAACTTTGAAGTGCAATCAAAAAAGATCCAAATTGTTGGACTCAGTAAAGTCCAATGCCAAATACATGAGGCAACCTCAATAAGTGTACTTACATTACGAGTAGTTATGTGTCAACAATGTTTAGTCTTTTTTAGTCTATTATTTAAAAAAAAACTTTTTCTAAATATTTATTTCTCCTGACAACAAGTCTAAAATCCAGACATTTTCAAATTTTGTCCAGATATTTTGGTCTTCCGATCTGGCATTTCTACCCGCTGGGTTTCTTGCTTGTTCTTCCAAGGACAGAGGTTTTTGTCCGAACCAGTGGTAAAGCTTAAATAAACTTCTATAAGTATTCTTGTAATATTGTTGCACGCCATAATCAATGCCACTAGCGCCATCTAGTATCGAGTAGCAGAACAAGGAGAGCTTTTTAGAACTATCTAGTCGAACAGGACCGGTATATGCTCGAACATTCTAGATATTTCAATGGAAGAGGCCCTATATCAGGCCAATGAGGACCGCGGCCGAGTGAGAATTGAATTGGCAATACAAGCGTATATTTCGATGTGATATAACTGCGAACTAAAGTGATCATTGTGATTAATAATTAGTGTGTTTTAAGTTGTAATTGGTGTTCGGTAATTAAAGTGTCAATTTTGATAATTCAATCGCCGGTTTTTGTTGTCACGAACTCCAAGCTCGTAACAATATCAACTATATAAGTAAACTCACCGTGTCCAGAACCTTGTCAGGGTTGGCATTGCTCATAAGACAAATGACAAGTTCCATCTTGTCCGTGTCGAGGAGGGTGCGGTCCTTCAGGATACAAGATTGAAGCTGCACAGATTAAACAAAAATATTACGCAAATGAAGCATGACTATACTACGTAAATTATATTATTGCATAATGATTTCTTATATTTACGCGAACACTACACGTTGAATAAAACTATTTTTACAATTTTATTGCGTTTAAACCTCAGAGGCTGGGTACTAACAGCTGCTTGGGATCCTGTAATTAATCAAATTATAAGTAAAATTAAACTCTCACGGAATACGTATTCGGTATACGTAAGGAATACGTATCCGGCGACTTCCAGCCTCCCGAACAAGCCGGTTTCCGAAAAGGCTTCAGTACCATAGACCACATACATACCCTTCGGCAAATTCTACAGAAGTCCGAAGAGTACAATCTGCCACTTTGCCTGGCGTATGTGGACTATGAGAAAGCCTTTGATTCCGTCGAAATTTGGGCGGTGCTACAGTCTCTTCAGCGGTGCCTAGTTGACTGTCGGTATATTGAAGTGCTGAAGTGTTTGTACAGTAGGGCTACGATGGCTATCCGAGTACAGAACCAGAGTACGAAACCTATCCAACTGCAGAGAGGTGTAAGACAGGGTGATGTTATATCCCCGAAACTCTTCAACGCTGCGTTGGAAGACGTTTTCAAGCTACTGGATTGGAAAGGATACGGTATTAACATCAATGGCGAGTACATCACTCACCTTCGATTTGCCGACGATATAGTTCTTATTGCAGAATCGCTGGAGGACCTTAGCACTATGCTCAATGACCTCAATGGTGTCTCCCAACGGATAGGTCTTAAGATGAACATGGACAAAACAAAGATCATGTTTAATGTCCATGTCACACCTATGCCGGTAGTTGTTGGTAGCACTATGCTCGAAGTTGTTGACGAGTACGTTTACCTGGGACAAATAGTCCGACTAGGTAAGTCCAACTTCGACGAAGGTCAATCGACGGATTCAACTCGGCTGGGCAGCGTTCGGGAAATTACGACACATCTTCTCGTCAGGTATACCGCAATCTCTGAAAACTAAAGTGTATAACCAGTGCGTGTTGCCAGTGATGACTTACGGATCTGAGACGTGGTCCTTCGCCGCTGGCCGTATGAGGACGCTCAAGGTCGCTCAGCGAGCTATGGAGAGGGCTATGCTCGGAGTTTCACTGCGTGATAGACTCAGAAATGAGGATATCCGCAGTAGAACCAGAGTGACTGACATAGCCCAAGGGATTAGTAAGCTGAAGTGGCAATGGGCCGGCCATATAGCTCGAAGAACCGATAACCGATGGGGAAGAAAGGTTCTCGAGTGGCAGCCTCGTACCGGTAGGCGTAGTGTAGGGCGACCCCCCACTAGATGGAGTGACGACCTGGTAAGACATGCAGGAAGTCGATGGATGCAGGTGGCTCAGGACCGTGCTTTGTGGCATTACTTGGGGGAGGCCTATGTTCAGCAGTGGACTTGTGAAGGGCTGTAATGATGATGATGATGACGTATCCGGCTCTCTACACTCACCGTACGTTTCCGTATGGTGAGTGCAGAGAACCGGAGATCTTTTTTACTAGAAACGAGGCATTCCATCTTAGTCCTCACAGGTGACAACGCATCTGCATTTTAATTCGTGATCAAGAATTGATGTAGATGTCAATGGGCCGCAACAACCACTTACCATCAGGTGGACTGTGTGCTCGTTTGTCACCCTTATCCTATAAAAAATATTTAAAAAAAACCAAAACGAAAAACAGCTGATGTTGAGTTTAAACATATTTTCTTGAATCATAGCTCAAAACACTTTCGATCAAGTCACTTCTCAACCAAAGAAAACTAAATCAAAATCTATTCATCCGTTTTGGCGATACGATACCACAAACTGACACACGGATACACATGTTAAACATATAACACTCCTCTGTTTGCGTCGTGGGTTAAAAATCATGGGCATGCATACAACACAGGGTTGCCATTTCGAAATTTTAAGTTGCCGTGTTTTGGGATCTGGATTGCCGTGTTTTGGAATAAAATTGCCGTGTACATTTTTATTTATTTTAAATTTACACGTAAGATTAAACATGACATAAAAACATTACTCTTCACAGTCATCATACAAATTTGTTTTCGCATCCAAAACTTCTTCTTCGTCTTTGTTCAATTCATATTTATTATTTTCCTTCATATTGTCTATCATTTGTCTTGTCGGTTTGAAATTTACGCAATTTCCTTGGGATCGGATAATGTGCTTAGCTAGTAAAGTTAAATAAAGTAAATAAACAGCAGTATATCTTCTTAATGTACTTTTCAAAAAACGATAGAATGAAATGAATACTATAAACAATGAAGTGTGCGCGAATTTATGTCGAATTCGCGTCGGGATTTCTCCGCTAATAGAGTCATGGCTCATGACTACGTCTAGTGTAGACTAGTGGTGTGCGTTATAATGACTTATCGTCTACCGATAAACTTTTTGGAAAAAAATAGTAAACATTGGAATGCCGTGTTTTAGAGTACGGCAATTAATATGCTGCCGTGTACCGTGTCTTATTGCTGAATACACCCAAATTGCCGTGTAACACGGCAATTGCCGTGTAAATGGCAGCACTGATACATCATTATTTTGAGTACACAATGACATTGTTTGTGCTGTCATCCACATTACAAAAAAAAATTGTAAAATAGAGACTTATTTTTATCCAACTAGAGGGCACGCTTATATATTAAGTCCATGCATATGAAACAATCCATGTTCCATGACTACACTACGCAGTTAATGGCGGTCACTGGTAGTAAAGCTTTTTTACTACCAGTGACCGCCATTTAAAATTTTATTAATTTAAAATTTATATTAATATCTATTTAACATTATTCCGATTTCCCTAGTATTTATACAGTAATCTATGGTTAAAAACTAAACCCAAGCACACCACTACAAGACTTCAAGACACAATAAGTTTATTCTGCGTAGATCGGACTGAAAGTAATAATTAAAAAGCTGAAGGTACTTCGAGTTAACACTGACATCGGGACGTCAATCACCTCAGTCCCCTTGTGACCATGTGCGCTGCAAACGTAGACAGAGAAACCTATAGACAAATTGACGCCTTCTTTCGCATTCGCACACGATAAGGATAGATTTATGCATACGTCTTGCATAGAAATGAGACAGAGCGGTGTGATTGTTTGTCCCTTTCTCCGTGCCGGTTTTTTTAAAGATTAAGATGGTGTATCTTGTTCAGTTCAGTTCTTAGAACAATTAAAAATGTTATCTAAATGTGTTTAAAAGTCATAAAGATTATTGTATAACCTAAAACTACGTTATCGTCCTTTCTCACTCAAGGCCACGCTAATCATTAGTCTATTGGTTTCTCTGTCTACGGCTGCAAAGCATCCAAAAGTTAGGAAATTAAAAATAGGTAAAATTAAACGCGATAAAAACCGTTAACGGGTGAAAGTTTTAAAAAAATTTAAACATTTTTTACCCATGTTTTCATTTTCTTGCAATGTCACCCGAATTTGAGCTATATTCGAATTTTCATGTTTACAGCTCATCGGGAAGTTAGTTTAAAAAATAAATTTCTAAATTCCACCCGGAACAACAGACAAACAAGAAAATGATGTAATAAAAGCTTGGTAAATAAAATAGTTTTATTAAATTAACTAACTCTTTAGTAATTGTAATCGTGACTGATGGTCTTGAGATCCCGGGTTCGAATTCCCAGTCGGATCAAATCTCGAGATAAATGTAGCGATGCTTTAGGAGTTGGTGGTGGAGTCTAGAAGAATTTTTCCACCATTTTGTGAGCTCGTAAACAGTTCACTTTTGGGCTTGCTCCGTAAACTGATACAGTATTATAAACCCGATTGCCGTTCCCGGGTTCGAATTCCGGGCCTCGCAAAAATCATTTAATGGGTTTTTATGTCAAGAAATTCTCAGTAGCACTCCGGATTCAGAAAGTTGGCGGTGTCTCAACCCCATGCCTCGAAGATTACGTAAAGACGTTGGTCCTGCACCTGATCTCTCTCCGGTCGTGTGGGTTTACCGTCCCATCGCACTATGAGAGTGAAGCAATAGAGAGTGCACCTGTGTTTACGCATACACCCATGCACTATAATCCTGGCTGCCGTGACTAGGATATTATTATTCCTTACCTTATTCCCGTAGCATTCATCAGCACCATGCTGGCATGTGAACTGCCACTTGCCGTTTACTTTGTCGTGCTGAAATTTGAAAATTACTTATTAGAAATCTGGTTAGAACTTTAATTGTATAATGGATCCAGAACACATTAATGAAAAAAAATTGTTATTATTCGAATACAACAAAAACAAACGGTACCAAAATAGTTGTTTTTTTTGCAAATGGCGGAAATTTTGAAAACACGTTTAGCCACCGCTAGAGTTCACATTTAGTAAACAAATTGTTAGTTACGCCGCTAACAATCATCATCACATTATTATCTTATTACTTGATAATGGCGAAAGAACCCGTATACGAGTCAAAACAAAACCAAAGAAAAAAATTAATCTTGTGTTATTTAATAATAAGTATTTTCAGATTTTCATTTTAACAGATGTCGCTAGTTGAAACTGCGGTGAAGATTTTTGTTACACACTGTCATTTAATTGAGAAGTAAGTTTTAAATAAAAGTTTATCAGTTTCTAGAGTATTATATTAAAACACAAAACAATGCCTTCCTCAGTGGAAGTACTTTTGTGCATATCTGTGGTTTGGTTTATTTATTTTATTATCTAATTGAAATAAAAAATACAGAAAGAAATATGAATGAGGTGATCGTTACCATATATACATACATACATACATAAACGCTCACGCCTGTCACCAAGAGGGGTAAGCAGAAACTACAGACTTCCATTCGGCACGATCCTGACACACCTTTCTCGCCTCCTCCACATCCATATACCTACGCATACTTGCTCGTCGGTTAAGGGTACTCCTAATTTGGGCCATTTTCAAATATAATTTTTCTAAATATTTCATACTTAATTGTATGAAATATAATATTGTAAAATAAAGTTTAAAAATTTAGTCCCACTTCACCCACACCCACACACGGGCATTTCTTGCTGATTCTTTCCAGGACAAAGGTTTTTCCGAACCAGTGGTATATAATATAGCTTAAATTACTACAATAAGTATGCTTGAATAAAAATGATCCTATTCTATTCTATTCTATTCTAGTTAGTTTTAACAATAAATATACTGACGGTGGCTTTTCCATAGGGGACGAGTTTGACCTTGACGGCTCCTCGGAGATCACGCCACACGGGTGCCAGCTGAGTTGTGATGAAGCGCTTGCTGTCAGGGCACAGGGACTCGTAGTATACTGCGATCTTCACCTAGAATAAAAGAAAGAAAGAAGCTATTTATTACAAGGAGTAAAAATATAATACTTATGCACCAAAATATGAATGCACCAGTCTAAAAGTGCTTACGCGTTAATTAAAAACCAGTACATGCAAATGGTTAATTAACAACAAAAAATAATTTGAAAAAATCAGAATTAAAATGTGACATCAAAATGATCAAACAGGTTTTTTTTATAGAACGAGGGTGACAACTACGTTTATTCACGATTAAGAATCAAAATGCAGATGCGTTGTCACTCCTAAGGACTAAAATGGAATGCCTAGTTTCCAGTAAAAAGGTTCTCCGGTACACACACCATACGAAACACAGCAGCATTGAGCAGCTATTTTACGCTGGTATTCTGTGAGAGCGTGGTCCTGCCTCGGTCGAGCGACCCATTCGTGTTACAACCACAATATAGCTGCAGCTTGGCTCTACCACTTAAAATTATACCTAAATGCTATGTAAAATTCTTATGACCGTCAAAAATAAACATTATTAACACAATGTAAACACTGTAATACTATGTAAAATGTACTTATCGTATGAATATATATGTTAGTGATTTTGATATAAATAAAAAAATATGGAATGTGCTATAATAATATAGGTATTCCTATTCGGATAGTGAAACTAAAGAACTGCTGTGGACATCTGCAAATTGGAAGTTAGAAACTCGCGTTCACGACACTACCGCAAATCTTGCAGGGCGCTACTTCATTCACAATTCATCTTGGTCACCGCCAGATTGTTTTATTGATTAATTTAAGTTATGCGCTGCTCATTCTGAAATTCATCGAAACTACGGGTATACGGATATTATATTTGACAGATATTCGGATAATTTCGAAATCTGTATAGCATGCTCTGATTATGCCAAAGGAATTGAAAATAAATATAAACTATTTCTTTTCAAGTGATAAACATGAAATATAAAATAATAGAAAAAAACACAGGTATACATACCTTGTTGTCATCTCTTTTAGTCTTGGCCCACGCGCTGCACAAAATGGCCGCCACACAAATGAACAGCAGTGTACGCATTTTGTTCTAGAACAAATCCATACAATAAAGTTAGTCATTATTTAGGCTATACAAAAGCATGGTACACATGGACTCATCAAATACAGATTCTTAACTAAGAATAAGATACGTGAGGGTATTACGGTCATCTTAAACTTTGCCGCCCTATAAAAGCAAAACTAAGAGGTGGACATGGACAAAAACACAAAGTCGTATGCTATAACTAATATATTAAGAAAAAAAAACAACAAACAAGCCTTGACAATAATTAGGAACACTTCGAAAAATCAAAACAACAAAACTTAAAAAAAGCTAACTAGTACACTACACCATACTAGAATCGACTAAAATATTTTCTATAATGTGAAATGTCAAAATGGCATCGACATAGCAGCGCCCTTTTGACCCTTTATTGTTTGATTGAATGATGAAAAGCATCTATGCAAACAAGGCTGTAGTTTTTTAGTTATAAGAAAGTGACCATATTAACCGGATGACCATATTACCCTCACGTACTACAGTTACGTAGTACCATTATTTATTCTGTGCTATAGTGTATAACATGTTACATAGCCGTGGTAGCTCTAAGGGTAAGCGATCGCTGTGATCACAGTACGCGAGCAACCAGCGGTCGAGCCCCGCCGGTAACAATGAAATTGTTAAGTTAAACTTTTAAGTGGTGATTTGCTACGTGCTCTACGGTGAAGGAAATTATCGTGAAGAAACCAGCATGTAAGTCCACTAATACGCTTCGGGACATCGCGGAGGACTTTTCCTAACTCCAAAACATTCTCAGAAATTAGATGAGGCCTTTGTCCAGGAGCGGGACGTAGTAGGTTGTAACATAACTAACTTATGTTAGATTCATGTTTACGCATAATATATATTAGTATGTGTTTTTGTAACAATATGTTATACAACATATACCGTGCTATACTGTCTCGTGTAGTGGCGTTGTATGAATATCCACTACCCCATATCATTCGCGGGTGTAGCAATGAAAAAAAAAGATCTGTTCTGGGCTACATCCAACAATTTTTAATTTTATCACTTGTTACTTAAATTTTTAAAGAAATAATTCTTACTGTGATTCAACCGTAGTAACCTACACAGCGATATGCCATCGCGTAGTTTTTTCTAGGAATTTGAGGAACTTCAATTTAATAGTACATCATTTTTAAGTACTTAGGTTAAGGCCACATAAGCCATTGTCTTTGAGCAGCACCTCCCGCCCTCCCTCAATTGCGTGGACTAATCCCAGCACCACTACTCCTAACACCACTACACTAGGAAAGACACATCACCATCGATGATACGACGCGAGTTTCGCCTCCACACGAGGCATCCTCAGGTGAATTGACGCTGCGGCCTGGCTGTAAATGATCGCTAAGTTATCGGCGAGCCAAAACAGCTGCTATCACAATAAAATGCAATATAATATTATTTTATCGTATAAATATCATCTATCGCATGGGTGTCGTTAGAGGCGACAGAAGTAAACAAACCAAATAGGAAGCAGAACCTCATTTTCCTGATGACAGCTCAAAATAATACATAAAAAACAAATGCAAATATCCCTTACTACAATATTTATGTAAGATCTATGTTTAGAAGTCAACTTCGATTACAATTTTTTTTCGAAATTTTTAATCTTACAGTGTGCGTTATATTTTAAACGATAGTATTCAGTAAGAGCTATTTTTAAGAATTTCTGAAAATTTTAACCGACTTCAAAAAGAAGGAGGTAATCAATTCGACTGTATGTTTTTATTATGTGTGGTTTAGGTGAACCTATTTTGATGATTCTTTTTTTATTTGAAAGTTGAAGCTTCTCCCAGGCCCATACAAATTTGATCCAGATCTGACTAGTAGTTTTTGAGTTATCCTTAATAATGCGTATTTAATTGACTTCGACTACATTGATTATGTTCTCATTTTATTTATATTGAAGTCGGTTATACAATTTTTTTTTAATTTTACCCCTTATTACTGGCATCATTTAAAAAGATAACACGGGGATTGACCCCCTAACCCATCCGGCTGCCTACTTGCTACGCCACTGCATATGATTTGTGAAAACAAAGCATTCGTTTGTTTTTACACGTGCTTTCCCATTATAAGTAAGGTTTGTGTTGTGTGATTCGATCAAGAGAAAATAAATTAATGGTCTTGCAAGTATAGAATCATCTGACACAATAGTGTCAACAGATTGAAACTAAGAATTGTGTGTTAGCGTGGGAACATTTTCGCGCTCTTTTTTTATTTTCTTAACAGTCTCATTGTGTATAATAGTTGACTCGCACGGTTGTACTTTTGCCAACGTCAAGCATTAGTAAATTATGCAATAAAATATTTTTTTTAAAACTTCCTCACAAGCTAATGTTTCACATAAGTGTTTTGGATATTTTGATTATAGCTTAAGGCGCGGACAATCGATGACGACAGTATCTCAAGTTACTAAAGCGCCAAGACAAAATAACTTGAGATTTATTTTAACATCGAAGCACTAATTTCATCGGTTCCACTAACATTGACTTGCGCAGACTCTTAATATGGTCAT